>JAFEMH010003891.1:0-239575 GCA_022495995.1 Adenophora triphylla var. japonica | reverse complement strand
AACGTCCTCACATACAAATTCCTATTTAACAAGAATTCTACAATGCTATGCCTATATATACAATCTATAATTTACATTATTTTGGTAACACATCTTTTAACTCTAAACTCTTGTCAATTGATTTCTCTCTCTCTAAACACAAATGCTTACTCTCACGCCGGAGGGCCTTCGCCGGTGAGTCGACGGCTTATTTTACGTGTTTGTTCATATTTGTCGGGTTATACAATCATCCAGGATACAACCTTGCCCAATTTGAATTTGAAGGTACGTCTGAACGTTTTGGCATCATCAATTTGGTTCCATTGCCGATAAACGATTCAAAACACCCATTGAATAGCTTGAAAAATTCTTGTTTGACTCTTCTAATTCTAATGGAAAACGGACATACTACTAGTGTTACTCCTGATCCGGATAATATTCGCGTGGAGGAGACTCATAGAAACAGTGGGACCTTTGCTCTTCCTAATGGGGAATTGCCTCCTCCTCGCCCATTGATGATGGCAGCCTAGGAACGAACTTGCGTTCTAGGGGACGGCGTCGATAGGGAACAACGGCAAATCCTCCTCGTCGTCAGCGTCGAGGAAGACCAGCTGGTAGCCAGACGGAGAGGAATGCTGCCAAAGGAGGAACTGGGGTTTGCCCCAGGTTGATCGCAGAACTTTAATGCATCAACAACTGTAAACTTTGCAACGCATTTATGAAACGCAAAATGCCTTGCTACAATTAGATCCTGAACACTCTCTGGCTGAATTCATGAGGCCAATGAGGACTAGAAATTCCCTTGGAAGGGAAAGTCATCTTAACAGGCGTGGTTGTAACACCCCTAATTTTTCCATACATAAATGAGCATTCAATGGTAATAAATAATAATTCAAAATATTAGGGTTTTCACCCATAAAACCCTATTACATCATAAATGTCATTAAATACCATAAATAACCTAATAAATGCGGAAGCAAAAATAAATACTTAATGTCTCAGCTAGTAAAACCACACCAGCCATTAATGTACTTACAACCGAATTGAAATAGAATAATTATTAAATAACCCTAATTATTCTTCAAACATCGCCATTCTCGCGACCAATACGATTCCCTTCTACTTAGAACACGAAAGAAAAATTTAATAGAGAAAGGGTGAGCGGACGAATGCTCAGTAAGTTCATATGAAGTCTCTTCGGTTACTAAGAAGAGACGACCAGAATGAACACTTCAATAACAAAATATAAGGATATGGTAATTCAACTTTATAATGGACTGCGGTACAATACAGTCAAGACAACATTAAAGATTTTCTTCAAAGGATTATGGCACTACGATTCAAAGGGACTCACACAATTTCCGTCAATTCCAACGTACATTATAACCTCAATGCCAAAGATACAATTTAATACACCTATATTCATCAAGCCATTAGTGTGGGTCGAAACATATATGGTATCCACACATATATGCTCGGGGTCTAGAATTACCCTTGTAATCGAGACAATTCTTGAGAGAAGGCATGTGATCACTTTCATGCAATCCTAATAAGAACAAGTCTTTTTCTAACTAAACAAGTTCGACAATGCCTTTTCTAGCTGGGCATGTCCATTCTAAGTAAGTAAGTGGTTCCACAAACATGCTAGAACGAGGGAAGCATACATAGGTACAAGTATGCATATAAGCTGTTGGATTTTATGGGTCCATGCACAGCGAAATTAAGCATCTAAATAACACAAAACCCGAGAGCCTAGGATCCGTTCTATACAATTAATTTGAATTCCTATGAGATAGAAATAACCAACCTTGAACGCTTTCCGTTCTTGAACTATCGAATGATTTAATAATGTGATTTCGAATCACAAACTTCGTTCTTGATTGCTTGAACTCTAGGCCTTGATCGTTGAACGAGCGAAGACCTCTTTCGGTATCCACACCTTTGAATGAACCAAGAATGACTTCTTGAAGATTACTAGATCTCTTAAACCTATGAAGAATATTGAGAATATGTGTTGTGAATTTCTTTTTCGGAATTTCGGCTAGCTTTTTAGGGTTGACCAGACATTCATATTTATACTACATTAGTATAGTATATGATTCCTAATCAAATTAGGAAATGATTATGTAAATCGCCTTAGTGCCTTGTTATGTCGCACGATCACACGAGGCACATGGCTTTGTTGTGTCGCGTGATGCAACATGCCACATCAGGTTTTTCTCAATCATTATTCCTCTGGTTTAATCAATTCATTCTAGTTGTGTGTGACCCAATAGGATTATATTATGTTGGTAATGAGTTCGATCATATCGACCCTCATAATACATAAGCGGACTCTAGCAAGTCATTATGCCTACCCAAATAATATAACTTAAGAGTTCACGTTTCCAACGGTACACTTCCATTTCTCCCTTTGTCTCACGATGTTATATTGAACACAAGTCATGGTCCTCGTCAACTTGTCTTTTTTCAATGCTTTCTCGATTCTTGAGTATAATGATAATCCAATCGCATTGGGGTATGGCCATACACTTTCATCATTATCACTCATCGAGGGGCCCAAGCAAAACATCTCTCTTTCGAGGGACAAATTTCATCTTGACTTATCATCCTTCCCATCATGAATCCGATCATGCCAAAATTAGCCTTTATAAATATGGTGTTAAGATATCATTTGACGAAAATCAAACATGACTTTCATCATATGTAAGGTCATAATAATCTCAGGTCTAGGGACTAAATGAAGTGACCTTATGAGATTTAATTATGACATTTGACCATGACATAAATCTCATACGGGTCAAGTCCAGTCACTTATTCTCTAACAAGTACCCATAAATTTAATGTGCATCTCTATGCATATAATCATCATATGATTATCCATTAACATTTATACTAATTATTCACTTAATAATTAGGGACGGAGATTATTATAAACAAATATGCAAAACATATAATAATCAAACGATAAACTTTTCATATAATAATAAATAATGTCAACACATAAGTCTATCAACTATAGGCCTAGGGCATAATGCTAACAGTCTCCCACTTGTACTAAGCCCAATCTCCCATGTATCGAATATCCATGGACCTAACATAACCATCATGCTTAGCTTGCGGGAGAGCCTTAGTTAATGGGTCCGTCACGTTGTCATCAGTGTCTACTCTGCATATCTTTACGTCTCCCCTTTCGCATATCTCTCGGATAATGTGGAAACGTCGAAGTATGTGTTTGGATCTCTGGTGTGAACTTGGTTCCTTTGCTTGTGCAATGGCACCATTATTATCACAGTAAAGTTCAATAGGATCTTTGATGCTTGGAATGACTTCCAAATCACTAATGAACTTTTGATCCAAACGGCTTCCTTAGCTGCATCAGATGCCGCTATGTACTCAGCTTCGGTTGTAGAATCAGCGACGGTACTTTGCTTGGAACTTTTCCAACTCACAGTGCCTCCATTCAGCGTAAACAAAAATCCAGGCTGCGATACGAAATCATCCTTGTCGATTTGGAAGCTAGCATACGTGTAGCCTTTCACTATAAGATCTTCTTCCATTCCTCCAAAGACCAAGAATACATCCTTAGTTCTTCGTAAGTACTTGAGGATATTCTTGATTTGCTATCCAATGTGGTTCGCGGGATCCGATTGGTACCTACTCGTCATGCTTAGAGCACATGAGACATCGGGTCTAGTACATAACATAGCATACATGATAGACCCAATTGTGAAGCATATGGAATACCATTCATTCTCTTTCGCTCATCATTAGTCTTAGGACTTTGAGTCTTGCTAAGAGATATACCATGCAACATTGGCAAGTTTCCTCTTTTAGAATTTTCCATTTGGAATCTTCTAAGAACCTTGACAATGTAAGTACTTTGACTTAAACCAATCATCCTCTTGGATCTATCTCTATAGATCTTGATACCAAGGATATATGCAACTTCGCCCATATCTTTCGTTGAAAAGCACTTTCTCAACCAAGACTTGACGATTACGTAGTGCAGGAATTTTATTTCCAATGAGTAAGATATCGTCGACATACAACACTAGAAATAGTGCTACGCTCCTACTAATTTTCTTGTATACACTAGGTTCATCTTTGTTCTTGATAAAGTCAAACTCCTTGATTGCTTCATCAAAACGTAAATTCAACTCCTAGAATCTTGCTTCAATCCATAAATGGACCTTTGCAACTTACACACCTTGTTAGAATTTTCTAGGTGACAAAACCTTCGGGTTGTATCATGTATACATCCTCAAGTAACTTCCCATTTAGAAAAATTTGTCTTGACATCCATTTGCCATATCTCATAGTCATAATATGCGGCTATGGCAAGTAAAATTCTAATAGACTTAAGCATAGCTACAGGCGAAAAGGTTTCATCATAGTCGATGTCATGAATCTGCCTATATCCCTTAGCTACAAGCCTAGCCTTATAGGTGTGCACCTTCCCATTCATGTCGGTCTTCTTTTTGAAGACCCATTTGAACCCTATGGTTTTTACACCTTCGGGTGGATCAATCAAGTTCCAAACTTGATTATCAGACATGAATTATGTCGGACTTCATGGCCTCTTTCCATTTTCCGAATTAGGAGCGGACATCGCTTAACTTGATAGCGAAGAAGTAGGTTTATCGTTTTCGATTAACTCCACTTCATCACTTTCCGTAACGAGAAATCCATATCTCTCGGGTTCGAATCGTGACCTACCACTTCGGCGAAGAACTTGTGCATCTTGAACCGGTTCCACAACTCCTTGTGAATTTGGTTCAGTTTCTGCCATTGGTTCAATATTTTTTTCGGGTTCTCGAATTTCTTCGAGATCTATTTTACTCAGTTTGGTTCCTTTGCGAAGAAACTCCTTTTCTAAGAAAGTACCATTTCGAGCAACAAACACTTTGTTCTCGTTTCGGTTGTAGAAATAGTATCCTTTGGTTTCCTTAGGATAACCCACGAAAACACATTTATCAGACTTAGGTGCTAGCTTGTCAGAAGTTAACTTCTTGACATATGCATCGCAACCCCAAATCTTCATGAAAGACAAACTAAGTTTTCTTCCATGCCACATCTCATATGGGGTCTTTTGAACCAATTTGGTAGGAACTCTATTTATAGTGAAAGCAGCAGTTTCCAGTGCATGTCCCCAAAAGGATAAAGGAAGCTCAACTTGACTCATCATAGAACGAACCATGTCCGTATCCCGACAAATTTCTATTCCTCCTCTCAGACACACCATTCCATTGTGGTGTTCCGGGTGGAGAGAGTTCTGAAACGATTCCACAACTCTTAAGATGACTGTCAAATTCTTGGCTCAAATATTCGCCACCTCGATCGGATCGAAGTACTACCTTAATAGTTTTGCCAAGTTGATTTTGCACCTCATTTTGAAATATTCGAAATATCTCAAACGATTCACTTTTATGTTTCATTAGATAAACATATCCAAATCTACTATAATCATCAGTGAATGTTATGAAGTATCGAAATCCTCCGCTGGCATCGCTACTCATAGGCATACATACATCGGTATGTATGAGTCCTAATAAGTCGCCCGCCCTTTCACCAGTTTTGGTAAATGGATCCTTGGTCATCTTGCCAAGTAAACAAGATTCGCATGTCTCATACGATTCATAATCATGTGAGTCTAAAAATCCATCTTTGTGGAGTTTAGAAATGCGTTTCTTATTTATATGGCCAAGACGACAATTCCATAAGTAAGTGTGGTTTACATCATTGGGTTTAGATCTCTTTTTAATGTTATAGACATCATTATCACGATTTTCAACATCAAGGATATAAAGGCCATTAAATGAAATAGCAGTACAATAATGCATATCACTCTTGTAAATGGAAAACTTCTTATCACATATAAGAAAATTAAAACCTTCATTATCCATACATGAAATCGAAATAATATTCCTACTTAAATCTGGAACGTAATAACAATTGTTCAAAACAAGTATTAGTCCACTAGGTAAAGTAACTTCATAAGTTCCTACGGCTAATGTAGCAACTCTTGCTCCATTTCCCACACGTAGGTCCACTTCACCTTCCTTAAGCATCCTTCTGTTCTTTAGACCCTGCACATTTAGACAAATGTGAGTTCCACATCCGGTATTAAATATCCAAGAACTAGAAGTAGATGGAATATATCTATAACAAAGATACTTGAAGTCGAAGCAACTCCTTTGCTCTTCTTCAGTGCTTCCTTGTATTTTGTGCAGTTTCTCCTCCAATGTCCAATCTCATTGCAATGGAAGCAGACTGCGTCCTCTTGGAACTTGGGCTTAGCCTCTTTGGGTTTGGCACCCTCTTTGGGTTTGGCAACATTTGCCTTAGGATTAGCAACCTTTGCCTTTCCTTTACCCTTGAAACCCTTCCCCTTGTTAACCATCAACACTTGATCGATTTTCTTCTTGACAATATTAGTTTTCGCAGTGTTCAACATTTGAACCAACTCGGAAAGGTTATTATTCATGCCCCCCATGTTATAGTTCATTATGAAATTACTAAAACCTTCGGGCAATGAATTCAATATCATGTCAGTAGCCAACTCTTGGCTAATCGGAAAATCGAGCCTTTCAAGATGCTCGATATGGCCCTTCATCTTTAAAGCATGAGGACCAACAACTTGTCCTTCACTCATCTTGCATGAGGTCAAGGCCTTAACTGTGTTACACCTTTCTTGCCTAGCTTGAACTTGGAACATTTCCATCAGTTGATTGTTTAGATCAACTGTCCCCAAGTGCTCAAGATCCTTTTGAAGGCTCTTGCACATGGCGGAGAGCATGAGGCAACCAACATCAGTAGAATCACGCTTGTGCTTCAGATGTTGGTCCTTCACTGCCCTAGTAGCATTGGCAGCAGGTTCAGGTGGAATAGGTTCCTCGAGAACGTACAATTTCTCCTCTTGCCTGAGAACAATTCTCACGCTACGGATCCAATCCATATAGTCTGTACCATTCTCTTCCAACTTTTTCTTCTCAAGGACAGATTACAGTGATAAATGATTATTGTTTGATGCCATTTATTCTACAAAAAGATATACATAAAATATGAACACATATAAGTAAACATATTATATGAAAAGTATAATGCATTTACATGAAAATAAATGCTCCCACTAAATTATACATCTTTCAATGCAAATAAGCATAATATATATTTAATGGGCTAAGATCCAACTTTAATTTAATTTCAAGTTAGCTATGGCAAACCGCTCAAAATTAAATTAATTAGGTAGAAACATCAATCATATCACATATATGACTCTTAGATTATTTATGAGATTTATTCAAGACATTATATGTATAAGCATATTTTAATCTCATCTTATGCCTTGGGTTCAAAACCATTTTGATAACCCAATTAAGTTCATTCACTTTAAACGTATATGAACCACCATTTCCTCATCTTGCTCGCATACGAATAGAATCAAGGTACCTTGATCTGGCAAGCCCACCCAAAACTATCTGAATGGTCTCAAGTGTTTTAATCATGAATTGGCATAAAGAACTTAAAAGTTAAATGAATGTTCTTTAAAGTAGATTATAAGCACATCAGCAAAGATAGTCATAACTGTGCACCAGGTAAGTTCCCAGGAAGATAGGTGAGCCACAAGGACTACTTAAGTACCAAATCTCTCCTTCGACGGAACTCTCCTAGACATGCACATGATCAGAAATCGGCTCGATTTGCAACATAATCAATACTTTGAATAAACAATCAGTTTTCTTTTAAATTTTGCGTAATATGACTTATTTCTCATAAACAATCATAAACCAAAATCTTAATGTTTCAATCTAAACATTTAAAAAATTATAATGCAATGTTTCAACTAAACATCTAAAATTCTTAACACGTAAGAACACATAATTCATGCATCGCAACAATTAATAAAATCATATTTTAATTAACTAAGCATGCACAAACAATGAATTAATCTAGCATAGCCCTATAAACTTAATTTCTATAAATTTATAGCATCCAGATTAATACATAAACATATCAGATTGTAAACACATTCACAGATTAGCAGGATTGTTCAACAAACTGATTATGCCCAGATTGGGCTTGATTTGTCGCACGACTGAGAGAAGCCATCAGCCCAACTCTGTCGCGTGACACTGGCATACTATGTCGCGTGACATAGACATACTATGTCGCGTGACACTTAGTTGTCAGATTGCAGATTTGCAAATTTCGATCAATTCTAAATCACAGAGCAATTAAATCATGCAAACAACTTTTAACAGATTTAATTCAATATCAATAGAACACGATTTAGGCATATTGTTTCAAAAACAATCAATCTATCGCATACATAACATGCAAAAGAACACATAAACGATTTATATTACTTTTCTAGCATGTTAATTCAAACTTAATGATACGAACGGGGCTCTAATACCACTGTTGGGTTTTATGGGTCCATGCGCAGCGGAATTAAGCATCTAAATAACACAAAACCCAAGAGCCTAGGATCCGTTCTATACAATTAATTTGAATTCCTATGAGATAGAAATAACCAACCTTGAATGCTTTTCGTTCTTGAATTATCGAACGATTTAATAATGTGATTTCGAATCACAAACTTCGTTCTTCAGATTGCTTGAACTCTAGGCCTTGATCGTTGAACGAGCGAAGACCCTCTTTCGGTATCCACACCTTTGAATGAACCAAGAATGACTTCTTGAAGATTGCTAGATCTCTTAAACCTATGAAGAATATTAAGAATATGTGTTGTGAATTTCTTTTTCAGAATTTCGGCTAGCTTTTTAGGGTTGACAGACATTCATATTTATACTACATTAGTATAGTATATGATTCCTAATCAAATTAGGAAATGATTATGCAAATCGCCTTAGTGCCTTGTTATGTCGCACGACCACACGAGGCACATGGCTTTGTTGTGTCGCGTGATGCAACATGCCACATCAGGTTTTTCTCAATCATTCTTCCTCTGGTTTAATCAATTCATTCTAGTTGTGTGTGACCCAATAGGATTATATTATGTTGGTAATGAGTTCGATCATATCGACCCTCATAATACATAAGCGGACTCTAGCAAGCCATTATGCCTACCCAAATAATATAACGTAAGAGTTCACGTTTCCAATGGTACACTTCCATTTCTCCCTTTGTCTCACGATGTTATATTGAACACAAGTCATGGTCCTCGTCAACTTGTCTTTGTTCAATGCTTTCTCGATTCTTGAGTATAATGATAATCCAATCGCATTGGGGTATGGCCATACAATTTCATCATTATCACTCATCGAGGGGCCCAAGAAAAACATCTCTCTTTCGAGGGACAAATTCCATCTTGACTTATCATCCTTCCCATCATGAATCCGATCATGCCAAAATTAGCCTTTATAAATATCGTGTTAAGATATCGTTTGACTAAAATCAAACATGACTTTCTTCATATGTAAGGTTATGATAATCTCAGGTCTAGGGACTAAATGAAGTGACCTTATGAGATTTAATTATGACATTTGACCATGACATAAATCTCATACAGGTCAAGTCCAGTCACTTGTTCTCTAACAAGTACCCATAAATTTAATGTGCATCTCTATGCATATAATCATCATATGATTATCCATTAACATTTATACTAATTATTCACTTAATAATTAGGGACGGAGATTATTATAAACAAATATGCAAAACATATAATAATCAAACGATAAACTTTTCATATAATAATAAATAATGTCAACACATAAGTCTATCAACTATAGGCTTAGGGCATAACACTAACAATAACAAGTTTCAAACTTCAGATATTCTGTGAACAACAACATCATCACAAAATATAGATATTTCCAAGTAACGTTCAATAACGCGGATTATTTCCAAATACTATCATGCCATTTGATAGTTTGATTTTATTAAGAAAATATAGGAATTTCAAAGATAAAGAATTCAATTACAGTAAAGGAACGTAATTCCTTACCTTAGCTTTGCTTTCCTTCTCTAAGCAACTCCTTTACGCGAAATCTACAATCACGTAATAACACAACTTAGGCACAAGTAATCGTTTATTACTTCTTATGTACCTATTCTTACTTACTTTGGTTAACCTATGAGTTACTCTTTGACTCATCTTAACTGGTTAACTAACTTTCCATTTTAGGAAGCTTTCCTAATTTAGTAACTTCCTAATTTTAGAAACTTTCTTCTTATGAATCTTTCCTCTTGTGAAAACTTAGGTTCATTCCTTCCCATGGAAGTCTAACTCTTCGATAGCTTTCTAATTAAGGTAACTTTTCTCTTTTGGGTAGCCTTCTATATTTGAAAAGTTTTTTTCTTCGAAAACTTTCTATTTTGAAAACCTAACACTTTTAGAAACCTAAATGTCCTTTATATTTCTCTTATTTAAAAGCGTTAGTTTTATTAATTCCCATATTAAATAATTTTCTAAAGGTCTTTTGACTTTTCATTACTCTCAAAAAGGTCTCTTTAGATTTTCTTATTCCCAGAAAAGTCCCTTTAGTTTTCATAATTGCAAAAAGATCCTTTAACTTTCTAAAATTACAAAGAAGTCCTTTGACTTTCAGAGATTTGCAAAACAGTCCCTCGACTTTCAGGTTTTACAAAACAGTCCCTCAACTTTCATATTTTTACAAAACAGTTCCTCGACTTTCAAAATTTACAGTTTAGTCCATAGTTTCCAGATTTTACAGTTTGGTCACTAGGCTTTTAAAAACTGATTTTCAGCTTTTTAACCTTTTGTTAGCTTTTTAACCAAAAACACTTTTACTCAAAATCAACCTTTTTGACATTGAAATATTTAATCAAAACAATTTTGTAAACAAGTTTTAACCTCAAAAATATTTACACAACACACACACACATACACGGCACACACACATAATACACACAAACGTTTAATTTGTTTTAATTCTTTTGGTATGGGAAAAACCTAGATAAAAATCAATTAATCCATCCTCAAATCCTATTCCAATAATCATTGATAGGATCTAGATTTTACATAATATAATACATTCATACTCATAAAATTTTAAACCCTAGTCTAAGCATAGATTAGTAATCTAACATTGAAAATAAAGATTTAACAATTTTAAATACAAGGGAATTGATTTAATACCTTGAATCAAAGATGATCTTCAAAAGAAAAGTTGGAAAACCCTAGTTTTCCCCTCCCTCTTCGGCAAATGACCGCCCTATGCAATTAGGGTTTTATTTTTTTTCTTTTGTGAATTATGGGGATTATGGGAAAAATTAGGAACGGTTTTAGTTATTTATATTTTGGGTATTATCCTCCTTGGGCCAACTTAACTCCACAAGCCCACTTAACTAGCCCAATTTGTTTAATCATCCAATTCATTTAATTAACTTTTAATAGTGGCCCAATTATTAAATACTAATTAATAATTGTAATTAAATTAATTATTTTCTAATAAAAATAATTCAATTAAAAGTTTAAAATTTTCGGGTTCTTACATTCTTACCCCCTTAAAAGAAGTTTGTCCCCAAACTTAACGTACCTTAGTTTGAAAACAGGTCGGGATACAATTCACGCATCTCGCTCTCTAGTTCCCATGTTGCTTCCCTTTCGGTATGGTTGCTCCACTGTACTTTCACATAGGAAACCAACCGCTTTCTCACATTCTCGTCTTTTCTGTCGACGATCTTTATCGGCTTTTCATCATAAGTCAAATCAGCACGGACTCTTAGCTGTTTGTACTTGATCACGTGACTCGGATCGTGAATATACTTCCTTAGCATAGAGACATGGAACACATTATGCACTCCAGCTAATACTGGTGGTAGTGCCAATCTATAGGCCACTTCCCCAATCTTGTCAAGGATCTCGAACGGTCCCACATATCGCGGACTTAACTTTCCTTTGATTCCGAACCTCATGACTCCCTTTGTTGGCGAGATCTTTAAGAACACTCGATCACCCAACTGAAACTCTAACTCCAGTCTTCGATTGTCTGCATAGGATTTCTGCCTACTTTGTGCAATTTGTAGCCACTTACGGATATGTTGTACTTTATCTGTAGTGACTTGTACTAATTCTTGTCCACTTAACTTTCTCTCACCAACCTCGTCCCAACAAGCTGGGGACCTACATTTTCTTCCATACAGTGCTTCGTACGGAGCCATTCCGATGCTTGGGTGAAAACTGTTGTTGTACGCAAACTCCACTAATGGTAAGTGTTTATCCCACGAGCCTGGCCAATCTAACGATGTAGCCCTCAACATATCCTCTAATATCTGGATGGTCCTTTCTAACAGCCCATCTGTTTGTGGGTGAAACGCCGTACTCATCGTCAGTTCTGTCCCAAGTGCCCCTTGTTGACTGTTCCAAAACTTCGAGGTAAACCGCGCATCTCTATCGGACGCTATTGAGACTGGTATTCCATGTAACCTCACTATCTCATCAATGTACAGCTTGGCCAGCTTTTCTAACGGATCACTCTTCTTGATTGCTAGAAAGTGTTCCGACTTTGTCAATCTATCTACAATAACCCATATAGCATCTTGCTTCCCTTGTGTTTTCGGTAACCCACTCACAAAGTCCATAGCAATGTTCTCCCACTTCCACTCCGGAATTGGTAATGACTGTAGGAAGCCTGCCAGTTTCTGATGTTCACTTTTCACTTGCTGACAGGTCAAACATCGTGCTACATATTCTGCTACATCATTCTTCATGTTATTCCACCAGAATGATCCTCTCAAGTCTCTATACATTTTAGTACTTCCCGGATGTACGGAGAACTTTGAGCAGTAAGCTTCCCTCAATATTTCTCTCTTAGTCTCATCCTTATTTGGCACCCATATTCTTTGCTGGTATCTCAGGATTCCATCTTCGCCCACACGAATATCTTTTCCTTGCCCTTTTCCGACTAGAGCCTCTCTTTCCCCATCTAACTCTTGTGCTTCTTTTATCCTTTCCAAAAGCTTAGACTGTAGGGTTAATTGAGCTAGATATCCACTAACTCTCACTCTAAGACTCATATCTTTCACATCTTCCCATGCTCTTACCCCCTTAGAGATCAACGCTACTAGCATTCCGTGGTTCTTCCTACTCAACGCATCGGCCACCTTATTAGCTTTCCCAGGATGGTACAAAATCTCACAGTCATAATCTTTTAGTAACTCTAACCACCTCCTTTGTCTCATATTAAGTTCTTTCTGAGTAAAGATATACTTAAGACTTTTATGGTCTGTAAAAATCTGGCACTTCACGCCATACAAGTAGTGTCTCCAAATCTTTAGTGCAAATACTACCGCAGCTAACTCCAAATCATGGGTAGGGTAGTTCCTCTCATGTGCCTTCAATTGTCTAGATGCATATGCTATCACCTTCTCATTTTGCATCCGGACACAACCTAATCCCTTCAATGAAGCATCACTGTAAATAACAAACCCTTCAGTTCCTGTCGATAACGTCAATACCGGGGTGCGATCACTAGTCATTCTTCAACTCTTGAAAACTTTTCTCACACTCCTCCGACCAAATGAACTTTGCTGCCTTTTGAGTCAACTTAGTCAATGGTCCAGATAACTTAGAGAATCCCTCTACGAATCTCCTATAGTAACCTGCTAAACCCAGAAAACTTCTTATCTCGGTCACTGTAGTCGGTCTTTCCCAATCCATTATCGCCTCTATCTTGGTTGGATCTACAGAAATTCCTTCCTTAGACACCACGTGTCCTAAGAATGCCACCTTCTCTAACCAAAATTCACACTTCTTAAACTTGGCGTATAACTTCTGTCTCCTCAAGATTTCCAGTACTAACTTCAAATGTTCTGCATGTTCTTCTTTTGTTTTAGAGTACACCAAAATATCATCAATAAACACTATCACACACCTATCTAGGTACTCTTGAAATATCCTATTCATCAATTCCATGAATGCAGCTGGTGCATTAGTCAGACCAAACGGCATAACCACAAACTCGTAATGCCCATATCGTGTTCTGAATGCTGTCTTTGCCACATCTTCATCCTTCACTCTCAACTGATGGTAACCAGACCTAAGATCTATCTTCGAAAAGTAGCAAGCCCCCTTCAGTTGATCGAACAAATCATCAATCCTCGGTAAGGGATACTGATTCCTTACCGTCACTTTATTCAACTCCCTATAATCGATACACAACCTCATAGACCATCTTTCTTCTTTACGAATAGTACCGGCGCACCCCATGGCGACACGCTCGGTCTAATCAACCCCTTATCCAACAACTCTTGTAATTTCTCCTTCAACTCCTTTAATTCCGACGGAGCCATCCTATATGGTGCTCTCGAAATTGGTATCGTTTTCGGCACTAGGTCTATCTTGAACTCAACTTCTCTTACTGGTGGTATTCCCGGCAAATCTTCTGGAAATACATATTGAAATTCTCTAACAACTTCTAGTAAATCTATAGTTACTTCCTTCCCTTCGGTCTCACCTATATATGCTAGAAATCCCCTACATCCCTTCCTCAACAATTTACGTGCCTTCATTGCAGTTATCAAACCTACTTGTCTCCTTGGTTTCGAACCTAAGAATTTACACTCTTCAAAGACAAGACCTCTCCACGTCATAGGAGCCCTCCTCGCCACAGGACTCCTCCTTATCCTGAATTGGCACCTAGAAGGGACAGAGCACCATCTGGGCATGGGGATAATCACCAAGAGCATGAGAAACATAGTAGAGTGAACGGTCATAGAAACAAAGAAAGGACCCACCTGTAAGTACCCAAATCTGGCTCATGCCTTCCGGTTAATTTTCCCGACATTTCGGTAAATTTCCCGGTAATTCCCCGGACCTTCCTAGTGTTCCGGAAATGTCCCAGAGCAGTCCCAAATTAAAATTAGGGCTGTAAGGAGCCTTCCTAATTAAGAAAACACGTTTTTCTTAATTAGGGAGAAGGTTCTAGAATAATGCCACCTTGCATGGTTCTAGAATGCTGAGTCACAATGGATAAGACCGCACGGCCTCATTTGCGAAGGGCCTGCAGCCGCACGGCTTCATTAGCCTTATCCAGACTGCCTATAAATAGAGCCCTCCTCTACCCATTTCAACACACACAATATATGAGAAAAATACTCAATACACTCTGAAATACGTGAAGAAACTGCTGGGAATTCAAGAAGAAGAAGAAGGAAGGCCAAGAAGCTACATCCCTCCTCCTTGAAGACCAAAGATCGACCTCTCCTCCTAGCTCCGTCCCGAGAAGCAAAGGAAGTCATTGGTAACCTCGCACGCCCTAACCTTGCATTTTAATTGATATACTTGCTCATTGCATTCATATATCTTGCTTGGGACTTGGCATTTATTCATAAAGATCATTTCTTTATCATCCCCCTTCCCCTTTGCATGCATTAAGACCTCATTTGTCATAAAAATGTAGTCTTTTTCATAAAGGTGCATCCTTTGCACCTAAAATCCCTATTTTCCAATAAAAATGTTATCTTTATGCATCATTTGCATATAAAGATCAAATCTTTTTCAATAAAAATGCATCCTTTGCATCAAAACCCCCTTTTCTAATGCATCATTTGCATAAAAATGCTATCTTTATGCATCATTTGCATAAAGATCATTTCTTTCAATCAAAAAGCATCATTTGCTATAACCAAAATGTCATCTTTTCATTAAAGAGTCATTTTTATCATGCATTTCCCCTTTCCCCTAACCTTGGAACGGACCGGTGTAAAAGTTCTCATCTTTGCATCGTTCCTTCCATTAAAGGTTCATGATTTCTTTAGGAAAAGGATAACCTTGAACCCTATATCTCCAATTATCGCTTAAGAATGAGTATGAAGCCTCTATACGAGCTCGACCGTCTTAAAGCGTAGGATTGATGGGCTAAGGACATTCCTTCCTAAAGAACCTCATCTTTGACCCAAAAGAGAGTCATTCTCTCGATCACGCAAGTCCCGAGGGTCCCGAGGTTTAAAATGCGATGATCATAAGTCATAAGATGAGGACGGGATCATAATCCCAAATACATAAATTCCAAGGAATCCCGAGCGACAACCAACAAATGGTTTGTACGTCCGGAAGATAACTTGGGACATTCCCCCCCCCCTTATCTTTAAACACATGCACACAAAGAAAGCACGCAAGCAAACACAATTAATGAAATCTAGGGAGACTTGCTCCGGCAAGGCACTTTGGGTGAACGCCAAACGTTCTTCCCAAGGGGTAACTTAACCTCCGAACCCATAAAACCTTTTTTTCAAAGTTTTGAGGTAATCAAAATGGCGTGGCGACTCCGTTTTTCAAATAACTCGGATGTCTTCAAACTCGCGTGAATTCCAATAAACAAAAATTTTGGGGCACACATTCACAGTTTGGCGACTCCGCTGGGGAAACCCAAAGGAGAAAAGCTTTATATTTCAAAACAAAAATCGATACTTGGTATATAGGTGGACCCCACTTACCCTTCCTGTATCGCTCCCTAACCCGGGGCTTGGGATAACAAGGTGGTTTAACAATCCCACGTACCAGTATCCCTTTTTTCGAAAAAAAAAAAACTTTTGAAAAAAAAAATATAAAAAGCTTTTCCCTTTGAGCGGGTTAGACTCCCATCGCCGATTTCATTAATCGTGTTTGCTTTCTTTTACCATGCATTGCATCATTTGCATCTTGGAATCTGTGCATACTTTGAAACGGGAAATAACCCGAAAAATAGCAAAAGGAGTGGAACCTGGAAAATTGATCCATGCAGTCGTACGGCTAATCCTCATAGGATTCTGACCATACGACCTCAGTGGCAATTCCACCAGGAAAAATCATGGTTAATCTGGCAGTCCTAGCAGCTTGGGGCTATTCAGCTCCATGACTGACTGGGGCTCCCAGAAAATTTACGTGCTTATGTGTTGCATTTTCCCCCGTCCCGAAAATCATTCCTTTAAAACACATTTATGAAAATCTCTGTTTTAACTCAAAAAGGAATATTTTTAGGAGACCGCACACTACGCGCACCTGATATATCCTGTACACTTTTGCACGCACGTCCCTTCAAACCCGAGGGTGGTTCACCATAGCCACGGACAGCCTTTACGATGCTCCCGGCGCGCACGGAATCATCCCAACCTCCCCATGGCAGCCGGTGTCGACCAATGCACACCCGTGTCACACGTTTCAAAAATCCGTGACTTTTGGTTGGTTTTTGGTCTAGTCCGTGTCATATAGCCCAGCCAGATACGTACACGTAAAGGTCAAGCCTTAGCTCATAACGGAAACCAAGATTTTCGCTCAAGCGAAAATTCTGCCGAAATTCCGACAAGGAAAAATCGGTGGGATCTTGACTCCGACATTGACTATTGACCTTGACCCGCACGGAATGCGTAAGAGTCAAGACCAAGTCTTTGCCAAAATAAAAGATCTTTCGCTCAAGCGAAGCTCTGCCAAAATTCCGACAAGGAAAAATTGGCAAGATCTTGACCGGCATTGACTTCGATTCCGACTCGCGCACTGCGTATGCAACGAAGTTCAATGTGACACTGTGTCATCCGGCTTTTGCCGCCCGACCCATGCCTATTATATTCTCGGACATTACCGAAAGTCAAAAACCGTCATTCGCTCAAGCGAAACTCTGTCGAAGATCCGTCAAGGCAGAGAGACGAGACTTTCCCGGTATTGCCTTGACTATAATCCGCATCGCTCGTGCGTTGAAAGGTCCTATGACCCGCTAGACCCGATAGGAGCGTTCTTTACTCTCGGTCGGTGGGATCCGCGTGCCCTATAGGACCCTCGCCCGGGGCTGTCCACCCTGGGAGGTCGAAATACAGGTGGAATACGAGGGGCTTATAGACGTAGTGACGGAACCCACTGATCCAGGATCTAGTGTAGTTACGAAAAAGAAGGGCAGAACCCCTTTTCCAACCAAATAGATATTAATAAAAGACGCTGTTTTAAGTAAACTTGAAGATTCTAATTTGCATATTGCCTGAGCCTTCAGCCTAAACACCTACCCCGAGTGTGAGGACCCCGACCCGGAACCTACACGTGTCCCGAGCTGGAGCGTCCTCAAACTAACCCGAAACTCCTAATACTTTAAAAACTTTGATTTAACTTCCAACATAAACACAACCATTTCAAAATAATTCTACTCCTTCCACATTGAATGAAAAGTTGACCAACCATGAAAATAATAAACTGTTTTAGTTACAAAAGATATCGAATATAATATGGAATTAAAGTTTATGAATACAACCTTTTAAAAGAATTATGCTAACCAACCCCTTTTACCCAATCTAAACATAACCCGACAATTCCCAAAATACCACTTCTAACTCCTTTCCGCCCTTACTCGGTCGGTCCACCTGTCTCGAAATCTAAAACAGTAAAGGGAGAGGGGTGAGAATAAATCTCAATGAGCTATTATGAATGCAGCAAGATGCCATACAAGATGCAACACGTAGCATGGTAACACTTAACACATTATGAAAGCGGTAAACACCTTACGTTACCTCATTTTTACCTTTTCCCGTCCTCGAACAATAAGTCGTACAACGTGGGAGTAAAACTCCACTCTTTGGTGAATTGCCTCCAAGACATTCACCTCTTATAGGTCTCATACCCCGAGATCCATATAAGAAAGGATACCTATATTAGAGTATCCAACAATAATCTCGTCCCTCCTTACAACGATCGCAACAGGCCTGTAAAGCTTTTTGGGTCAATACAGTCGTTAGCGCAGCCCCACCCCGTGGCCACAGAGTGGGGAAGGGTCACCGGTATGATGTACCTTCAATCACTTATTGAACAAATCAATAATTGATTGGCATCCATCATACCCACCCGAACATAACACGCTCAAGCACATGATAGTTACTTGAGATAATCCACAAAACGGGATAATAATATAACAATACCAAATAATCCACAAAGGGGATAAACACCATGGCAACATGGTAAAATATACTCATGTTCAACCAACATCATAATGTAACATTTAAGTAATACACTATGCATAGTATCATCAACAAATATGAATGATAACAAATAAATCCACAATGGAATAACCATACAACTACATGGTAAACATATCCACACATTGGGATAACATAACAACTTGTCAAATATTCCACACTTGGGAAGCCACATAACACTTACCAAATAATCCACAAAGGGGATAAACAATATAGTCACATGGTAAAATAGAATATCTGGAAATTATCATTACATATTTAGTTTATAAAACCAATTCCATTTGAGAGATCACCTAAAAATACTCAATTTGGACTCTTGAACCATCCAATTTCGAGTCCGTATGAATTAACTATGATTTATTCAATTTCCACTCAACTTCTAACGTACAATACTACCTGCTGTAACCAATTCAGATTTTTGGGACATAAGGATAACTTCTTTAGCTATGAAACCATCACATTCAGAAAGTACTCAGAAAAACACCCAATTTAGACCCAAGAACCATCCAATTCCGATTTAATATGATTAAGTTATGACCATCACAAGATTGCTAAACGAATTCTGGTTCAGAATTGAAGTTAGGATTTCTGGGGTCTTGGGCGACCGCCCAAACCTCTTGGGCGACCGCCCAAGAGGGTTTTCAAGGAATTGTGAGTTTCTGCCAGCATGGGCGGCCGCTCAGCCCCCTTGGGCGACCGCCCAAGCCTCCTGCCAGCCCAAACTTAGGTTTTTAACCCCTTTAACCCTAGTTCTTCCTTCCCTCTACCATTGATTATTCAAGAACACCCAAGAACACCTTCATTTCACCAAATCCCAAACAAACATGTAAACTCCAAAACCAAGTAATATAGATTTAGATTTCTCACCACAAGAATTCCAACCCATCTCATTAACATATTTCAAGTTAAACTCTCTTAATCCAACCAAACACATTTCCTTATACCTTTGATCAACTACTATGAACCAAGACATCATTCTCTAATCATTAACCCATTTTCCCAAGCTCCAAGAAGGTTTCCAAGGTATCAAACAACCATTATAAAACAAGCACAACATCAAATCATTCATGAGCATACAAAGAAGGGAAGTCATAATAACTCACCTTAGGTTTTTAGAATAAAATGTTGATCTTCTTAGCTTGACTTGTTCCTCTAGATGATCCATCCTCAAAAACACCCTTAGACTTGAATTTGGAGGAGAAATGCCTTGGCTTCAAGAAGGAAGGTTGAGAGCTCCCATGGAGATTTTCTTGCTTTCTCTAGGAAGAAGGAGAGTGAATGAAGGAGGGAGAAGGAGGGGAAGAGGAGTAAGAGGAGGTGATGGAGAGGGGGGCCCGGTCAAAGAGGGAGTGTGGGGGAGGCACTTGTCAAGCCTAGGAAGGAGTAAGACTAATTGGCCCCCCACCAAAATTAATCCTAAGGCTTTCACTCTTTTTCATTAAAATTAATCATTTATCCAAATAATTCATCCTACCCATTTACCTCCTTGCACTATTTATCATTTTTCCATTTTTTTATTATTTTCCCAAATTTCTTTATTTAATATCCAATAAATTCTCAAAAGATTCTAATCATACTACTCACCCAATTTATCTTACTTTAAGAATTTAAAGACATAATTGAACACATAAAGTTAACATAAATATTAAAAGCATATAATATAGTATTTAAAATTAGTGCCTAGAGTTGGGGTCGTTACACTCACTCCCCCTTAAAGAAAATTCGTCCCGAATTTGACTGTCACTTACCCTAAGGTTCAAATAGCAAAGGTTACCTTTCACACGTTCTAACTTAACAATTTCAATTAGACTTCCCAAAGGCATTATCCTACTATACATTTTCACAACTTAATTACTCTAAGACTTCAATTCCCAATTAGTCTCATTAATGTTATGATTCTTTCCAAGATTCTAATTTCATTAATAATGTAATATCACAACTTAATATTCCGAGAATACCATACCATCAACTAACCCGAATTTCACGACCTCAAAGAAAGTATATTTAAATAAAAAGTATTACATCTTATGTTACCCAATACATTACGATATTACACTTAAACTTCAATTATTCTATAAGCTGCCCCAAGTCGGTCGATAAGTCAAATCACCAACCCTTTCTAAAGCTTCAAATGGCTTAACGAATCTTGGCGCCAATTTACCTTAGGCCTTGCTTCTCTAACCTTGCTCCAACAATTTAGAGATCGATATTTCCTTCCTGAACTACACCTCATACGGTCTTATCTCAATGCTAGAAGGATAACTGCCATTATACGCACTCAACCTCCGGAAACCATAAGTCCTATCGATCACTAACATCCATTGTACATGCTCGTAGCATATCGTCAACAATAAGTAATTATCCCTCAGATTTTCATAAGATTAAACTTAATAGCATCCATACATTCTAAAAGGATCTTTCCCAAATGATGTCTATCCAATCCATTTACTACTACGGGGTTTATACAATCGAATTATCCCCTAACATATGTGAGGACTCTATCAATCAATATCTCATCAAACTATATATAAAGAATAGAAATACAATCAACTTCCTATAAACAGAACAACGTACTCCTCTTTACTTCCAAGATAACCAAATCACAAAATTCAAAGTAATAATACTCTCAGTTCAAGCTCTAATTATTTTCAGGTCCAGTGACAGATCAATACCCGAATCAAATGGTTGGCCGCCCACAACGGAGCCGATCCAACCCAATACAAAACCGAGTCTACTGCGACCTCCACATTAATAACCCCACAATTTATCAACTCATTCTCGGATCGAAACTTTAATATAATTAATCACTATAGGGAAAATAAATTGCCTTTCTACGAGCTTCTGCACAAATTACATCTTTAGGATACCAAAGGATAGACAAAAGAGATCTAGTGAGACTCGAATGGTTTATTTATTTAAAACTGTCCCATACCAGTTTTAATTAACTAACCCACTCAAAATCTTTAAGAAATCTTTAAAATTTTTGCTACACTAACAAAATAACTCGAGCGATCTAATTATCTACAACCGTCCCATACCAGTGGTAGATAATTAAATTACTCACAGAATTTTAAATGTACACAAAAACGGTTCATTGGCTTTATTAAATCACACTATCCCCGAAGGGCACAATTACTCACACAGAGGTCCAATATAAAATCCCAAGTTCTAAAACACATTTAAAACAATTTTTAACATGATTTTCTTGTTCGACCTCTATTTATAGTATAGCCACCACTCATAATATTTATACTTAGTTAAATTCTTTATAAGAAAACAAAATCTTGCAATACTAATACTATCCCGATAAATAACACTAAAACAATCATTAAGATTATAAACTAGGTAAATCATCCTCAAATTGCGATTACACCTCAATAGTACTGTAACTAACTTACCTCTCGATAACCATCAACAACTCAAAATTCACATAACGCTCATACCTACCAAACATCACACTAATTTCTCATATGAGTCACGCAACTAAGTCGGTCTATAGGGTATAATCATCCTAAAGTATCCTGTCTTCCAATAAAATTTATCCTCATTTTATTTCCTCAACTAATGATAATCATCTCTCAAAACAAACCATATGCATTTTTTCACCAATTCCTGAAGTTGATCCTTTAAGTCACCAATAACTGTATCTATTATACTTCTTTGCATTTTCCCTATTTACCGCTCCATCACTAATACACAATCCACAAATCAAAACGTTCATACTATATATAAATGTTATCTTAAGTACATCCTTTAAGCAAATTTTCACTGTAATTATAACACTCCGAAAAATTTAACTAATAACCATTGAGTATCCTACTAGTTTCTAAAATCAGTCATACAAATCATCAACAAGTGATAACGAATACTTATTCTTCACAGTTACCTATTTAAGATCTCTACAACCCTTTGATTAACCACCAAGTATCATCTTTTCTGATTACAGTAACAATTTATCCTTACTGAGAATCGCTAAGCTAGTTATCTTCTTTATCAATTAATTTCTTAAGTTGAATCATCGATTCCATCATCCAAATTTGTATACTCTATCTAGGGATCCGAATACCGAAATAGTGACTTATATCCATTCAGCTTCCATACCCTGGTATGATACCTGATGAAAACCAATTTTGGAAACTCACTTGAAAAACACCACTTAGTCAACTTATAGGGTGATATTACTTACAAAAACATCTGATTTCCTATTTAATTTAGTAGCAAGAATTCGTTCAATCTCTCATTAGAGAATACTTATAGCACCTAAGGCAAAGATATATTAGTTCCATAAGATCTCTTACTCGCGATAATTTATAACTCATATAATCTCACTTAGACTATCACTTTCAATACTAGTCTTCATATATCTAGTCTCCCCACGAGACACCAATGCAAAATTACTCACACAAGTACACAACCATAAATCTCTCTTAATTAGGCCATACTTTAGACAATTACGCGTATGTGACATAATATCAATTAATAATTTACCCGACTCAATTACACACAGAGGTAATCAAACGTAGATAAGGAGACTCGCTTCTTGAGACAGTCCTCCTCAAACCAACAACTATTCAAATAATTCAGGTTAACATAACAATGATTCACGGATAGGTACTCGACCAAATCCACCGGTAATACACGCCCACTTAATCACAATTACCAAGATAATTAAGGATGATCCGAGGTACGACCCCATCGGAGTAGAACCTCCAACACATAAGGCAACTCTTAGGCCAATTATGCAAATAAAAGATGAAATGTAATGCCACGTGAGAACGAATGAACAGGGATTTATAGAAGTATGAACCCTAACTCCTGAGACAGGTAAAATACCTCAAATGGTGGTGGAGGAATCTATCTTTCCATAACTCACCTTTCCTTGATTCCTTTGGTTGGTCATTATCCTTTTCTGTTATATAACAATTCCCTGCATTAACCCTCGACGTCAGTTATCACACACTCTCACTCAGCTAGACTCTACCCGAGAACTCTAACCGAGCTTTGATACCAACTGTGAGGACCCCGACCCGGAACCTACACGTGTCCCGAGCTGGAGCGTCCTCAAACTAACCCGAAACTCCTAATACTTTAAAAACTTTGATTTAACTTCCAACATAAACACAACCATTTCAAAATAATTCTACTCCTTCCACATTGAATGAAAAGTTGACCAACCATGAAAATAATAAACTGTTTTAGTTACAAAAGATATCGAATATAATATGGAATTAAAGTTTATGAATACAACCTTTTAAAAGAATTATGCTAACCAACCCCTTTTACCCAATCTAAACATAACCCGACAATTCCCAAAATACCACTTCTAACTCCTTTCCGCCCTTACTCGGCCGGTCCACCTCGTCTCGGAATCTAAAACAAGAAGGGAGAGGGGTGAGAATAAATCTCAATGAGCTATTATGAATGCAGCAAGATGCCATACAAGATGCAACACGTAGCATGGTAACACTTAACACATTATGAAAGCGGTAAACACCTTACGTTACCTCATTTTACCTTTTCCCGTCTGAACAATAAGTCGTACAACGTGGGAGTAAAACTCCACTCTTTGGTGAATTGCCTCCAAAGACATTCACCTCTTATAGGTCTCATACCCCGAGAGATCCATATAAGAAAGGATACCTATATTAGAGTATCCAACAATAATCTCGTCCCTCCTTCCACCGATCGCAATAGGCCTGTAACGCTTTTTGGGTCAATACAGTCGTTAGCGCAGCCCCCCCCCGTGGCCACAGAGTGGGGAAGGGTCACCGGTATGATGTACCTTCAATCACTTATTGAACAAATCAATAATTGATTGGCATCCATCATACCCACCCGAACATAACACGCTCAAGCACATGATAGTTACTTGAGATAATCCACAAAACGGGATAATAATATAACAATACCAAATAATCCACAAAGGGGATAAACACCATGGCAACATGGTAAAATATACTCATGTTCAACCAACATCATAATGTAACATTTAAGTAATACACTATGCATAGTATCATCAACAAATATGAATGATAACAAATAAATCCACAATGGAATAACCATACAACTACATGGTAAACATATCCACACATTGGGATAACATAACAACTTGTCAAATATTCCACACTTGGGAAGCCACATAACACTTACCAAATAATCCACAAAGGGGATAAACAATATAGTCACATGGTAAAATAGAATATCTGGAAATGATCATTACATATTTAGTTTATAAAACCAATTCCATTTGAGAGATCACCTAAAAATACTCAATTTGGACTCTTGAACCATCCAATTTCGAGTCCGTATGAATTAACTATGATTTATTCAATTTCCACTCAACTTCTAACGTACAATACTACCTGCTGTAACCAATTCAGATTTTTGGGACATAAGGATAACTTCTTTAGCTATGAAACTATCACATTCAGAAAGTACTCAGAAAAACACCCAATTTAGACCCAAGAACCATCCAATTCCGATTTAATATGATTAAGTTATGACCATCACAAGATTGCTAAACGAATTCTGGTTCAGAATTGAAGTTAGGATTTCTGGGGTCTTGGGCGACCGCCCAAACCTCTTGGGCGACCGCCCAAACCTCTTGGGCGACCGCCCAAGAGGGTTTTCAAGGAATTGTGAGTTTCTGCCGGCATGGGCGGCCGCTCAGCCCCCTTGGGCGACCGCCCAAGCCTCTGCCAGCCCAAACTTAGGTTTTTAACCCCTTTAACCCTAGTTCTTCCTTCCCTCTACCATTGATTATTCAAGAACACCCAAGAACACCTTCATTTCACCAAATCTCAAACAAACATGTAAACTCCAAAACCAAGTAATATAGATTTAGATTTCTCACCACAAGAATTCCAACCCATCTCATTAACATATTTCAAGTTAAACTCTCTTAATCCAACCAAACACATTTCCTTATACCTTTGATCAACTACTATGAACCAAGACATCATTCTCTAATCATTAACCCATTTTCCCAAGCTCCAAGAAGGTTTCCAAGGTATCAAACAACCATTATAAAACAAGCACAACATCAAATCATTCATGAGCATACAAAGAAGGGAAGTCATAATAACTCACCTTAGGTTTTTAGAATAAAATGTTGATCTTCTTAGCTTGACTTGTTCCTCTAGATGATCCATCCTCAAAAACACCCTTAGACTTGAATTTGGAGGAGAAATGCCTTGGCTTCAAGAAGGAAGGTTGAGAGCTCCCATGGAGATTTTCTTGCTTTCTCTAGGAAGAAGGAGAGTGAATGAAGGAGGGAGAAGGAGGGGAAGAGGAGTAAGAGGAGGTGATGGAGAGGGGGGGCCCGGTCAAAGAGGGAGTGTGGGGGAGGCACTTGTCAAGCCTAGGAAGGAGTAAGACTAATTGGCCCCCCCACCAAAATTAATCCTAAGGCTTTCACTCTTTTTCATTAAAATTAATCATTTATCCAAATAATTCATCCTACCCATTTACCTCCTTGCACTATTTATCATTTTTCCATTTTTTTATTATTTCCCCAAATTTCTTTATTTAATATCCAATAAATTCTCAAAAGATTCTAATCATACTACTCACCCAATTTATCTTACTTTAAGAATTTAAAGACATAATTGAACACATAAAGTTAACATAAATATTAAAAGCATATAATATAGTATTTAAAATTAGTGCCTAGAGTTGGGGTCGTTACACCGAGTCTAAACCTTTCCTATCCCTTTCCCGCAGCGAGAAAGAAGTGGGTGAGAACACCGGGTCAGCGACTTGTTAGCGCAGAATCCTCAGACAGTTCGCGTAATCCTCGGTTTCATCGGTTCGAGAGAGTCGAGAATGACCGATTTGACAGAAAAACAAAGGTCGGGTTTGGGTAACCGAGATGACTAGGGAAGAAAAGCTAGCCTATAACCAATGCCCTCCCCATCTTCATATAACCCATTGCCAAAGACTTGTCCTTTCTCGAGTCTTCTCCAATACCCCAAGCCGTTAGGGTCCCGACACCCTCGCTTCCTCCGAATCCCTCCACGGGACCCTTTTCCTCCTTTCGGCCCAGCCAAATTTCCCTACCTTGGAATCCCGAGTGCAGGTTTGACCTTTCCAATTTTGTCAACGCCTTTGTGAATTTGCCTCCCTCTCGGACGCTACGGCGAAGAGTCGATCGGGAACGAGAATAGGAATGGGTGGATTTACGGTGATGATGACGGTTCGGTAGAAGGAATGGACTTGGAGCCAACGGAAGTGAAACCCGAGGGCAAGATGAGGCAGAAAGCCACAGACCTGGAATAGGGGGTGAAATCACTTCAAAGTGTGTCTGCAGCCTATGCAAAAGCTCGGAGAAGGATGAGGTAGTGTATGAGTCCTATATCCTAGAGTCCAATACTCCATACAAGGACTTGGTAGGCGAATGGAGGAACTTGATCGAAGCCTTAGCCAAAAGAGGGAAGTGGGCTCCTCCCACCGATCTAGAACATGTAAGCGTCGCCGAAACCAAACTATCATCAGGAAGGGTAGACTCTATCACGGTGTTAGTAGTCACTCCTGAAACTTGGTACGAAGAAGAATGTATGGATGCCTTGGAAAGAGTCACGAGTTTAGAGGCGACCCTAGTCCCCTTTATGTCCTACGATGATAATGATGTCTTCTGGTAATCCCTAAGCCCGAGGAAGAGTACGAGATACCCCTCATATGGCGTCAAGTATCCCGACCTGCTTTTGCCCTCATTGGTCATAAGAGCCAAGACGAAAGTTCCCACGAGAGCTACGTAGTGACACCGATGAAGACACGGTCGAAGTGCCGGAAGGGACAATAGAGGAGTGGTTAGCCCGAAGCCAAAAAGCCGGAAAATATCTCGACGGTAAGGAAAAGGAACCCGCCATGAGGTTTGACCCCGCAGAAATCCTTATTGATGATGGAATTTCCCATTTCGAAAGTGTTTAGCCAATGTCCAAAATACCGTCAAAGGTTGACCCCGGGGAAAGAAAAGACATGCTTGACGGTGATGAGGAATGTGATCCTACTCTGTTAAAGAAGTTGCTAGGTTCGGATGAGAAAGCCATTTGCCAAGCTCCAAACTCCGGAAGTGATAATTCTTGTTGCATGCGACTTTGAAAAGTTTGAATGAGGCTGTGAAAGCTTTAAACGGAGAATGTGAAAAGGTCAAAAGCCGGTAACACAGGACCCGGTCGGGAAGCCGCCTATGCTTCAGGCTGACCGTCAATCGAGATCAATCGCGAGAATTGGCCATACGCCGGTAAGAATCCGCCTCTAACTTTGAAAGAATTAACGAGAATCCTCCGGTAGGAATAATGACCAAGGAAAATCCAATGTCTATGTGATGACTCGGTGCAGACGGATGAGTATTGGCGGCTAAGGGTGACAAAAGGAATGCCGTCTCGGAACGAAAGACGAGATAAAAGACCTTATAAGCCGAGAAGCGTAAAAGCCGACTCGATAAGGAGGATCGATCCTAACTCGGTTGAAGTGTACCCAAGCCAATATCTCCTTATGGTCCTGTTAACCTCCTCATACCCTCATAAGTTGAAACTAGAAGAAAGTTTGGCCAAGACCATGGTGCCCGTAGATGTCACCCCGAGATGAGGTCGTCCAAATGATTGGAAATATCCACTACGGAAACATCATTACCTTATTTGAATTGGACTGCCAAAGTATGGGGCTAGTCACAACGAACCTCTTTACATCACAGTCCGGTTAGAAGAGCGTCGATTGCCACGAGTACTAGTTGACGGGGAGTGCACGAATGAATGTCTTGCCGGCTAAGATGATGGATTTATTGGATTTGAAGCCAACGAGACTTAAAGCCTTCTAGTCGGACTATTAAGGCCTACGACTCCTTTGCACGATCGGTTTTGGGGATCGCCACTCTCAAGATGTGGTTCGGAAAAAAGGTCATGGATGTTGATTTTCAAGTTATTGACATTCCGATTTCATTCTTGCCTTCTTTGGGACGGCCTTGGATCCACCGGATAAACGGGGTAGCCTCTACTTTGCATCGGTGCGTCAAATTTCGGTCGAGTGATGGAACTATCACCACCATTTATGGGGATAGTGTCACGATAGAAGGAACCCGCACCGGGACATCCCGATATTGGAGATCAAGCATGATGATGAAGGGTTAGCATTGGCCAGGATTCTCCGTAGCTTCTTCCAAGGCACAAGTGTGTTGCCTTGACCTCACCACTACTTAGATAAAATCCCTCTGCCATGAGGATGATGCGAAAAATGAGCTATCTTAGGGACTTGGATTGGGTAGA
This sequence comes from Adenophora triphylla var. japonica, assembly GCA_022495995.1. Classification (NCBI taxonomy): domain Eukaryota; kingdom Viridiplantae; phylum Streptophyta; class Magnoliopsida; order Asterales; family Campanulaceae; genus Adenophora; species Adenophora triphylla. The sequence goes on along the minus strand of JAFEMH010003891.1, from coordinate 210,410 downwards.
AGACATCAAGGTCGTAACACCATCATTGATGTGAAGGAAGCGAGACTACCGAGATATGGCTTGGGGTACAAACCGAACTCTCGGGATGCGGAAAAGCTAAAGGCAAGAAAGGTGAAGGGGTCCGGCTCCATCCTTACGATCCGTCTCGACCCATTACTTTATAAAAGGAGGGACACAATATGATGAAAGTGATCGCGAGATCTCCTTGCGAAAACTCTTCTAGAGAACCTTGAGAAAGTTAGGGAAAGCCGGCCAATCCCGTTCGAAGAATGTTCCTTGATTTGCCGGATATCCACAGGGCTACCACTACCGTTCGAGAATGAGTACGTCTTCAAAGAAATCCGGCCGGTGTCAAAAGGTCGGCATCGGGACAATGGACTTCTCCGCCTTTGAGTTAGCTCTTCCAAAGATCGCGGATAGAAGGCGCCGGCGGTGAAGACGATCAGTGGGGTTTGCAAGAGTTGTTTGACGAAGAAGCACAAATCCCGGACTTGATCGACTTGATTCGAGATAATGAGATAGTTGCCGTTATTGGAGACGATGGTGAAAGTCATTTTGATCCTCGCACTTTGGTGACTAAGACGAAATGCCATTGAAGAATTGGGAGACATTCTCGGGGCCGATAGCCGATCGACGGCAAATGATCACGGAGCTTGGATTGGTACCCGTCCTTCTCAACCCGGTCGTGTCAAACACCTGTTGTCTATTCGGTTAGTCGGGAATCTTTGAATTCAGTCCTCGGAAGTCATCAGAAGGCCTCACGCTGAGGATTATGAAAATGTAATCGATGTCATCTTTCCCCTTATCTTGAATGAAATGACAAATCTTTACGATTATCCTCTTATTGCCAACTTAACAAATGATAAATTAACTCAAAACTTAACAACAGTTAATAATGAATCATTTGAACAAGATGCAAACACACTAAACGAACAATACATTAAAGAAATCTTTAAGCGGGTTTCGAAAAGAGGAAAACCGGGCCCAAGCTGCCGAGGAGATTTTGATAAGTGTGAACTTGGGTACTATTGAGGAACCTAAAGAGACACGAGATTGGAAGCTTCTTCCGGGGTTGAAAGGGACAGACTAATCGAGCCGCTCGAGAGAATACGTCGACGTGTTTGCATGGTCATACAAAGATATGCGGGGCTAGACGGTTCGATAGTAGAGCACGAATCCCTCTAGCACCGAGATGCTAAGCCGGTAAAGCAAAGCGAGAAAGATCAAGCGGAATGGTCTCTACGGGTCAAAGAAGAAATTGAGAAGCTACTGCGGGTAGGGTTCATCGAGTTATTGAATACCCGAGCATGGTTGTCCAACATCGTGGCCGTAACCAAGGCCCGATGGGAAGGTGCGCTCTTTGTGTGGATTTCCGAGATCTGAACAAGGCCGGCCCAAAGACGACTACCCTGCGCAAACATAGACATCTGGTGGACTCCACTTTGCCAACTACGAAGTCAAATCCTTCGTTGATGGTTTTGCAGGCTACAACCGAGATCAAGATGGCCGAGGAAGACCAAGAAAAGACGGACCTTCACCACACCGTGGGAACCTCTGTTATACGGTAATGCCATTCGGGCTCAAGAATGCGGGGCTACTTACGAAAGGGCGGCTGACCGCACTTTTTCATGACATGATCCACAAGGAGATTGAGGTCTACGTAGACGACATGATAATCCACTCCAAAGGAGAAGGTGGGCGAGCACTTTGTTGACTTACGAAAATTCTTTGAGAGGTGAGACGGCATTCCATGAGACTAAACCACCAAATGCACCTTCGGAGTGACAAGGGAAAAGTGCTCGGGTACATGGTCACGGAGCGAGGTATAGAAGTTGACCCCAGAAAGATCAAAGCTATCATGGATATGAGGCCACCTCAAACCAGACGAAGTCAAAAGCTTCATGGGTAAATTGCGGTACATTAGCCGTTTCGTCAATCAGTTGACCACTATGTGCGAGCCCATCTTCAAGCTCATGAAGAAGAATGTGGACCTGAGAATGGACCGAAGAATGCCAAGATGCCTTTGACCGGATCAAAGCATACTTAGTACATCCCCGGTACTATGCCCCCACATAGACGAAGCCTCTTCTGCTCTATCTCATTTATCATGAACACGGCGGTTGGGGCTATGCTTGCTCAAGAGAAGAAAGACTCTCGGGTAGAAAATGCCATTTACTTTGTCGGGAAGCTACGGGGAGTGAGCTCAATTACTCGGCATGTGAAAAGACTTGTGCGGGAGGCTAGTGCAGGTAGTCGGCAAGTTGAAGCATTATATGCAAGCCCGCCTGTGAACTTGGTCTCGAAAATGGACCCCATCAAGTACATCTTTGACAAGCCTTCCCTCTCGATGCGTTTAGCGAAGTGGTCCTTCTTCTTGGCGAGAATACGACATCAACTATGTGACCGAGAAAGGCCATCAAGGGTCAAGCATTGTCGGATCACCTGGCGAATTTCCCCGTAATGAAGACAAAGGGCACGAACCCCAATTTCCAGATGAAGGGATCTTTGCGGTTGAGCACGAAAATAGATGGCAGTTGTTCTTTGGCGGAGCCGCTAACAAAAGAGGAAATGGTGTAGGAATGCTATTGGTCGATCCGAAAGATGAGCATACCCCCATAGCCCTCAAGTTGAACTTTCTGCCACGAACAATGCCGCCGAGTATGAAGCACTGCATTCTTTGGTTTGGAGGTTTGCCTTAGAAAGAAATGTCAAGGAGCTCGAAGTTTACGGAGACTCGTACGATCATCAACCAAGTCTCCAACAAGTGGAAGGCTGTGGACCCTAATCTACAACGGTATCATGCCCATATGGAGGAGTTATTTGGACGGTTCGGAGAAGTGACTTTCCACTACTTGCCGAGGAAAAGAGCATTCGCGAGATGCCCTAGCTACTCTAGCCTCATTGGTAGAGATCCCCGAGGGAAAAGCCATAAAGCCCTTCGAGTGGGTAGAAGAGAAGCCCCGGCTTTACATTTGTGAAGTGGACACAGGACTGAGCCTATAAAGGAACCTTGGTACAATCAGTTACCAATTCCTCAAAGACGGAGAGTCGGCTTTCGGAGACGAAGAAGGTAGACCAAAAGAAGGTATCGGAGCCAAGAGCTTACAAGCCCTGAAAGGTTGGCTTCTCATTATGTCATTCTAGGAGGCAACCTATACAGAAGCGGTATCAAGGACCACTCCTCTTATGTGTCACTCAAGAAAGAGCCGGAGAGTTGATGACCGAAGTCCACAATGGTCCACTGCGGTCCTCACATGAATGCTGAGCCACGATGCAAGTGATCCTCGAGAATGGGTTACTACTGGATCTCCATGGAAGCAGTTGCGTTCAACACGTCCGAACTGCGACAAATGCCGGCGGTTTGCCAACCTCAACCATCTCCCCACCTCATGACACTGCTTGCGCATGACGACTCCTTGGCCGTTTGCAACTTGGGGCATTGACGTGATAGGGAAAATATCCGGCGGGAAGCAATGGGCACGAGTTCGTGTTGGTAGCCATTGACTACTTCACAAAGTGGGTAGAGGCCAAGTCCTACAAGGTCCTCACTTCCGAGAAAAGTGGCCCCGGTTCATCAAAGAAAACATAATGTGCAGATATGGGATGCCCAACGAGATCATTTCGATAATGGGTCACACTTCGAAGGAAGGCTGCGATAGGCTAGCATCGATTCGAGTTACTCGCCACAAGTCGTCCCCGTACGAGACCTCAAACCAATGGAGCCGTGGAAAGCGCTAATAAGACACTCGAGCGGATCATCGGGAAGATGGCCACCCGTGGTCGTGATTGGCCCGAAAAGCTGCACCTAGCACTGCAGGGCTCTGAGCGTAACGTGCTCGGAGGCACCACGGGAGAAACTCCTTTTGCCTAACTTACGGGATGGAAGCGGTCAGTTACCGGTGGAGTTGGAAATCCCGTCATTAAGGGTCCTCCTGGAAAACAGTGTCAATGAAGTGGAATGGTTGCGCGGCCGGCAGCATGATGAGTTAGCCACCTTGACGAGAGAAGGCTAAAAGCCATGGAACACACCCGAGCCTACCGAGAGGCGAATGGCGGGCGTTTGATAAAGGTCAAGGCCGGAGATATCAAAGAGGGCGACTTAGTGCTTTGAAAGTAAAGCCCCTACCGGAGACAACCCCACAGGAAAATGGGAACCCGTCTGGATCGGCCCTTATGTGGTGCGAGAAAATGCTGTCGGGAGGAGCAATGAAGCTTGCAGACTTGGATGGCAATCCCTTTGTCCACCCGGTCAACGGTGATAAACTCCGAAGATACTATGTACGATAAAAAAAAAAAAAAAAAAAGAAAAAGTGCAAAAAGAGTAATGCCCAGCTAAGTGAAAACCCCAAAAAGGGCGGTCTAGGCAAAAGGCAGGGTTGCACATATATAAAAAAAAAAAAAAAAAAAAAAAAGAAAAAATCTTAGTGCAAAAGAGTAATGCCCGGCTAGTGAAAACCCCAAAAAGGGCGGTCTAGGCAAAAGAAATGTGGCCGCACATAAAAAAATTTATTAGTTCACCGAGAATGAACTACGAAGACTGAGCCCCTTAGCCTTTCTTGTAAAAGGGAACGTAGGCGGCCATATATGGTTCGGTCTAAACAATAAAAAGGACGATTAAGTTTCCATGAAATGTGTCCTAAACAATAAAAAAGGACAATCAAGCTTCCATGAAGTGCGTCCTAAATAATAAAGGGTATTTCAGTTTTCATAAAACGGGTCCCAATCAATAAAGGCATTTGAATTTCCATGAAATGTGTCTTGATTAATTTCTAAAATAATATTTCTTGTTCATTACAAGTTAAAAACTTCTTGATGAGTTCAAGCACGGTCTACCTCTTAACTCTGCTAACCTGCTAAAAAGATCTAAAATACAACAAAATGCCTAAATAAACTAATGTGTTTGCAAATGGCAATAAGAGGATCTTGAGAAAAGACTTGTCAGTCGTCATTCGCTGAGTTTTCTTCAGTCTTCTTCCCTTTTCCTCGGCCTCGTCGAGTCTTCTTCCTTTTCTTCTCAATAATGTCGGTATCCCTCATCCCGACCTCCGGTATCCTCACTGGAGCCTCTACCAACCCCGTGTCAATGAGCGCTCTCTCTATACGAGCACGAGTCCGCACCTCCTCCCTACGAGCCTCGGTCGAAGGAGCGACCTCGGACAATCTCTTGTACCAGAGCCTCCATATCTCTCGACCAAGTCACACGATTGGTTATGGCAACTCGCCTTAGCCTCGGTCTCCTCGAGAGTCCTACTCGAGTCACGATCGGCTCCCAATAAAGCTCGACGTCTATCCTCCAAGATAGCACGAGTCGCTCCCGTCTCCCTCTCGTACCGGTCAGTAGACGGTGGTCAAGATGGTGCTCTTCCTGCTCCCGAAGATAGCCACAGGTGGGAAAGCGGTATGTGTCCAAGCCCTCGAGAAGAAAGAGAAGGCGGGCTGGATCTCTCATATCCAATGACACCACCTCCATGGTCCGGATGTCCTCCCAATCACTTTCAATGGCTCTGTAAAGCCCCAAGCGCACTGGATACCAAGCGGGGTATGTAGAAGGACGACGGCGAGAATCACGGAACCCTCGCGGCATAAGACTCACGAAATATCCTCTGATGCGCAACCTCCAATGTGGTATCCACCAACGGATGTCCGAAGTGGATAGCCTAGCCATCATCGACTCCCGGCTACCTGTTCTCTTGCCTAGGTGCACCTCTCCGAGAAATCACCCAAGGGCACCGAGTCGGCAAAGCCCCTGTGCAAAGCCCCGAGCCTCTCCTGCGGCCTACGAGTCAACATAGCCGGACTCCCGGACCTCATGAAAGCGGTCTCCCGAGCCATCCTATCAATCCCATGAAATGTCTCTCCCAAAACCGGCGGGACAATATCCTTCCCGGCCACACGATCTCGACCATGTCCAAGAGACCACTATAGGATCCCCACGGACTCGGCGGTGAACAAAATAGAGAATACGCGAGAGAATGAAAGCATCCATAGCCACTGTGGTCGCGGCCATATCTGGAGACCCAAACCTGCGGGATATCGAAAGGTCAATCCTATCAGGGGCTACCATCATCCTCTCGGCCTCTCCCCGAAGGAATGCACGAGAAAAGATGCAAGCTTTACCGTCACCGGCACGTCTCCGATCAGCGGAATAGATATAGCCTCAATCTCGGGACCCCCAATCAAGGCTCACGAAGTCTTCGTGCGTTGGGACGATTTCGTTGTAAGAAAAGCTTGATAAACATGTCTCTAGGACATCCCGAGAACTTTCTTTGCCGGCTCTCAACGAGATCCCAATCGGGCGGGAGATCCCTCAAATGCCATAAAGACTTGATCTTGAAGGAAGAATCAAGCGGCCCCTTGTGATTTTGGAAGTTATATCTCGCCCAAGATTGAAGACCGGATAGAAAATGGTCTCGTTTCCCCCTTTGCAATCTAACGGGATTCTCCATCGCAAAATGATCAAAGATGGTGCTTTTAGGTCCAAAATATGCTCTGGGAACAATTGGGACAAGTCTAGAGTGAAAATGAAATGAAATGGCCAAGCCTTGCTTTTATTCAGAAAATAACCGGCTCGAGACAGGGCGTTAGCCGCACGGCTACATTTGCCCTCAAGGCCATGCCGCACGGCTACATTAGCCCTCTGCAGAAAAATTCTGCGGCAACCAAAGTTGCTGCCCAAGGGAGTTTTCACCCCACTTTTTCAACCAAAACACGTGCAAAAACATATCCGAAGCCATTCAAGCATTTATACACCATTATAAATCATTTTGGCCCATTTTTATTTCCCCAATTCCAAGCAAAAAAGTCGCCCCAAGGCTCAGATAATATGCAAATTGAAAAAGCATGAATTAGAAAAGCAATTAAAACATAAATACAATGTTTTCGCCCCATCGACGTCTAAATAAAGCAAAAAATAAACAAAGTGTGCATAAAAATTGTAAATTGTTTGTTTTTGTTCCAAATCTATTCTAGAGACCTCTTAGGCCTCCGATTCTTCTTCATCTTCATGTTGCTCGGCTCGTAAATGCTAGCCTCCCTCATCAAGTCCTCTGGTCGCTCACATCGAGATAGATGGACATTATCGTGCCCGTACTCGGCCAGTTTGCTCCCGGAATGTCGGCGTTGGGTCCCCGCCCCGAGGCATGGCACTGGAAGAGTACTCCGAGGCCGATGAGAGGTAGACGCCATGCCCCGAAGCGTGCCGTCTCTTGCGCCGAGCTCCTGTGCATCCGCCGCCTTCGAAGCGCTTGAGCCGGCTTCCTCGAAGAGAGGCGCACATGTCCTTCCAGCCCCTATTCCACCTTTGACCGGCCTATCGTAAGTGCGAGTGGAACACGAGAAAAAAAGAAGAAAAATCTCGGAAAATCTCGAGAAAATAGCAAAAGCGAGAAAATGCGAAAGCTAAAAAGGGAATAAGACCCTAAGAGTACACTTACGGTGCTATCGGGCGGCAAGGTGTCTTTGGGGCTCCCCTAGCATCGGGGACAGGTATCCTCGTCCTCCTCGGCACTCCATGGACCACGTAGGACGGATGTGCGGGAGGGATCGGCGGGTCGGTAGGCTCATCCTCCCCGTATCCACAAGTGACCGCCGGCTTCACTAGCTTACGTGGCGTCCTCGGGCGGCACTCCACAAACACGGCGTAGGGGTGTCCATGTCGAAGTACTCCTCCGCGGCCACGCCTTTGCACAGTACCTAGCAATCTCATCCTACGGCCAATCCACAGGCTGCGGCATCCGTCTTTGGAGGGTCGAGAAGGAGTAATGGCATCTAGTGGGGGAACATGACCATCTTTGTCTCGAGAAGCGGTCCCCCAGTAAATGACATCACATGTCGGCCACGTGAGCCACCTCTCTGCGCCTCGTCACCTCATAGCATCTCCCGGCCAAGATCTCTGGATACACCGCCCCGGGGGTAGAAGTCCACTCCGTCGTGCCCATCCTATTGATGACCGGCCTCACCATTTGTAGTCGAAGGTAATCCGGGTCTTCCCCGTGAATTTATCTCTCGCATCTCCCCTCCGGCGAACCATAGCGGGGAAGATGGTGACATCACTCTGCTTGGTTCCAAGGGAAGAACCCGATCACCTCGCAAAACCAGGGCTGCATGTTCAAAACATCAAAAGGTCATTTCTCTCTCTTATAAAAGTCTCAAGACGGAAAAGAAAAGAAAAGAAAGGAGACTACCTCAAGGGCAAATGAGAAGCGAGTCCATGGAAGCGGACCTTGTTCCGGACTGTACATGTCCAAAGAGAAGTAGAGCTCCGCCAATCCGGCCTCTCCCAAGAGACCGTCCCTATCCCATCCACATCCTCCGAGAGTCGAGGAGGCAAGTCATAGCTATCGTCCCAGAATTGGCAAAGATGGTGGTGATAGCATCAACCATATGAATGCTCTAGCCTTTGAGCGATCACATCATTAGCGGCAAAGTTACGCATGCAAGTACGAGCGCCACCTCGACATTCCGTGTCTCCATCCCAGGCCCCTTCGGAATCGGCTCAAATCCAACCAAAGCACGAAACTCCTCAGCGTAATATGGTCCCTCCAAGTCACGGGCCTCCGGTGAGAAACATAAGCCCGTAATAGCGGTGAAATCGGCGGAGTCACTGCGGCTCTCCCGGCTCGGTGAAAGCTATGTGTCTTGTCCCACGAGAACTCGAGAAGGGCTGGACCTCAGCCCTTGCTCTTAGAGGTGATGTGGACACCCCTACCCAAGATGGCCTCTACAAATGCATCCAAGCCGGTAGCCCTCACCATACCGCTTTAGCAGGATTTGCCCCATCCTTCTCAAAAGTCTGGCATCCTCTGCCGCCAGCTTATGCATATATCTCCGACGGTCCTCTAGACTTGTTCTCCTGTAGACAAGCACATCAAAAGAAGCGTCAGTCCTTCATATCATTTCAAAAGCATGCATATATTCAAAAGTGCACATATTTTCAAAAGAAAAGCATTCATAAAAGTTTTTCTAGCATAACTTTTGCATAAAAAATGTGTCTTTCATCACTTGAAACGCGTCATTGCTTTCCTAAAGCACAGAATCACAATTTTTTTGCACATAAGCATTATTCTTTCAAAAATGGCATGCATGAATCATTTTCATCTTCCAAAATCATGTTTTCTCATTGAAAATCAGAATTTTGACCTAGTTCTAGCACAAGGCAAGAACTCCGTCTCATATTTTGAAAAAAATTCTCATTCTTACTTCATTTTGCGAGAAAAAAGTGAGTCATTCTCATAATTTCTGTCAAATAAAATTGCACATTGCATATTCTTAGCCTCATAGGTTGTTCATGCATCTCAAAATCATTCAAAAAAATCATTCAAAAATCCTAAAATTCGGGTCAAGCCCTAAATCATTCAAAATTCAAGCAAAATCATCGGATTTGAGCAAAATGAGAATGCTTACCCCAAGCCCGATCGCGGGTTCGTTGATTTGTGCTCCCTTCTCCCCGATAAAGCTCCGATGGAGGCGTAAGGAAGTCATACTTCCTCTCCGTCCTCACAAGCTCCTTCCTCCTCCTTCTCGCGGCCGCCGAGATGTTTCTCCTCGCTTGCCTTGGTATGGGATTGCCCTCCGGATCCATTTCAAATCAAAGGGAAGCAAAAGGGGTTGAGAAATTTCGAAATTCTCTCTCTCTCTTCTCTCTCTCGGCTGAAGTGGGCGGCAACAAATGCCCAATGCCCGTTCAAAACCTGATTTTAAATAATCTGGAAAAAACAGGTTTCTAGCCGTACGGCTTCTTTTTCTCCATCTCATGCCGGGCGGCTTCATTCGCTCGAGCATAAATTACAATCCCCCCTTTGGACCTTCCACTTGGGCATGTACAATTTCCGTTATCTTTTAACCAAGATAACATCTTTTCGTAAAATATCCCTTATCTGAAGCAATCAAGCTTTATTCCCGCCGCTCCGTTAATTCCGTTATAACGGGATAACACTAGGTGACAACCTCCGAATTGTCGAACTCTAAACTTGTGCTACCACTATCCAATAGTGACGCATGCCCAAGTCATTCCAACTTGTGCTACCTCTATCCGCGAATAGTGAAGTATGCCCAAGTCATTCCAACTTGTGCTACCTCTATCAGCGAATGGCGAAGTATGCCCAAGTCATTCCAACTTGTGCTACCTCTATCCGCGAATAGTGAAGTATGCCCAAGTCATTCCAACTTGTGCTACCTCTATCCGCGAATAGTGAAGCATGCCCAAGTCATTCCAACTTGTGCTACCTCTATCCGCGAATAGTGACGTATGCCCAAGTCATTCCAACTTGTGCTACCACTATCCGCGAATAGTGACGTATGCCCACGAAGTCATTCCAACTTGTGCTACCTCTATCCGCGAATAGTGAAGTATGCCCAAGTCAATTCAAATTGTGCTACCACTATCCGCGAATAGTGACGCATGCCCAAGTCATTCCAAATTGTGCTACCTCTATCCGCGAATAGTGAAGTATGCCCAAGTCATTCCAACTTCAGTGCTACCTCTATCCGCGAATAGTGAAGTATGCTCAAGTCATTCCAACTTGTGCTACCTCTATCCGCGAATAGTGAAGTATGCTCAAGTCATTCCAACTTGTGCTACCTCTATCCGCGAATAGTGAAGTACGCCCAAGTCATTCCAACTTGTGCTACCTCTATCCGCGAATAGTGACGAATGCCCAAGTTATTTCAATTTGTGCAACCACTATCCGTGAATAGTGACGCATGCCTAAGTCATTCCAACTTGTGCTACCACTATCCGCGAATAGTGAAGTATGCCCAAGTCATTTCCAACTTGTGCTACCACTATTCGCGAATAGTGAAGTATGCCCAAGTCATTTCCAACTTGTGCTACCACTATCCGCGAATAGTGAAGTATGCCCAAGTCATTCCAACTTGTGCTACCACTATCCGCGAATAGTGACGTATGCCCAAGTCATTCCAATTTGTGCTACCACTATTCGCGAATAGTGACGTACGCTCAAGTTTCCCAACTTAAGTTACCTCTATCTCCGTCATAAAGAGATAGCGCCATAAGCTCTGGCTTCCTCAGGTGTGACCTCCGAATTGTCAAAATCTCAAGGATCCTAGACATCGTTCCTGACTATCTAGTGATGCTTGAACTACGATCAAGGCTTGATTCCTCCGGGATACGTAGGTAGCCTTTTATAAAAGGTCAGCCCATTCGACCACTTTGGTCACCCCGTTTCTTTGTCACTCCTCGGTGATAAAGCGCCCCCTCATAAAAGTTGAAATATCCGACCACTGGGTCACTCCTAGCATATCCCCGTAGGATCAATTGCTTGACCTCCTAAGGTCATTTTCTCGACAGAGACCAGCTTCTCTTCTTCCTCCCCCGGCGGATCCTAATTCCGAACTACGGCCCGGCTTGATTCCTCCGGATACGTAGGTAGCCTTCCAAAAGGTTCCAGCCGCTCGACCACCTTGGTCTCCCAATCCGTCTCAAGCATTCGCGAGATCGGATCCTTTTCTATCGACAACCCCACTCGCCTTGCAAGTGACGTTGCCGAGGGGCTTCGTAAGTACCCAAATCTGGCTCATGCCTTCCTGCTAATTTTCCCGACATTTCGGTAAATTTTCCTAATTCCCTGACCTTCCTAGTGTTCCGGAAATGTCCCGGAACAACCCCAAATCTAAATTAGGCCGTAAGGAGCCTTCCTAATTAAGAAAACACGTTTTCTTAATTAGGGGAAGCTTCTAGAATGATGCCACCTTGCATGGTTCTAGAATGCTTTGAGTCATAATGGATAAGACCGCACGGCCTCATTTGCAAAGAGCTGCAGCTCGCACGGCCATTAGCCTTATCCGCATCGCCTATAAATAGAGCCCTCCTCTACCCATTTTAATCATCAACAAGAAGCATAATACTCTCATAATACGAAGAAGATCCCCAAGGAGCTGCTGGAAGTTCAAGAAGGCGAAGAAGAAGCTCAAGAAGCCATCTCCCTCCTCCTTGAAGACCCAAGAAGAACCTCTCCTCCTAGCTCCGTCCGAAGAAGCGAAGAAAACGATTGGTAACCTCGCACGCCCTAACCTTGCATTTTAATTGATATATTTGCTCATTGCATTCATATATCTTGCTTGGGACTTGGCATTTATTCATAAAGATCACATCTTTATCACCCCCTTTCCCCTTTGCATGCATTAAGACCTCATTTGTCATAAAAATGTAGTCTTTTCATAAAAGGTGCATCCTTTGCACCTAAAATCCCTATTTTCCAATAAAAATGTCATCTTTATGCATCATTTGCATATAAAGATCAAATCTTTTTCAATAAAAATGCATCCTTTGCATCAAAACCCCCTTTTTCAATGCATCATTTGCATAAAAATCAAATCTTTATGCATCATTTGCATAAAGATCATTTCTTTCAATCAAAAAGCATCATTTGCAACCTAAAAATGTCATCTTTTCATTAAAGATTCATTTTTTCATCATGCATTTCCCTTTCCCCCAACCTTGGAACGGACCGGTGTAAAAGTTCTCATCTGTGCATCGTTCCTTCCATTAAAGGTTCGTGATTTCTTTAGGAAAATGATAACCTTGAACCCTATATCTTCCAATAATCGCTTAAGAATGAGTATGAAGCCTCTATCACGAGCTCGACCATCTTAAAGCGTAGGATTGATGGAGCTAAGGACATTCCTTCCTAAAGAACCTCATCTTCGACCCAAAAGAGAGTCATTCTCTCGATCACGCAAGTCCCGAGGGTCCCGAGGTTTAAAATGCGATGATCATAAGTCATAAGATGAGGACGGGATCATAATCCCAAATACATAAATTCCAAGGGATCCCGAGCGACAACCAACAAATGGTTTGTACGTCCGGAAGACAACTTGGGACATTCCCCCCCCCCTTATTTTCAAACACATGCACACAAAGAAAGCACGCAAGCAAACACGATTAATGAAATCTAGGGAGACTTGCTCCGGCAAGGCACTTTGGGTGAACGCCAAACGTTCTTCCCAAGGGGTAACTTAACCTCCGAACCCATAAAACCTTTTTTTCAAAGTTTTGAGGTAATCAAAATGGCGTGGCGACTCCGTTTTTCAAATAAACCGGATGTCTTCAAACCCGCGTGAATTCCAATAAACACAAAATTTTGGGCACACATTCACACAGGGTCAAAATGACCCTTTTGCCCCTTAAAATTTCAGGACTCTGCAATTCAGTCCCCAACTTGACAGAGTTAACCAAAGTTAACCAAAGTCAGCCCCTTGTCAAGAAAATCATTCCCGGCGGTCAAACGGCGTAAGAGTGCCCTGAGGAAAGATAACGGATCCCGTATCTTTCATCAAAATCACTCCCCGGATCAAACGTAAGACCGAGTGCCCCGAGAAAGATAACGGATCTCGTATCTTTCATCAAAATCATTCCCGGCAGTCAAACGTAAGACCGATCTCCCCGAGAAAGATAACGGATCCCGTATCTTTCATCAAAATCCTTCGGATCAAACGTAACCGAGTCCCCGAGAAAGATAACGGATCCCGTATCTTTCATCAAAATCATTCATCAAACGTAAGACCGATCTCCCGAGAAAGATAACGGATCCGTATCTTTCATCAAAATCATTCCCGGCGGTAAACGTAAGACCGATCTCCCCGAGAAAGATAACGGATCCCGTATCTTTCATCAAAATCATTCGGCGGTCAAGCGTAAGAGTCTCCGAGAGAAGATAACGGATCCCGTATCTTTCATCAAAATCATTCCGGCGATCGAAGCGTAAGACCGATCTCACAGAAAGATAACGGATCCGTATCTTTCATCAAAATCATTCCCGAGTCAAACGTAAGACCGATCTCCCAGAGAAAGATAACGGATCCCGTATCTTTCATCAAAATCCCTTCCGGCGGTCAAACGTAAGACGATCTCCCCGAGAAAGATAACGGATCCGTATCTTTCATCAAAATCATTCCCGGCGGTAAAACGTAAGGCCAGGAGTGCCTAGAGAAAGATAACGGATCCCGTATCTTTCATCAAAATCCTTCGTGATCAAACGTAAGACCGATCTTCCCGAGAAAGATAACGGATCCGTATCTTTCATCAAAATCATTCTGAGCCAAACGTAAGACCGAGTCTCTGAGAAAGATAACGGATCCCGTATCTTTCATCAAAATCCTTCAGCCAAAAACGTAAGACCGATCTCCCCGAGAAAGATAACGGAATCCCGTATCTTTCATCAAAATCATCCCCGGCAGTAAAACGTAAGACCAATTGCCCCGAGAAAGATAACGAAATCCCGTATCTTTCATCAAAATCCTTCCCGGCAGTAGAACGTAAGACCGAGTGCCCCGAGAAAGATAACGGATCCCGTATCTTTCATCAAAATCATTCCGATCCAAACGTAAGACCGAGTGCCCCGAGAAAGATAACCAAATCCCGTATCTTTCATCAAAATCATTCCGGCACAAACGTAAGACCGATTTCTGACGAATACGCCCGATTTTCCCCACAAAGGCTAGCAAAATCCCCAACAAAGTTAACGGAATCCCAAAGCCAACGGAATCTCGAGTGGTACTCGAACTACGAAAGGGCTTGATTCCCACTAGGGATACGTAGGTAGCCTATTATTAGGTCCGGCCCTCGACCAAAACGGTCACCCTCTCTCCTTCGGCGAGACAAAGTCCACCGAAAGGCCATTTCAAATTAAGATCCGAGGCGCCTAAAAAGCCATCATCATCAAGGTTCGAGGCACCTAAACGCCATCTCCAAGGTTCGAGGCACCTAAAACGCCATCTCCAAGGTTCGAGGCACCTAAAACGCCATCATCCAAGGTTTGAGGCACCTAAGACGCTATCACTAGGAAAGCGATAAATCGCAATCATCCCAGCAGAGAGACCGAAAATGGTCATTTCCTATCCCAGTAGAGCGGATAACCATCGACCGAAAATGGTCATCTCTCATCCCAGCCAGAGTTTCTTTCCAAGAACCGACTACAAAACTCGTTCATCGGAGTTCGAGGCACCTAAAACGCCATCATCTCCGGGGTCAAAGACCCGAACTACGATCGGCTTGATTCCCATTCGGGATACGTAGGTAGCCTATCGCTAGGTTGACCACCCGATCACTCGATCATCCCGCCAAATATGAAGCCTTACTCTTTATCGACGACCCCGCTTCCTTGAAAGCGCCGTCGCCAGAGGGCTACTGTAAGTGCTCCAATTTGAGCTTGTTAGAATTTTCGTTAAAAAATTAACGAAAGTTATAACATTTCTAACAATTCCTAACAATCCTAACTTTTCTAACAAAGTGAGGGTAAAATGGGCATTGTTATTTAAGGTTAAACCTCAAAAAGAATCTCAAAAAGTAAAACAAAAGGAATAAAACCACAAATAGAAATGGCTGGGAACAACAAACTGGCTGTTAATTTGAAATTTCAAAAAGATTATTCCTCTTGTCCAAAGCCTGAAGCTGCATTTAATGAACAGTGCACGCGACTGGATCCATCCGCGCGGATGAGTTTGTCATTTCAGGAGGGCTATAAATTGAGCCCTCCAGTCACAAAAATAAGAAGCCACAACACAATTGCACCGAACCTCTGGCGAAATATAGAGAGAAAACAGTGAGAATTCTTCAAGAATTGTCACCATTTTCTCTCCAATCTTTCCCAACTCACACTCATCCACTCACTCTCATACTTAAGCCTTAAACACTCATACACTCAAGCCAAAAACTCAAGAACACAAAGAAGATTGGTAAACCCTCCTTCTCCTCACCCTAAACTCCAACCATGCATGCATTTGCAAACTACAAAATGTAGTTCTTTCATCTTCTTGCTTTAGATCTAAGAAGATCACCATGGAAGACCATCTCCATGGATGATCTTCTACAAAGATCAAAATTATTTTCAAGTTCTCTTACTTTCTTGCAAAGAAAACTCATTTTCAAAACCCTAAAAACCATTTTCAAGCATCAAATCTCATTTTCAAAGGGTAAAATCCCCCTCCCCAAGCAAATGAAATGCTTAGTCCTAATGTACCCCAAGGATGGTTTGGTATAGTTGATTCACCACTAAAATGTCTAGTGATCACTAACCAAAACCTAGGGAAATGGGGACAAGAATGGATGCAAAATCCCCTTTAAAATCACATTTTCTTTCTTGAGAAGTTGCTGTCCAGTAGCAATTTTCTCAGACCTCAGTCCATGGTCTAATTTTTTGGACACAGATAAATGTGGAATTTGGTGTTTACTATAAAACACTTTTTGTATCCAACATCTAGATCTTTCCATACATATTTTTAATTTATTTTTTTGGTGAGTAAAACTCCTCTTTTCAAATTTTCTTTCAGAGGCTAGTTCATCAGCTTCTGGGAATCCAGATCTCATATCTGAGGTTTCCAGAAGGTTTTGACCCCTCAAATCTTCTCCAAAATGGAAAATTCCTTCGCAAAAATCTTATTTAAGGTGTTTAGAACAACTTTCATTCTCTGAGTTTATCCAGATTATGAAGTTTTAAGACCCTTGAATCCCTTTCAAAATCAAAGGTCCACTGCCTTTTTCATTCTGGCAGAAATGGCTCTCAACTTCAAAAGGTCTTTTGAGTACCAAATCTCAATCCAAAAATCTTCCAAAAATTCATGGGATCAGTTTAAAGTCTTAAAAAGATATCCCAATTTTTACTAATTTGAGTTTCAAATTATTTTGGCCAAAACACACACACACACACACAAATGATTTTCAGCTTGGAAGACTCGTTTTACGAGGCATTCCGGGTGCACACTAACGTCCTTCCCGGCGTGTAACATGACCTCCGAACCTAAATCTCTGATCTCGGGCTTTTTTCAAAGTTTTGGCCCTCAAAATAAAAATGGCGTGGCGACTCCGTTTCGTTGATTTTTTCAAATAAAAAATGGGAAAATTTTCGGACACACATATCATCACAGTTACCTCATTTTACCTTTCCCGTCTGAACAATAAGTCGTACAACGTGGGAGTAAAACTCCACTCTTTGGTGAATTGCCCCCATGCACATTCACCGCTTATAGGTCTCATACCCCAGAGATCCATATAAGAAAATGGGATACATATATGACCCTTAAATTAGAGTATCATATACTATCATCGCTACTGTAAAGCTTAGCTTCATACAGAGCATTCCACCTAATCACCAAATCGCAGCAGTATGTAAGGGCTCCTTATTGCTCAATACAGTAGCTTGCACAGCCCCACTCTGTGGCCACAGAGGGGGAAGGGTCACCGGTATGATGAACCTTCAATCACTTATAGAACAAATCAATAATTGATTGAATTCCATCATACCCACCCGAATATAAACACGTTCAAGCACATAATAGATACTTGAAATAAATCCACAAAACGGGATAATAATATAACAACATGGTAAAGTATACTCATGCTAAAACAATACCATAGTGCAACAACCATTTAATATACTATGCATAAAATCACCAATGAATATGAGTTCAATTAAGGTAGCAATATAACCACATAATCCACACCGGGATACAATGAATTCAACGTGTCAGATAAACCACAAGTGGGATACAATATAACAATAGGCCAAATAGTCCATCCTTGAAACGTCAAAGTATTCACATAATCAATAATTCCACAATTGGGATAACCATGCTACAATGATACATATACACTTAACACCATAGTGTAGCCTATAGTTTTTAACATTATTCAAGCTAACTACCAAGGGTATGGGAGCAAGTAAAGTCACCAAGTACCATAAACCAATCCTACGAAGTCATTACTCAACCTTGAAAAATCTTAATAAAAGTGCAAGACCTACTTCCCAAGTTTGGACCATTCTCCGAACCATATTTAACTACTCCCACAATTCCATTTTGACCAAATAAGAAGTCATGGCCTAGCCAAGGTATCCCACTCTAACCTAGGTTAAAAAGGATTAATTTATATCCGGGTTGGGTTAGGTTCTACTAATATAAATGGTTGGGAGTTATGCCACGAGGTTATTGGTAAAATCAGCAAGAACGGAAACTGGGAAGGTTCAGGGGTCATGGGCGACCGCCCATACCACTTGGGCGACCGCCCAAGTGGGTTTTCAAGGGGATATGGGTTTCTGTCACGATGGGCGACCGCCCACACCACTTGGGCGACCGCCCAAGTGGATTTCCAAAGCCTTAGAGAGTCACTGCCAGGATGGGCGGCCGCTCAAGCCCCCATGGGCGACCGCCCAAGCCTCCTTCCAGCCCAAATTCAGATTTTAATCCATTTTGAACCTAGTTTTCCTTTCCTTCTACCATTGCTTAACACATGAACATCAAAGGATATATTAGCTCAACCAAGTCTTACCTAAAACATGTAAACCCAAAACAAGGTAACCCTAGCTTATTTATCATTACAAATTCCACCCATTTCAAACCTTTTTGATTATCTTCATTGAACCCTAACTTCAACAAATGTCATTTTCTAATCATCCAACTTCCATTAAGGTTTCCAAAGCAAGAAATCAACATCATAAGGACAAGAACAACATTTAAAGAACTTATGAACAAGTAGAAGAAGGGAATCATAACAACTCACCTTAGGTTTTTAGAATAGAATGTAGATCTTCTTAGCTTGGTTTGATCCCCTAGATGATCCCAACTCAAAAATACCCTTAGACTTGAATTTGGTGGAGGAATGGTTTGGCTTCAAAGCTTGGTGTTGGGAGCTTCCATGGAGTTCAAATGTTTTCTCTAGATGAAGTATGAGAAATGATGGAGAAGGGAGGAAGAAGTAAGAGGAGGGGATGGAGGGTGACACTTGGCAAGAGGAGGGAAGAGCAAGACATTTTGGCCCCCCCTCCAACAAATATCTAACTAAGGCTTTCACATAAATAATACAACCATTCCCCCTAATTATTTATTCTACCCATTTTAACCTCCTCAAATATTTATCTATTTATTAAATTTTTATTTTTATTATTTCCCCAAATTTCTTTATTTAATAACCAATAAATTCTCAAAAGATTCTAAATTCACTTCTCACCCAATTTATCTTAAATTAAGAATTTAAAGACATAATTGAACACATAAAGCTAACATAAATATTAAAAGCATATAATTTAATATTTAAAATGAGTGCCTAGGGTTGGGGTCGTTACAGCTTTAGCTACTACTAGTAGGGGGAAGCCGGGTACTAGCAAACAAGGGAGGACCGAATCAAGGGAGAACGCGGTGAGTGGAAAGGGCAAAGCTGATGAGACCAAGGACAAACCGAAGGTTGCGAAGGGATCTGTTCAGTGCTATTATTGTAAGGAATTGGGACACTTCAAGAGGGATTGTCCAAATCGTAAGGGCAATCAGGTGAATGTGGCAGTCGAAGGTGATGATGTACTTGTTCTAAGTGTTAGTAGTGCACTAGAATCATGGGTGCTGGATTCGGGGGCATCATTCCATTCTTGCGGGCATAAGGAAGAGATGGAGAATTACACTTTCGGTGATTTCGGGAAGGTATATCTGGCGGATGGCGAGCCTTTGGAAATCAAGGGGAAGGGGGATGTCAGAATAGGAGCATCAGACGGGAAGGTCTTACATCTAAACGGGGTCAGACACATTCCGGGTTTGAAAAAGAACCTACTTTCAGTTGGGCAGTTGGACGACGAAGGTTACAAGGTGACATTCGGCTGCAGAAACTGGGTTATTACCAAGGAGGATTGTGAGATCGCTCGGGGTAATAAGGAAGGGACTTTGTATTTGGCGAATAACACCAAGGACAGTATCGCGGTGGCAGCAGCCAAGGGTGATACAGATTTGTGGCACTGTCGATTGGGTCACATGAGTGAGACAGGGATGAAGGTGCTTTGTTCAAAGGGACTACTACCGAGTTTGAAGACAGTCAACGTGGGGATCTGCGAAGATTGTATGTTTGGCAAACAAGGGAGAAATAATTTCTCAAGGACAGGTAGGGGATTGAGGGAAACAAAGTTGGAATTGGTTCACACGGACTTGTGGGGGCCATCTCCGGTTACGTCTCTAGGTGGTGCGTCATATTACATGACTTTCATTGATGATTCTACAAGGAAGGTTTGGGTCTATTTCTTGAAGGGGAAAGATGAGGCTTTCGAGGTGTTCAAGAAGTGGAGGGCCTTGGTGGAGAATCAGACGGGACTTAAGCTTAAGTGCTTGAGATCAGACAATGGTGGGGAGTATGAGCTTGGGGAGTTTAGGGAATATTGTGCTGCGAATGGTATTCGTATGGAGAAGACTCCAAAGAAGACTACACAACTCAACGGGGTAGCAGAGAGGATGAACAGAACATTGTACGAGCGGGCTAGAAGTATGAGATTGAAGTGTGGACTTCCGAAGACGTTCTGGGCATATGCAGTTGACACGACAGCTTTCTTGATCAATCGGGGACCATCGGTTCCATTGGGGAATGGAATTCCAGAGGAAGCTTGGAGTGGCAAGCAGGTAAATCTGTCCTTTCTTTGCGTATTTGGCTGCGTTTCTTATGTTCATGTTGATTCTGCTGAGAGAACTAAATTAGATGCTAAATCTGTTAAGTGTACATTTATTGGGTATGGCGGGGATGACTTCGGGTATAAATTTTGGGATGATCAAAACCATAAGGTTATTCGTAGTCGAGATGTGGTATTCAATGAACAGGTTTTGTACAAGGATAGAAAGGGGGCATCTAATGATACTAGTTCGGAACCGGAGGTTGTAGAGGTGGATATTCCAGACTCGGGTGGGAGCAGATGCTCATGTTGACCATGGTCAGGAGGTCACTGAAGATGAACCACGTACTCCAGAACCGGATATTCCGCTGCGTAGATCCAGCAGATTGCGTGGATCACCTGACAGGTATACTCCTTCGAATTATTATTTGTTGTTGACAGATAATGGGAAACCGGAATGTTATGCGGAGGCAGTTCGTATTGTGCTTTGTAACAAGTGGAAAGCTGCGATGGATGATGAGATGATCTCATTGAAGGCCAACAAAACTTGGGAGTTGACTAAACTACCTAAGGGAAAGAAGGCATTGCATAACAAGTGGGTTTACAGGATCAAGGAGGAAGCAGACGGTAGCAAGCGTTACAAGGCAAGACTGGTTGTTAAAGGGTTTCAGCAGAAGTATGATATTGACTACACCGAGGTATTCACTCCGGTTGTGAAGATGACCACTATCAGAATGGTTCTGGAGAAAGTAGTGGCGGACAACTTATTGCTTGAACAGATGGATGTGAAGACAGCCTTTCTTCATGGGGACTTGGAGGAGGAAATTTACATGGTACAGCCAGAGGGTTTCTTGTCTAAGGGTAGCGAGGAGCTAGTTTGCAGATTGACTAAGAGCTTGTATGGCCTTAAACAAGCTCCTAGGCAGTGGTACAGAAAATTTGATGGATTCATGCACGACATTGATTTTATCAGATGTGAGGCGGATCATTGTTGCTACTTCAAGAACACGGACAATGGGTATATTATCTTGCTGTTATATGTGGACGACATGTTGATAGCGGGCTCTAGCAGTAGAGAGGTAAACAGGTTGAAGACTCAGTTGTCAGAACGGTTCGAGATGAAGGATTTGGGAGAGGCAAGGAAAATCTTGGGCATGCGGATTGACCGGAATAGGGAGTCGAGCAAGTTGGTTCTTTCACAAGCAGAATATGTTGAGAAAGTCTTGGCAAGATTTTGTATGGAAGAGGCGAAGCCAACAAGAACGCCATTGGGTTTGCATTTCAAGCTATCCGAGAGGGACTCGCCTAGGAACAAGGAAGAGTGTGACAAGATGGAGAGAACTCCATATGCTTCAGCTGTGGGGAGTCTCATGTATGCAATGGTGTGTACAAGGCCGGACATTGCACATGCGGTGGGAGTAGTCAGCCGGTTCATGGGCAATCCAGGAAAGCAACATTGGGAAGCAGTTAAGTGGATCCTACGTTATTTGAAGGGTACTGCTGGTAAGGCTCTATGTTTTTCAAGCAAGGAAGTGGTGTTAGCGGGTTATGTTGATGCGGACTTGGCATCAAGTGATCTTGATAAGAGGAGAAGTGCTACGGGTTATGTGTTTACATTGGGTGGTACAACAATCTCCTGGGCTTCTAAGTTACAAAAGATCGTGGCTTCGCCGATCGCAAGCGAGAATATGTGGCGATGATAGAAGCAAGTAAAGAGATGGTTTGGCCGAGAACTTCTTGGGTGAACTTGGGAAGACGCGAAGTGGTAATATTCTCTACAGTGACAGTCAGAGTGCAATTCACTTGGCAAAGAATCTGGCGTTTCATTCGAGGACGAAGCACATTGAACTGAGGTTTCACTACATCAGGCATCTCTTGGAGGAGAAGACTTTGTGGCTTGAGAAGATATTGGGATCGGAGAATCCGGCTGACATGTTGACAAAGGTTGTGAACCTTGAGAAGTTGAAGCTGTGCAAAGCTTCAATTGGGCTTGAAGAATGAGAGAGGAGGATGGCACTACCATGATCGAGGTGAGCACTAGGAGGACACCAAGGATTAGTTGAAGACGGATACGGGGCTTATATGTGTGGTTGATCTCTAGGTGGGAGATTGTTGGGATAGAGGACCAACCGGACTAGACATCGGAGCAAAAGGGTTTTGCGGTTTTTTGGCTGTGCGGCTGACCGCAAGTGTGGCTGACCGCATGTGTGGGTTGGCTGGGCCGGGCCTTGCGGCTGACCGCATGTGTGGGTTGGCTGGGCCGGGCCTTTGGCTTCGTGTCGCTCTGTTGACGGGGGAGCAAATTCCTGGGCCGGGTTTTAGGCGTAATTTCTGCAACCCTTGTCCATCTAGGGTTAGGTTTGACTCCCTAATATATATATAAGTTGTATTCCGCCCCCCAACTTCATTGTAACACATATTTCTACATACATAGTGCAAGATCCTGGCTTGGTAGTGCCCCCAGACGTAGCCAATCAATTTGGTGAACTGGATTAACAATTTCTTGTGTTCTTTTTTGTGTTCTTTAATTTCTTGTGCTTGGTTTGTGTGCGATTATTATTCTTGTAGGTTTGCTTGGGTGTGGAAGGCCATATTCACAACAACTCCGTCCCATAAATAAAGGGACCTTTTGTTAGCTGAAACCAAGTGGTACCTTTTTTCTCTAGGAATGGAAGTTTAAACTTTGGGCATTGTGCCCAAATAAACCGTGTATTTTAAGAAGACAGTTACCTTTTAACCATTCCCTAATTCGTGTTATTAAGGCAAAGCCTCCCTCAACTTGGATCTTGGGATCAGCCACACGAATCCTTTTTCGTATTAATTTTCTGTATTAATTTTGTCAATTATTTATTTTAGACAAAAAAAAAACAAATAAATACAATATAAAAGATATATAGTTAAAAATAAATGTACTAACGAAAACCATTTTGAAAAACATGTTATATTAAAATATAATTTCTTACTTATCTGAATAAAAAATGATCTATATAAAAATAATATTTAATGCTGAAAGTAAGAAAATATCGCTTCAATTCAAGTAATAATAAATGCTAACATCTATTGGTTATATTCGATAACAGTTGACCTGAAAAAATATAACGATTATTTTCATCTCGACCTTCTGTTATGTCCACTTTTGACGAAATATTTTCTGCATTTAATTTGTCAGTTATTTATTTTAGTAAAAATTAACAAATAAATATCAAATAAAATATACTCGTTTAGCAATCAATCAACTAACTTATTCAATCGCTGTAAAATATAGGAGTACTAGTAAAAGTTCGTGTCCGAGGACACGTGATTTTTTTTTTTTTAATTTAATTTTTTTAAAGGGCAAAATGGGAAAGGGACAACTTAGTGAGGGCAAAATGGGAAAGTTGGCACATGGAACTGTTCATTCAACTGTAGACAGTACCGTTCTGTTTTATACTATAGATGTCGTGTTTGAGAATGAATTCTGTATATCAACATGTACCATTTTGAAAAAAATAGGGTGCATATAAACTCATTTATTTATTTTTTTTCAAATAAATGTTCACATATAATATTTTTCGATCAAATAAATTGAATATGTAACAATCTTAAATAGATAATTTCACATATTTTTGTCAAAAATATATCCCAAAATAAAGCTAATAGATATTTTGGCCCAATTATTGACACATATAATTCGGCCCAATCATTATACAACTAAGTCCACTTTGGATATTTTAAAATGAAAAACAAAAATTCATTTTGCGATAAACATTAAACCTAATATTTTAATTGAGTTATATGTAATGATCAATAAATTCAGTCGAATTCTATATCTCGATGTGTCAAATTCCTAGCACGAACTTAGAATTTAGATTTATATATTCAAATCAAATATCAAAAATTTCTTATAGATATACCGCAAGACTTGACAAAAGGGGGATATTGGTCTATAATTCTAATGTGTCATAGAACACTAAGGGGCCGTTTGGTTTGAGGTATTAATCCTGAATAGGATTAGCAATCCCGCCATCAGTCGTTTGGTAAGCTATTTAGTCGTTAAGATTAATTATCCGCTAGTTCCGTATAAGACCCTAATACCCGTATTATTTATCCCTAATTTGGGATGGTATTATTAATCCCCTCACAAAAAACAGCCGGATTATATTTTTATCCCAAAAATACCCGCAAAGCTACATAAAACCTAGCTCGTTAAAGGTTTTCATCCGCCTTTCATGGAGAAATTAACTCACTGAATAATATTCCTCCTTTTTGCAATCAACTTCAATTGGTGATTTAGGGATTTGGCAAAATCAGATTCTCAATTTGATTTTTGAAGCTTTGATTCATGAATATATTTAATGATAGAAGGGATCCATAGATTCGAAGCTCGTACACAGAATATTTTTAGCTTGCTTGGAGTTTGATTTGTTCAGTCAAATAGCTTGCTTCTCTCTCTCTCTCTCTCTCTCTCTCTCTCTCTCTCTCTCTCTCTCTCTCTCTCTCTCTCTCTCTCATCTATGGTGTGTGCTTGTATAGAAAACAAGAAGGTAAAAGCTCCACCCAAATTCATTCCGATTGGTATTAAAGTTAAAGGCTCCGTTTGTTTGGGAGGAAATGTTTTCCGGAAAACATTTTCCCCATTTTCCGGTGTTTGTTTTGCACCAGAAAATTGAGAAAATGTTTTACGCTAAACATGTTTATCTCATTTTCCGAAAAATATTTTCATTTTTCGGAAAATATTTTGCAAGAAATCATTTTCCGGAAAATGTTTTACGCTAAACAAACGGAGCCAAAATTTCGCTCAACAATTTGAAGGAATGAAATACTTTATCTAATGACAGGTGTTAGGGGTAATGTTGGAAAAAATTGTAATCCTTTGTGAGAATATTTTTCCAACCAAACATCTTCTCTTTTTTAAAATTAGGATTATTAGTACCATTCTTATTTATGAGGGGATTATTAATCTCATCACTAATAATACTGCTTATTTTTATCCGGCTACCAAACGAGCCCTAAGGGGCCGTTTGATAGTCATTCTTAGGACCGGATATGATTATTAGTCTAATAAGCTTGATGTTTGGTAAATTAAATGCAATCGGAGTAATAATCATAACAACCCAGATAAGACCTCTTATCATCTCTTATCCCCTTCATATTTATATAAAAAGGGTGTTATTATTAATCCCTAGATTAATAATCTCTTCACTATTAATACGGATTAATCCTATCAGGCTACCAAACGAGCCCTAAATGGGATGTTATCTAGGGTCAGACAACAGGTTTTAAACTCAGCGGGAAAGGGAATTTAGTTCTTTCGTGTCCCCGAAGGATACTCTTATCCATGGAATCGGACGTTGACAGTGGCCAAGGCAATGGGTTTTTCGTTAAGTCCGGAAGGTTCGATCCCTTCCGTCGTTAGGATATTCGCCCATTCTATTGAATATCTATAATACAATACACAAAGCAAATAACTGCCTCTTAGCCTACCCATAAGTATGGTTGAGATTCAATCTTGAAAATCTGATTCAAGGGCTGAGATTTAATAACAGTTAATTTATATTCCCCCTCTTCTTAGACTACCCACAACAGTTTCATCCCACTTCCCTATTTCATATAACACTTTTTACACTTTTTGTTATCCACCTAATATTTCATCTACCCATTTCATTTACCCCCCTACAATGGCTAACTTAAATTAAATTTCAACTCCCTCCAACTCATCATTCTATACCCCACCACTTTTATTTTATTTATATTCTCTATTTTTATGATTAGTAAAATAATAATAATATTTATTATTATTTATAATTAAAAAAATATTTCACACTTAATTAAAAAAATATTGCATCAATTTATAGGAAAAAATAATGATTTTTTTAAATAAAAATATTTATTATTATTTATAATTAAAAAAATATTTCACACTTAATTAAAAAAATATTGCATCAATTTATAGGAAAAAAATAATGATTTTTTTTTAAAATAAAGGCTAAAATGAAGAAGGATAATTGAGAAATGAGTATTTTTTTATGTCCAAATCAACTGAAACTTATATCAATTTGTAGGGGAAAAAATGATGAATTTTGGTGAAAAAAAATTAATTTACTAGGTGATAATTCAGCTCAAATTGAAAAATGAGTATTTTTTGTGTCCAAATCAATTGAAACTTATATCAATTTGTAGAGAAAAAAATGATGAATTTTGGTGAAAAAAAATAATTTACTAGGTGATAATTCAACTCAAATTGAAAAATGAGTATTTTTTTTTGTCCAAATCAAATGAAACTTATATCAATTTGTAGGGAAAAAAATGATGAATTTTGGTGAAAAAAAATTAAAAAAATAATAATTTACTAGGTGATAATTCAATTCAAATTGAAAAATGAGTGTTTTTTTGTGTCCAAATCAAATGAAAATTATATCAATTTGTAGGGAAAAAATGATGAATTTTGGTGAAAAAAAAATTAAAAAAAATTAAAAAATAATAATTTACTAGGTGATAATTCAGCTCAAATTGAAAAATGAGTGTTTTTTTTTTTTGTCCAAATCAAATGAAACTTATATCAATTTGTAGAAAAAAAATGATGAATTTTGATGAAAAAAATTAAAACAAAATTAATTTACTAGTTGATAATTTCGAAAATCTAACCAACCTATAAAATATAAAAGCTTGACACTTGGTGAAAAAAGAAACAAATGGGCATTTTTTCAGCTAGTTGAAATGTTTCATTTAACTAACATTTCAACCATCAATTCATCTTTCCACTGGAGCATTTCATCCGGATTAAATGCATTTCAACCATCAATTCATTTAGCCATTGTAGACAGTCTTAGACTACCCACAACAGTTTTATCACACTCCCCCATTTTATCTAACACTTTTTACACTTTTTCTTATCCACTTAATATTTCATCTACCCATTTCATTTACCCCCTACAATGGCTAACTTAAATTAAATTTCAACTCCCTCAAACTCATCATTCTATACCCCACCATATTCTCTATTTTTATGATTAGTAAAATAATAATAATATTTATTATTATTTATAATTAAAAAAAATATTTCACACTTAATTAAAAAAATATTAATAATGATTTTTTAAAAATAAAGGCTAAAATGAAGAAGGATAATTGAGAAATGAGTATTTTTTTTGTCCAAATCAAATGAAACTTATATCAATTTGTAGGGGAAAAAAATGATGAATTTTGGTGAAAAAAAATTAAAAAAAATTAATTTACTAGGTGATAATTCAGCTCAAATTAAAAAATGAGTATTTTTTTTTTGTGTCCAAATTAAATGAAACTTATATCAATTTGTAGAGAAAAAAAATGATGAATTTTGGTGAAAAAAAATTAAAAAAATAATAATTTACTAGGTGATAATTCAACTCAAATTGAAAAATGAGTGTTTTTTTTTTTGTCCAAATCAAATGAAACTTATATCAATTTGTAGGAAAAAAAATGATGAATTTTGGTGAAAAAAAATAAAAAAAATTTAATTTACTAGGTGATAATTCAACTCAAATTGAAAAATGAGTGTTTTTTTGTGTCCAAATCAAATGAAAATTATATCAATTTGTAGGGGAAAAAATGATGAATTTTGGTGAAAAAAATTTAAAAAAAAAAAAAAATTAATTTACTAAGTGATAATTCAGCTCAAATTGAAAAATGAGTGTTTTTTTTTTGTCCAAATCAAATGAAACTTATATAAATTTGTAGGAAAAAAAATGATGAATTTTAATGAAAAAAAAATTTAAACAAAATTAATTTACTAGTTGATAATTTCGAAAATCTAACCAACCTATAAAATATAAAAGCTTGACACTTGTTGAAAAAAGAAATAAATGGGCATTTTTTCGGCTAGTTGAAATGTTTCATTTAACTAAGACTATTCACAATGGGGGGATGAAATGGGGGATGAAATCCCATTTCATCCAGCTCACACACTGTAATCCCATTTCATCCAGCTCACACACTGTAATGGAGATATTAACTTGGCTGTATTAATTAAAGGGATGAAAACTTTCATCCCGGTTGAATGCAATTTTTTTTTTTAATTTGCCATGTGTCATCGCCCCATTGGCCCGAATTGGGCGAGTGCGCCACGCCGCCATTCGCCTTTCCCCCCCTTTTTTTAAAAAAAAACTGCCATGTGTCAGTGCCCCATTGATCCGTACTTTATCATTTTTCACCCAATTATTTAAGCTCAATTATCTTATAATAAATGATTTAAAAATAAAAAGAAAAATTCATCAAAATTCATCATTTTTTTTCTCTACAAATTGATATAAGTTTCATTTGATTTGGACACAAAAATAAACACTCATTTTTCAATTTGAGCTGAATTATCACCTAGTAAATTAATTTTTTTTTTCATCAAAATTCATCATTTTTTTCCCCTACAAATTGATATAAGTTTCATTTGATTTGGACACAAAAAAAAACACTCAAAGTGGTGGGTATAGAATAATGAGTTGGAGGGAGTTGAAATTTAATTTAAGTTAGCCATTGAAATTGAAGTGAGGGTAAATGAAATTGGTAGATGAAATATTAGATGAATGAGAAAAAGTGTAAAAAGTATTAAATGAAATGGGGGTGGGGGTATCAATTCATCTTTCCACTGAGCAAATGCATTTCAACCATCAATTCATTTAGCCATTGTAGACAGTCTTACGGTTGTTACCTGTCATGGTCAACATTGATAGTTGTTATCTGAGAGTTGTTGTTGTCTGAGAGTAAAAAGGGGTAATTTGGGTATAGCAAGAAGTAATGGGAGTATTCAGAAGGGAGGTCACGCTTATATCACATGTTGTTGGTTATCGACAGTTACTTCAGTAATTTCAGGAACATGGCTGGATATAGTGGAGGGGGCCTGGAGAAATCAAGGGGGAAATGGTTATTGCTATTTTTATTTTCTTGTAGTTTTCTTTGCTGCGTAGTTCTTCATAGTTCAATTCAGTTGTTTCTTTACTTTGTTTTCAGTTGATTTAGAGTAATTTATGCAACCAGAATATTGCCCAAGATACTCTTCTTGTTTTCCATGTTAAGTAGTTATTTGGCTATTATAATTGCTATCGTTGTTTGGCCACTGTTACAAGTGGTATCAGAGCTTGTCAATCCATGGCAGAGGGAACAAGATTCAAGGAGGTTTTTGATAAATTGGGGGGTCATGAGCAGAAGTTTGACATCTTGAATGAAACGATGCTAGAGATGAAGGCAAACCAGGAGAAGAGTAATGAAAGAGTTATGGGTTTGGAGGATTCCATGGAAGAGGTTAAAAGGTTGCTTACAACGATGATTTCCAAGGAAGGAGCAGAGAAAGGGAAGAATGTTGCTGGAGATTCTTCAGCACCACCACATTGTGTCGGATTAGAGGCAGGAGGGAGTAATGCACCGGGTGACCAAAACAGGTATCAACAATTCTCCAATATTAATTCACAAGCCATACCATCTTACACCACCATACCCACTACTTCATTCATTAGACCCTCTGGACAAAATTTCAATATGACACCTCCACGTTATGCCCAATTTCCACCACCTGGTTTCAATGTCAACGGGAACCAGAACCAAGCCTTCATCCCTAATTTTCCTCAAAATCAAAACTATTGGCCAAACAATAAACCACCAAAGATGGATTGTCCTAAGTTCAATGGGACAGATCCAAGGGGTTGGGCTATCTGTTGTGAACAATATTTCGAATTTAACCCCATGGATGATTTTAGAAAAACCAAGTTTGCTTCCACATACTTCGAGGGTAGGGCGAGACACTGGTACCTTTTCTATCAAGTTGGTAGGGGACAGATTCAGTGGGAAGCATTTGTTCATGATGTTATTAATAGGTTTGCTCCATCAAAGAGTAAGGATCCACAAGCCGGTTTTAACAAGCTCAAACAGATCACAACTGTCGAAGCTTATATTGACGAGTTCGAAGAATTAAGGGCACAAATTGTGGTCAAACAGAGGTTCACCGATGAATATTTTCTCTCTAGTTTTCTCAGTGGACTTAAGGAGGAGATTCATGGGTCTGTGCTTATGTCGAAACCCCAAACATATGATGAAGCTATGGATCTAGCGAAGCAAGCTGAGCTTAACCTGCAAAAGATCAAGCCAAAAACAATGATTTCCTATTCTTCCTCTGCTTACAACACCAAACCGCCAACAAACAGTCACTCACCTGTCAAAACAAACAATTACCAACCTCAGAATAGCTTCAGTTATACCCCTGCTTTATCATCAGCAAGTATCAACAAAAAAAGGTTTAGTGGTGCCGAACTAAATGACAGAAGGAGTAAGGGACTTTGCTTCCACTGCGATGACAAATACCATGCAGGTCATGTTTGTAAAACGAAATTATATATGATTTCTGGGGAGACGGAAGGTGATGTGGATATTAAAGAGGAAGAACCCGAAGTCATAGAAGAGGACCCAGCTGAAAAGGAGCAGGTAGGGGGGGAAATTTCAGTTCATGCACTTACAGGTTCAGCTACACATAACACCATAAAGGTTAAAGGAGTAAGTAAGAAAAAATCCTTGACTATTTTGGTGGACAGCGGAGCCACACATAACTTCATTGATCCAGAAACAGTGAAACAATTGGGATTTATAGCTGAGCAAACGACTCCCTTATCCGTGGCTGTAGCAGATGGAAATAAGTTGTTGAGTGGTACTGTATGTTCTAATTTCAAATGGAGTATGCAGGGCCATGATTTCATTGCCAATTTAAGGATCTTGCCATTGGGTGGATGTGACATGGTGCTTGGAGTAGAATGGTTAAAGGGGTTCAGTCCTGTTTCCTTCGATTTTAACAAAATGGAGGTGGCTTTGAGTCAAGGAAAGAAGAAGATTGTGCTTAAGGGTACCAGTGAAGAAGGTTCGCTTAAAATGATCAGTGGGAATGCATTGTGCAGATTGTTCAGAAAAACAAGGGAAGGATTGGTGGGATATCTTTTTTATATGAATGGAAATGTTAATGAGAGTGTGTCAGTTGCAGTACAAGGTATATTGCATGAATTTCAAGATGTCTTTCAAGAACCAAAAGGCCTACCCCCAACTAGATCTCATGACCATAAAATACCACTCAAGAGTAACATTGAAGCAATATCTCAAAAACCTTATAGAAGCCCTTTTATTCAGAAAAATGAGATAGATAGACAAGTCCGAGAAATGCTAGAGAGTGGAATTATACAAAGGAGCGATAGCCCTTTCGCTTCTCCTGTTCTTTTGGTGTTGAAAAAGGATGGCAGTTGGAGACTTTGTGTTGATTATAGGAAGCTCAATTCGTGGACCATCAAAAACAAATTTCCGATTCCAGTGATTGAAGAGTTGCTAGATGAATTGAATGGAGCTAGATGGTTCACTAAACTGGACTTACGAGCTGGCTATCATCAGATTAGAATGGCCAAGGAGGATATACCTAAAACAGCTTTTAGGACACACCATGGCCACTTTGAGTTTAAGGTTATGCCATTCGGGCTAACTAATGCCCCTGCTACATTCCAGTCTCTCATGAATGAAGTATTTGAACCCTTGTTGAGAAAAACTGTTCTTGTTTTCTTCGACGACATTCTAATCTATAGCCCTACTTTGGAGAGCCACTTGGATCATCTCAGAGAAGTTATGGAGATCATGAGAAAGCATAAATTGTTTGCTAAGTTGAGCAAGTGCAGTTTTGCCCAACAAGAATTAGAGTATCTTGGTCATCTTGTGAATCAAAATGGAGTGGCTGCAGACCCGAAAAAAATAGAAGCAATGGTGCAATGGCCAAGACCAGTCACTGTGAAACAATTGAGGGGTTTCCTAGGTTTGACGGGATACTATAGGAGGTTTGTACAAAACTATGGCATCATTGCTAAACCTTTAACGCAACTACTGAAGAAAGGAGAGTTTCGATGGAATGCTCAAGCTGAATTAGCTTTCCAAGAGTTGAAGAAAAAGATGACCACTACCCCTATTTTGGCAATGCCCAACTTTCAGGAGCCTTTTGTTGTTGAAGCAGACGCAAGCAACTCAGGTATTGGTGCTGTACTTATGCAAAAAGGGCAGCCAATCGCGTACTTGAGTAAGTCTTTATGTCCCAAAAATCAAGCTCTATCTACATACGAGAAGGAATTGCTAGCAATTGTTATGGGCAAGACAAAAGTGGAGATCGTACCTACAGGGAAGTCCTTTTATTATCGTGGATCGATCAACAGAGCTTAAAATACTTTTTGGAGCAGAAGGTTACTAGCCTTTTACAACAAAAGTGGTTAGCTAAGTTAATGGGGCTAGATTGTCATATTGTGTACAAGAAAGGGGTGGAAAATAAGGTGGCGGATGCACTCTCTAGGAGAGATGAGGTAGAGGGAAGGCTCAATGTTATTACATCGCCTTATCCTAATTGGCTAGCCGATGTAATTGACACCTACGAAGATGATCCATTTGTTGCCGAATATTTGTTTACGGCACCAAAAAGGGGATAATGGAGGTTGGACATTAACACGAGGTTTATTAAGAAGGGAAGGGAAGATATACATAGGCAACAAAGGAAATTTGAGGCAGCAAATATTGTTAGAAATGCACAGCAGCAGCTATGGAGGACATTCGGGTAGGGATGCAACGTTGAAAAGAGTGGCCATGTACTTTTATTGGCCAACTTTAAGGAAGGAGGTTGAATTATTAGTAAAGGAATGTGATATTTGCCAAAGAACCAAGTCAGAGAATGTTCCATATCCAGGCTTCTTGCAACCATTACCAATTCCAAACCAAATGCTGGAAGACGTGTCCACGGATTTCATCAAGGGCTTCCGAAATCTCACGGTAAGGATACGATACTTGTCATGGTTGATAGGTTGACTAAATATAGTCACTTTATAGCTCTTACCCATCCCATAAATGCTACTGAGTTAGCTAAGGTGTTCTTAGACCACATTTATAGATTGCACGGTCTGCCAAAGTCTATCGTCAGTGATAAGTGATAGAGACACCCTTTTCATGAGTCAATTTTGGAGAGAATTATTCAAATTGCTTGGCACTGAGTTACATTTTAGCTCATCCTACCACCCGCAAAGTGATGGTCAAACCGAGAGAGTAAACAGATGTTTGGAAGCATATTTGAGGGCAATGATTTGTCATAGACCGTTAAAATAGAGCCAGTGGTTACCCATGGCTGAATGGTGGTATAATTCAACACCACATTCATCCATAGGTATGTCACCATTCCAAGCTCTCTATGGGGTTAATCCTAGACAAATGGCGGTCCCAGTATTAGTAGAGGAGAAGACTACTGTAGGGGTGTCAAGTTACATGCTTGGAGAGGAAACATTGAATGCATTATTGAAAGAATGCATCCAGCAGGCTCATAATAGGTATAAGCAATACGCAGATTCACGAAGAACTGAAAGGGAGTTTAATATTGGGGACTGGGTTTTTCTCAAACTCCAACCTTATAGGCAGAGTACAGTTGCTAATCGCACGAATCTCAAATTGGCAAAGAAAGTATTATGGCCCTTATAAGGTCATTGATAAGATTGGGAATGTTGCTTACAAATTGGAGTTGCCTGCTAATTCACAAATTCATCCCGTATTTCATGTTTCTTTACTAAGAAGAAGATTGGGGAGAGGATTTCAGCCACAACTGACCTTCCTAGGATGGGAGCTGAAGGCCAATATCAAGTGCAACCAAATAAGATTTTGCAGTCAGAATGATAAAGAAAAACAACATGGTTTTACCTCGTGTGTCGGGTACAATGGTCTCATGGTCCTCCGTAAGATGCTACATGGGAAGATGCAAGCTGACCTCGACGCCCGGTTTCAAATTTTTTGCCTTGAGGACAAGGCAAAATTTAAGGGGAAGGGAGTTGTCACGGTCAACATTGATAGTTGTTATATGAGAGTTGTTGTTGTCTAAGAGTAAAAAGGGGTAATTTGGGTATAGCAAGAAGTAATGAGAGTATTCAGAAGGGAGGTCACGCTTATATCACTTGTTGTTGGTTATCGACAGTTACTTCAGTAATTTCAGGAACATGGCTGGATATAGTGGAGGGGGCCTGGAGAAATCAAGGGGGAAATGGTTATTGCTATTTTTATTTTCTTGTAGTTTTCTTTGTTGCGTAGTTCTTCATAGTTCAATTCAGTTGTTTCTTTACTTTGTTTTCAGTTGATTTAGAGTAATTTATGCAACCAGAATATTGCCCAGTTGATTTAGAGTAATTTATGCAACCAGAATATTGCCCAAAATACTCTTCTTGTTTTCCATGTTAAGTAGTTATTTGGCTATTAGGGCATCTCCACTCATGAACTTAGCAAATGGCGTGGCTTACGTGGAGGAGAAGACGTCCCACATTCATGGCTTTGCAAAAGTCATGGATGACATTTCACGTTTTTATTTTGACGTAAGCTTACGGTTCATGGAGTGTGTCAGATTTTGAAATTAAATTTTTTTTTTTTTTTTACAAAAATTGCAATTAACATATAAAAAATAAAATATATTAATAAAATAATTAATTATAATAAAATTTATAATTAATCATTTATATAGTAAAATAATTAATAATTATATATAGTAGTAATAAATGTAATATAAATGAGTAGGAAAGAGAAAATATGGTGGGGTATAATAAAAAGTGGAAAAGAGAACTACGACTTTTTCACGAATTGAGATAAAATTGCTTTCGAAATAAGTATTGATTTAACGATGATGCTGAATGAGATGGAGGAGAAAGGGATGGTTTTGAAGTGGTATGATTGTAAATGCTCTTATAATTGCTATCGTTGTTTGGCTACTGTTACATTACCAAACCTCCCCTCTCCTCTCAGTCAAACACACACTTACACACTAATCCCTCTCTCTCTCTCTCTCTCTCTCTTCAACACCCCTCTCGACGGCAACTTCAGGCGACAGCGACATGTTAGCCGGCAACTACTTTTTCGCTCAGATTCGACGCCCTCTCCCTTCGTTTCTCCGCCAAATCAAAGCACTCCGTTCGTGTCTCTGCAGCAGATCTAGATTTGTTCGGCGACGCTCTCCTCCGGTCAAGCTATTTGGTTTTGTCGGGTATGGAGGATTTGATTTCGTGTTTCTAGGATTAATTTTTGTCTCTAATTTTTCTGGATTTCTCTCGTTCTCTTTCTCTTTCGAATTTTTGGGTTTTCTTAAATTGTTGAAAGGCTGACCTTTTAGAGTTTTTGGAATATGTATAGTTCTAGGATATTTTAGGTTGGTTAATAGTTTGATTAGGTATTTACTTGGTTGTTCTGGAAGCTTCTTTGATGAAAGAGAATTTGGAATTTATGGAATTTGATGCTCGTAACCTTTTAGAACTTGGGTTTAACTTGAAACGGAATTATAGGCCGGGGGACCCTACTACCAGCATACACATGATGGATTAGCTCTGCTTGCACCTTGAATAATAATGTTGGAAGTGTGAACCAAGCATATACAACATTTGGGGTTGTTCTTATTTTGTAAGTAACAATTTTTTCTTCAATGTTGCGTTGTATTTTTAATGTGTATGTACAGCTGTTTTGGATAGTTTATAGGGTGTTATTCTGCACTGTTTTTGGTCTGCCTGGAACCTTTGTCTGCAACGGTGGGAGCATAAGAGTAGTTAGACAGCTTAAGTTCTACACATAGGGATGCACTGGTTTCAGTTATATCATTTCTCTGTATGTCTCTCTTTCTCTTTCGAATTTTTGGGTTTTCTTAAATTGTTGAAAGGCTAACCTTTTAGAGTTTTTGGAATATGTATAGTTATAGGATATTTTAGGTTGGTTAATAGTTTGATAAGGTATTTACTTGGTTGTTCTGGGACGGAAATTTGGGATTCCGGGGACTGGATTAATATTCAAGTCCGTGGTTTGTTTGAAGTTTTTCAATTGTTAAGTTCCATTAACCATATGTCATATTCTGATGGTGTTAATTAAGTTTTGCACTGATCTTTTGATTATACTGTGCACAGAATTTTCAATGATTGGTGTCTGAATTTGGAATGCTGTAGGGATTTATCTTGGTCTGATCGAGGGGGTCCTAAAGAATATTGGCTGGGAAGTTGTAGAATCTCCTGCTCAGAAGAAGGCCAAAGGTTTGATCTTTTGCAGGACATTAAAAGAGAAAGATGGATCTTCAATGAGGAAGGAAAGATATATGCTTCTAATGGATCTCCCGAGGTTCAACTATTCATGGCTATCCCACCAGAGGGCATCTCAAAAGCAGAATTGGAGGTTATGAACTATTCCTTTTCCCTAAAAGATGCAATATAGAAGTTTGAAAAACTGGCATTATGCATGTTGGATAATTTTCAGTCTAAGGATGTTTACATACCATTCAGAAATTCATCTTTCTCCGTTCATTTCTTTCATATTTAATTTTTTTAATCTTGCAATATGGATCAAGGGTCTGGGTTTTTGTTACTTAAAGTTCTTGCTCCAAGTGTGTACTGTTCCTTGGAACATTTTAATACTAAATGTTCTTTGAGAAGATGAAAAAATGATAGTTAAATCTACTTTACTTACCAAAAATATGGTAATTGAGGTGTTTGGAGTTGTCGCTTGACATCAATATGATCATATGACGAGTAAACTATTAGGCTCTACTGTTAGGAGTTCAGTTCTTGGAATCTCTTGCTCTCTCTCTCTCTCTCTCTCTTTCCCCTATGCTTGATGATATTTCCCCTAGAAGTTAATATTGTGCTATTGTTAATCTGTTACAAGTTCTTTAATTATGTGCTCATGAAATTTATCTTTATGAATACAGAACAAGTTGGGCAAGAACATTTTCAAAATTGCTACCCAACAAGCCATAAAGAATAAATGGGTTGAGATGGACAAGCACAACGTATCCAGGAAGGTAATGCTGATGAATAGTATGAAAAGGTTATTAATTTACATTGAGTAGCAAATATTTCATTTTCTTCAGATTTTCACTTTGATTGAATCAAGTGGAACTACATTGCTTGAAAACTTAAGAAACTTATTGTAAGCAAAACAGTATCTAATGGGACGGAAATTTGGGATTCCGGGGAGTGGATTAATATTCAAGTCACTGGGATTGATCGGCAAAAATAGCAACGGGAAGTAATTGATAATATTTGCCTTTTTATTTTATTTTAATTATGATGTAGGCATTTAGGCTTGATTCTGATGTTGATTTTTGTTCCATCCAATTTAATGGATTATTTTCTTTTACTTTTAGTTTCGATTTTGATCTTGATGGTTATGTTAGTAGTGGTGCTGGAGGTGTTAATGATGGACAAAGTGGGGTTTGTGAAGAAGCCGATGAGTAGGAAGGCATGGAGTTTGCCAAAGAAGCATATGCAGATTGAGTAGCTTCCAACGTCCACACTCTCAATAAGGTCTTTCTGATTATAATATTGTCTCCTACGCATTCATCCACTTTTTATAATTTTTTTATTTATTTATCGAATCTTCCACGCATTCATCCACTTCCTATAAATTTTTGATTTGTTTATCGAATCTTCAAGTACTCCCAGTAGGGATGTCAAAGAAAAAGCCTCTACCAAACCAGCTACTAGCAAAACTTTGAACCTTGACCCTTGACCCTTGACCATTTATGAAATTTCATGCCTCTTTTTGTTTACAATTATCTTCACTACACTTTTGTCGGTCTCTCTGTATCAAAATAAACGTCCATATTTCTCAGTATCAATAACAAGAAAAGTTGTCCCTTAATACTTATTTTCAATTAACTTTGGGACGAAAGGAGTATGATAGTTTGTTTTCGTAATAAATTTTTCATCAGACTTTTGGGATTGGGCAGTCCTAGTACACAGATTGTCATTACGGTGGCTTCTATAATGATAGACTTATTATAAAATTACTACTCCATCCGTCCCTAAATAAATATTACTTATTTAATTTATTTTTCACAAGGAATATTGTCCTTTATCTTGGGACAGAGAGAGTAATATTTGTCTGTTCAATGTTCACTATTGCTTTCCTTACAAATTTTGATGTTACATTGAGTTAACTTTAAACAAGGTTGTATAGTTCTTTAAAAGTGTAAACTAAGGTCGAGAACGTTGATGGCCAATTACACAAGTTCGTTAAATCATTGACTTATCTGAATGCCATCTCATTATCCATTTTCACTTTCGTTGCAGTTAAAGGAGCTTGAACCTGGTGTTCTAGAGTTGCTGGAAGCTCAAGAGGAATAAGGACTCAATTGGAGGTACTGTGTGTCAAAAGCTACTGTGATTTTCACCTTTCATCAATGCTATATTTATATGCAATTGTCAAGCTTAAAATCATCACAAATGATGTTCTTCTCTCTCAATTTGTTAACTCTGTTTTTATTTTGTTTTGAATGTTATGTAATACAAATTGTAAGCTTTTATATTTTGATCAATTTCATGATATTGGTGACGTTTTAATGTTATTTATTTTTATATATTTTTTTAACTTTATCGACATGTATACCGACCCGTGCCATTGGCACGGGCTAGAGAGTACTAGTTGAATCAAACGAAAATAGGCGTAGCCAAGTGGTAAGGCGACGGGTTTTGGTCCCGGAAGTCGAAGGTTCAATCCCTTCCGTCCCAAGGATATCCGTCCATTCTATTGAAATATTGAATCAAACAAAAATCGGTCGTACCCATGGTAAGGCGTCGGGCTTTGGTCCTAGAAGTCGATGGTAGACCTATATGTTTGAGTTGTTATCTTGGATTAAACTCATTTCAAGATCCTCGTGTCTTTATAACAGGCAGTGCGAAAGGAAGGTTCTTGGGGTATGGCCGGTGATGAAGCAAGCCCTGAATCATTGCTTCAACTATACGTTGATTATGGCCGATATGCAGAGGCTACTAATCAACTAATTGAGTACATGGAATCCTTTGCATCAGCGGTAAAATTCAATCTACTCTTTCTCCTTTTTTTTTCTTAGATCTGCATTAATAATCACTAAAATGCCAACAGTTATGACTCGCGTGCCCTATGTATGTATATCTAGGCTCGGTTTTCTCAACCTCAGGCACTTATGTGAGCACATGCCTTCTCATTAAAACTAAAAGTTTGAAAGTGAATTGCAAGAATATTTATGATATTTTCTATTAAAATCAACCTTTTCAAAATGACCCTTAAATTGAAAATGGTCATTCATTTTGGGACGGAGGGAGTATCATCTCAATGTGTAAAATTAACAGTGTTTTTTTAGAGATAATTTACAATAGTTTGAAATTTCAATATTTGTTTCTTTTTTCAGTTCATATGTTTGTAATTCAGATATAATTTACAATGGTTTGAAATTTCAATATTTTTTAGAGATAATTTACAATGGTTTGAAATTTCAATATTTGTTTCTTTTTTCAGCTCATGCGCTTAATGATTATTGCAATATGCAATCTTTTGGTCACAAGGGATCATATGTTGATTCACTAATACTCAATTGTTCCTCAATTCTTGATTTGATACTTGATTGCGGGTTGCTTTGGAACACTATGGTATTTGTCTTTCTGCTGGAACTGGCCAAGTATAAGTCTTACTGACTAAAACTGACATAATTAGTTGGACAATGTTAATTGGTTTACAGTTGGGTTCAAAGGGATGACTTTGTTAACTGGTTTTATTTGTTTTTTCAGCACTTTGTTTTGGAGGAGAACATGTTGAAAGTTGACTGTCCTTGTGTTACGCCTGAGGTTGTCCCGAAGGCATCAGGCCACGTCGATAAGTTTACAGACCTTATGGTGAAAGATGAAAAGACTGGAACCTGTTATCGAGCTGATCGCTTGCTTAAGGATTATTCAGCATATTGGTTAGTTAACATGTAATTCCATGTCATATATTTGCTTATAATTAGAGTACACCATGTAAATTTAGTGTGTAGATGTCCAAGTTGAGAAACGTATGGTAAAATAGTAGTGTTTTCTATCATCAGCAAAAGGGAACAGTCAAAAGAAGAAATGACTTTCTCAACCCACGTAAGCATATTATTTAAAGTAAAGTTGAAGGACATAAAACCTATAGAGCAAGAATAGTTTGACCTTTCTGGTCAGACTACATGGAATAATAGAGATTGAAAGTATGGCTTAGCTAGTAAAAAATCAATAGTCTTACCAAAACCAACCTATATGGTATGTCTACTGAAAATATCTTTTCACATAAAAATATATGCTGATTATGTATTTGACAGTAGGAGAAAAAAGTGCATACGAGAAAATGAAGATGATGATTATATCTCATACCAATAAGAGGTGCTTAAACTTCAAGAGGGAAGAATATCAATTAATACTGAAACATCTTATTCCTATAAAAATGCAATACTTAAACCAAAAACAAACATGTCCCTTGCAGTTTATCATAGCAATTTCACACAGACCTCGAGGGTTATTATTTAACTCATCGGTATCCACAGGTAAAGAGAAATAGATAGATGTATATATCTTAAATAAAAAGGGGTGGCTTCTTTCTCAGCTAGCCCTATGCATTCCAATTGCTATCAAATAATATTGTGAGATTTTGTTGAAATAATACCATCTCCTTCCTTCTCTTTATAACTTGGCTCAATAACAGTTGAATCTGTTAAGTCACCTCTTCTTCCTAATAATTGCAGGAACTTGAAGAACAACCAATTGACTGGTCCTATTCCTTCAGCCTTAACTCAGATTCCCAACCTTGAGACACTGTGAGTTGTTTTTCTCTAAAACAATAACTACTTTTAAAGAAGACTCTTTTTTTTTTTTGGGGGGGGGGGGGCAACCCTCTAAAAAAGAACTACAAAGTATCAATGTTTTGGGTGTTGAGTTAGTGTTTCTGAAGGAAAACAAATTTTATTATAAGAACAACAATTTTTCAAACAGATATACAAGGGCCCATCTGCAAAAAAATAAAAATAAAGTAATCCTAAACTGTAAATGTTTATTTTCAGAGGTTCACGAAACATATTTCTACGTTCACGTCCACTAATTTACATTTTCATGCAGTGCCCAGAATGTGTGACAAAAAGAGATTTAGGGAGGAAGCAAAAATCCATATAAAAGTAAGGTAAACTATTAAGTAACTTTAACTTTTTATTCAGCAAGCTTATTAGTTAACACACAAGATTAATAGAATACATATGCGCACAATCCAAGTACAAAAATGCATTATCTATTAATTGTCAAAAATTTATAAAAACAGATTTTTTACATACCTTTGACTGATTGATTAAACTTTCTCTTCCCGCCAATAGTAATAGACCTTGTAATTCATCTTCTTAATTCATAATCAAAAGGTTTGCTGAACTCTATCTGTCCGAATATAGAACAGTATACACCAATCTGACTTGTTTGTTCTAAGATGAGCTGAAGTTTTCTTGTTGAATTGAAGTGATAATTGAAGGAAAAAGAAAGTAGTTATGACTTCTCATTAGGGTGGAAACTGAAAGGTCTCTGTCATTACTGCAATAATAGTACTTAAAGAGCTGGTTCAAAAATGGTTTATAGATTAGAAATGGATTGGGGCAATGAATTGGGCCAACCATTTCATCTTGGGCCAAAATAGTTTTTAAGTTAGAAATAAAGGCTAGATTAGAAATGATTTTTTTTATATAAACTAACCTTTGTTTTAATATACTGACATAAGATGTATGTATTGACAAATTTCAACACTAATTTGCCTGAGGCCTATTTGAAGGAAATTCATGCGAAGATGTTGAGAAAGCATTTACAACGTCTTAATACGGGACACATGCCTTATACAAACACTCAGAAATGTATTAATACTTCCACAGTCCCATAAAGAGAGTCCAGTCTTAAATTTAGAGAAATTTAAAAAAGTTATTTTTTGTAATTTTAGATTCCAAGGTGTATGAAAATCTTATTATTTACTTTTCAACTTTTAGTTTTTTAAGTATAAAATCATTATTGATTATTTTTGGTAAAATATAAGTAGCTACGTAGTTTTTTTTTTTTGCATAGAGATCATTCTGTTCAGACTTAAGTTTTTAAAAGTGGTCATTTAACTTGTGGTGGAGGGAGTATTATTTGATGGAATGTGGTGTTCTCTTTTTTAGCTAAAGATACACCCCCATCCAAACTTCTGAATAATTTTGTACCAAATTAGTTTTCAGGTTAGTAACAATTTTCATGATCAACTTCTTGTTTAGCTAATGTCATCCTCAAGAACAGACTCAAGAACAAAAGATGGAGTTCCTTTTCCTGGGTAGTACACCACATCAAACGCCTGTCTCTCAAGCGCAAGAGTAGTAGCCTCAAGAACAGACTCAGAACTCACATGAGAATCTTTATACCCTTTCGAAACCAGACTCCTCAAACGCCGGATACCAACCCTAATGTCATCCTCACC
Source organism: Adenophora triphylla var. japonica (assembly GCA_022495995.1). Taxonomy (NCBI): domain Eukaryota; kingdom Viridiplantae; phylum Streptophyta; class Magnoliopsida; order Asterales; family Campanulaceae; genus Adenophora; species Adenophora triphylla. The sequence continues at coordinate 167,790 of JAFEMH010003891.1, read as the reverse complement.
AACTCGAACAAACACAATAGAATCCCCGGTTATCAAGTGCTTTGTATTCACAAACTCAGACCAACCAACACTCAATTTACCGCTCCTCTTAGCATTTTCACACAAATGGTTAAATTGCCAAGCATTACCATGGATATCGGTTGGAGTAACAGTCTGACTCACATTAGTAGTGTTATCCCTCCGTGGGAACATATCTCGCCCCCAACTTTGTGGAAAATGAAGTCCACAACCCGCACCAGCAACATCAGATCGCGAAAGTTCTTTGTTATTAAAAATAGGAACAATCCCTCCGTCCATATCAACTTTAGGACAATCCTCTACATAATTTTCAGTAACAAGTAGCAGTTTCAGTTTCAAGAACGTCTCCCAAACATTCTGCAGAAGATACAACACATAAAATGCGACCAGGTAAACATAATGGAGCATCATCTTTTTTAAGCTTATTGAAATCCACATTCACATCGGAATGGTCCGCATGACTTTGCGGGAAGTAAAATACCAAGGAATTCAATAGCGGAATTTGAACCTGATTACCCGCACATGCACGCCATAACATTGATTGACCATCAATATTATCCATCGACAATATCTAACACAATATAAAAGGAAAAATGAGAAATGAGAAATTTCAATGAGAATAAACACACCAGTTTTAAAATCAATCTAAAAAAGAACTGTACACAAACCGGTTCATAAATATCAGTTATTAATACCTTCAAATATGACCAATTTTTATATGGAAATCATAATGACTAAATTGAAACATTTTAAATACCCAAAACCAAATAACTCAAAAGGCAGCAAAATAAATAACAATGTGAAGACTCAATTATATCAACACATTTCAAATACACAAGCACAAATCAGTAAAAAGCACTAAGGTAAACATTTCAGCCAAATAATGGAAGAACTTAAAAACTCTTTGGAAAAACACCAGTTCTAAAATCATTCTAAAAAACAATACACCAAGTTCATTATCTAACCAAAAAACCATTAGGATGATTAAATTTATATTAATATTTGGTCAAAGTTCCCTAGTGTTGTCCATATAAACAAAATGAGACTATCTTTCCGGGACAAAGGGAGTATGTTTATATGATTTGTCCAAAATTTTTCACCAACTCTCATGTTTGCTAACGCAGCCATAATCAGTTATCTCAGCTTCAACAAATTATTATAAAATACAATTTCATACATCACATAAGCATAGTTCACTCCACTTTGACACATATAGTGTGGGCAATGCAATCATAAAAACAGTAGCAAGAATATGACTTGGATGCCAAATATAACTCCTCATTCCACTAGACACCTAGTAATTCTAGTTTAAAATTTGGCATTAGGATGAAAGAGCAAAAGGAGATTCATATGTACGTTTGTTCATTAAAATGCTTATAAAATTACAGAAAAATAAATTTTAGGCTAGGTAATTTACAATCATTCATTAACATTTGAATTTTGGGCTTTTCTTCATAGAAACCAATATTATTATTTGTGTTCTTTCTTCTATCTAACAAATCTAAACCATCGGTTAATGGACTAAGAAATACTGCATACACAATACAATAATGGTTAATTAAGTTTAGGCTACCAAACTTCATTAAACAATATGAAGAAAAGAAAAGGAACATGGCAAGTGCAAGAGGGCAAGATTCTCACTGACACTGGTGACGCCTCTTCTAAACGGACCATGCCTTATCTAGCAGAATGTATATTTCTTCATCAGTTTGGGACATTCATAGAGACATTTTCAAGGACATGACAGGGCAAAGCCATAACAAATACCAATTCAAAGAATTAAACGCATGACTCGGAAGCCAAGTGCAAATATGCATTCAACTAGAAACTCAAAAGTTATAGTTTAGAGTTTGGCTGAACGAAACATCACCGACATAGCTTTGGATAGCAAGTGCGGGAGGGCAAGATACTCACTGTCTATGGTGACGCCTACTTACAAACCGAACCTTGAAGAAAGGTCGTTTCCCTAGTTTACGAGACATAATTGCTTTTAGCAGCAGAATGTATTCATAATTAACAGTATAAAAACCACGAATTATCCACTTAAAACAGAAATATGCTTAATTGTTTATTAATGAATATACAGCCAAGTATATTCAGATTCGTGGTAATAATAACTGCAAAAACATATGATAACATCACTAAGAGCATCAGGATATTAATAAACTTGAATATGATAAGCAATTCTCCCTCCTTACCAAAACGAATGTCCAAAAGTTATCAAAATTGCTCTTGTTCAAGAGTTATAATATTTGTACATTCATTATGGAACAGAGGCAGTATATATTTACATATTCAAATCAAACCACAGCACAAACGCCACAATGAAACTAAGACTGCTATCTAATAAATGATAAAATTGAAGTTTAGTAATGTAAATCAACATAATGAAATCAAAATAGTAACAGTCCAAATAAGGGATTGAAAAATTGAAATAATGACCTAAATAACTAAGAAATCATCACGAAGTGTAAAATCACAAAAGAAATAGCTACATTAAAGTGAGAAACATAGAAAAATTTGGTCAAAAATTAAATACCTGAGAATAAACCTAAATATAGAGGAAAACCATGGTAAATGGGGGAAATCATCAAAATGGACAATAATTTGAAAAAAGACTAGAAAATCATTGAAATAAACAATTAAGTTGCAACATTAAAGACGAAAATTGAAGAAATAATCTAAAAAATGCATGTCTTTCGTACTTTTTCGGCAAAGTTTCCCGGAGAGCTAGAGAATAAACCGACTGAATGTTGAATACTCTCACTGTCACTCTCCCTCTCCACTGGTCCAAGTTGGTTGAATTATAACAAACTTGAGGAAGGGTGCAACAATCACGTGCGTGTAAATTACAATTTTACCCCCCACATAAACCTGTATTAACCATACATAATATCATTGAAAAGTTAGTCTAGTGTAAAAAAAAATTGTACCAAAAAAATTACACTGTCCTAAAATGATATTTTCACTTATTTTGTCGTTTCCACAAAGATAATTTGAATGATAAATTTAAGTTAATTTAATAATTCTAATAAAGCTTATTATGAATACACCATTATAAATGCTATAAATAACTTTTTTAGATGTTTATTAAAATAATTAGATTTACCTAAAATTATTACTTAAATTAATTACCTTCGTGTTAACAAAAATAAATGGGAAGAACAATTTGGGACTGAGGGAGTAGTATTAATTAATTGTTTTAATTCCTTCGTAACAAAATTAATGACCTAATTTTTTTTAAAAAAAATTGCTTTTGATAACAAATTTTTGGAATCGAAATTTTTGTTATCAAAAGCAATATTTTTTTTAAAAAAAATTAGGTCATTAATTTTGTTACGTGGGAATTAAAACAATTAATTAATACTACTCCCTCGGTCCCAAAAATCAATGACCAAAAATTTGTTATCAAAAGCAATTTTTTTTTTAAAAAAATTAGGTCATTGATTTTGTTATGAAGGAATTAAAACAATTAATTAATCCTAGTTACTCCCTCAATCCCAAATTGTTCTTCCCATTTATTTTCGTTAATTTAACCAGTAATTTTAGGTAAATTTAATTATTTTAATGAAAATTTAAAAATGTTACTTATGGTATTTATAATGGTGTATTCATAGCCAACTTTAAATTTTATTAGAATAATTAAATTAACGTAAATTTATTATTTGAATTATCTTTGTGGTGACGACAAAATAAGTGAGAATATTATTTTAGTACAGTGTAATTTTTTTGGTACATATTCTTTACACAAGACTGACGTTTCATTATTTCATTGATATTATGTATGGTTAATTCAGGTTTATGTTGGGGGTAAAATTGTAATTTACATCCACGTGATTGTTGCACCCTCCCTCAAGTTTGTTATAATTCAACCGACTTGCACCAGTGGAGAGTGAGAGAGAGAGTATTTCAACCTTCAGTCAGTTTTTTCTCTAGCTCTCCGAGAAACGTTGCCGGAAAAGTACGAAAGACATGCATTTTTTAGATAATTTCTTCTGTTTTCGTCTTTTATGTTGCAATTTAGTTGCATATTTCAATGATTTCTAGTCTTTTTTCAAATTGTTGTGCATTTTGATGATTTTCCCCCATTTACCATGGTTTTCCTCTCTGTTTAGGTTTATTCTCCTGTAATGTTGGATTCTGCAGCTAATTGAAGATAGGTATTTCAGTTTTGACCAAATTTTTCTATGTTTCTCACTTTAATGTAGCTATTTCTTCTGTGATTTTACACTTCGTGATGATTCTTCGTTATTTAGGTCATTATTTCGATTTTTCAATCCCTTATTTGGACTGTTATTATTTCGATTTCAATATGTTGATTTATATTACTGAACTTCAATTTTATCATTTATTAGCTAGTAGTCTTAGTTTCATTGTGGCGTTTGTGCTGTGTTTTGATTTGAATATGTAAATATATACTGCCTCTGTTCCATAATGAATGTACAAATATTGTAACTCTTGAACAAGAGCAATTTTGACAACTTTTTGGACATTCATTTTGGTAAGGAGGGAGAATTGCTTATCATATTCAAGTTTATTAATATCCCGATGCTCTTAGTGATGTTATCATATGTTTTTGCAGTTATTATTACCATGAGTCTGAATATACTTGGCTATGTATTCATTAATAAACAATTAAGCATATTTCTGTTTTAAGTGGTTAATTCGTGGTTTTTTATACGGTTAATTATGCATACATTCTCCTGCTAAAAGCAATTATGTAACTAGGGAAACAGCCTTTCTTCGAGGTCCGGTTTGTAAGTTGGCGTCATCATAGTGGGTGAGTATCTTGCCCTCCCGCACTTGCTATCCAAAGCTATGTCGGTGATGTTTCGTTCAAGGCAAACTCTAAATTATAACTTTTGAGTTTCTAGTTGAATGCATATTTGTGTTAATATTGATAGTCAATCAATGTTATGGCGTGCATGTGCGGGTAATCAGGTTCAAATTCCGCTATTGAATTCCTTGATATTTTACATCCCGCAAGGTCATGTGGGCTATTCCGGTGTGAAAGTGGATTTCAATAAGCTTAAAAAAGATGATGCTCCATTTTGTTTACCTCATCGCATTTTATGTGTTGTATCTTCTGTTGAATGTTTGGGAGACGTTGAAACTGATGAAGCGTTCTTGAAACTGAAGCTGCTACCTGTTATTGAAAATTATGTAGAGGATTGTCCTAAAGTTGACATGGACGGAGGGATTGATCCTATTTCTAATATCAAAGAACTTTCGCGATCTGATGTTGCTGGTGCGGGTAGTGGACTTTATTTTCCACAAAGTTGGGGGCAGGATGTGTTCCCACGGATGGATACCACTACTAATGTGAGTCAGTCTGTTACTGCAACCGATATCCATGGTAATGCTTGGCAATTTAACCATTTGTGTGGAAATGCCAAGAGAAGCGGTAAATTGAGTGCTAGTTGGTCTGAGTTTGTGAATACAAAGCACTTGATAACCGGGGATTCTATTGTGTTTGTTCGAGTTGGTGAGGATGACATTAGGGTTGGTATCCGGCGTTTGAGGAGTCTGGTTTCGAAAGGGTATAAAGATTCTCATGTGAGTTCTGAGTCTGTTCTTGAGGCTACTACTCTTGCGCTTGAGAGACAGGCGTTTGATGTGGTGTACTACCCAAGAAAATATATTCCATCTTTTGTTGTGAACTCAACTGCAGTGATATCTGCTATGAGCGTTGAATAGAGTGCTATGAGCGTTGAATGGAGTTCGAAAGATAGTTTCCAGATGGCCTTTGAGGGAGATGACGGCAGTGCCAAATATTATACAGGAGAGATAAAATTTGTCGGCCGTAAGGGTAAACCTATCTTTCAAAACTCCCCCTGGAAAAGTATTGCGGTAATTACTTTTTTAGTGAATTTGTTTTGCTCATTTAGCCTCAATTTGTTAATTTTTATAGGCAACTGGATTGATGTTTTGTTTTCTGACTTCCAGGTTGAATGGAGCAACTTCCCAGCGAAGTCACTGGTGAAACTAGTTAACCCATGGCAAGTGGAAAAATGGGGCAGTCCAAATAATCCTATTCTACAGGCCCCGAAACCAAAAAGAAGGAAGATGGAGTCTGCTGATGACAGTGTGCAGGAGATGGGATACCGGGTGCCAGTCAAATTGTTCCCACGTCTGATACATAATTACAAGTGGTGAAAAGTTTACTCTGTAGTTGAATTTACTTGGAGATTACCTTTCTTGTTATCTTTTATAGGTGCTTGGGAACAATTTGACTGGCACCCGGTATCCCATCTCCTGCACTCTCATCAGCAGACTCCATCTTCCTTCTTTTTGCGGATATCTTTGGATTTTCTTTTAGTCTGCTATTAATAAGCTGATAAACAATTTAGCTAATTACTTTGTGACCTATCTTTTGTAAAAATGTTTGAAAAGTCAAACGAGATTGTCGTGTTGAGAAGTTGAAGTTTTTTTATAGTTACCAGGTTCTGCACTCTAGTTAAGGTTCAAGTGGAGAACAAGTCATATTGCTTGGTCTAATGATTCTGGTTTGAAAGTTTCTCTATAGTGACCACCTTCTCTGGTAGATCATTACAAGTAATCAAATAACATGTGATCATTCACATTGGGTCATCAAAGCCATGTGATCCTCCCATAATACTCACATACTATTGTTATTCTACTGCTTTTGGTTGGTATTGTTGTTATTATAGACTTACGTATATAATCAATTCATTGGATTTCTTCTTCTTCGTTAAAAATAAAAAACAGAAACAATTCAGGGCATAAAGATGGAGGTATCCCTACAAACAATGGTAATGAAGAAAAAGGTGCACAAAGAGACTGCAGCGAAGAAGGTGAAACCAAGTCTGCCCCGTGATCTTATTGAATCAAACGTACTGACGAGGTTACCGGTAAAAACCCTAATCCGATTCACGGGCGCCTGTAAATCATGGAACTCCCTCCTCTCCGATCCTTATTTCCTCAATATCCATCGTCAGATCCAGCATAACAAAATTACTAATCGCGTTCTAATAGAATACAACTTGGAAATCCATAAAAATCCCAAGGTGGTTACACATTGTTTTTGGCCGGAGCTTGTGATGGAATAGTTTGTGTTATGGGCGAATCTTCATCGTTCTATAACAACAATACTATATCCCCTGCAGAAATATTACATGTGGTTGGTTGTTGTGATGGAATAGTTTGTGTTATGGGCGAATCTTTCAACTTTGATGATCAAACTATGCATCGTCGTTTCAGTTTATGGAACCCAGCCTTGAGAATTAGCAAGATCATTGCCAGCACCAAATCACCTGCATCTCTCAGTATGGGGTTTTGGATTAGGCTATCACAACCAAACTAATGATTACAATTTTATTATAATTACCGTAAATGGCCTCAAACTAAATCATGTAGAGATTTACTCGTTGAATTTAGATTCATGGAGGAGGAAGGTCGATTCAGGTAATTCTAATCAACTTACTGAGGATGTAATCATATCAATGGTTGCAGTCGACGTTAGTTGTTACCCCCGTGAAGGAGCTTATTGTTGGCTTGCTTTTAAAGATAATGATCAACTCATGTTGGACGGAAGAAATCCTAGGATAATTTCATTCGATATGGAAGATGAGGCATTCAGAGAGATGATGCTTCCTTATGATTGTAACGAAGACGAACAACTTTGCCACAGCACCTTATTTGCATATAAGGATTCAGTGGCGGTGTTTTATACGTGTTTTGATGAAGCTACTGGATTTAGTTCTAGGTCGTGTTACATTTGGGTGATGAAAGATCACCGCGACCCAAAATCTTGGATTAAACTATATAACTTTGATTCGCAACGTGCTTACGTATCTTTTAGGGGAGTCATAGAAAATGATCTAATTCAACTGCTATGTGGCGATCAACCTGGTGGCAAGCACGACATGAGTCAACGTATTATTAAGGAAGTGAAGGTGGTCGACGTTGATAAATTATGGGTGAAGACGACGACATGCCCCAACATTATCAATTTTTTGACAAAGGCAAGGTGGGTTGGTAGTTTGGCTCAGAGCTTAATTAGCCTTAATACAATAAAGGGAGCTCACAAACATTATGTTTTCCACAAAATCAGTGGTGGTGTGGTCGACATAGCCAGTAAAACCCCAACACCCTTCAACCCAAATAACTTCAACTCTTCAATCAATCAGCAGAAATTCTATATAAATTCAGCCAAACCTATACTTACAGATTAAGTGTATGTATAATATAGGGAGAGAAGAGAAATGGGGAGATAAAGGTGAAAAGAGGAAGGGAAAACCAAAGGTGGGAGAAATTGAAGGGTATATATATACTACAGTTGCTTTAGGTAGTTAAACGTCGAACAGATTTGATTAAACAAATTGGATTTCTTTTTTTTTTTTTTTTTTTTTTTTTTTTTTTGATTACCCAGGTTCCCGCTTCGCCGGTTAATCCCTGACCACTGCACCGGCCCTCGGTATCTTGGCGGAGGTAAATCGCGGGATGTACGCATGCGGCGGGGTGGCAAGAAGACCCTTATACTCCAGAGCCCCAAGGGAGCCCTCCTACAAGACAATTACTTGGCTGCTCCACAACACCAATGAATTGGCTGCTCCACATTACCAAACGGCTGCTCCACAACACCAATAGATTGGCTGCTCCACATCACCAAGAAACTGTCAAGATTTGAACTCCCCGCACTGAGGATACAAGCCCAACAATGCTGCTTCCTTAACTGCACGGATGTGCCCCGGGAGAGTCCAAGATTCCTGAAACCCAAGGAAATAATTAAACCACAGGATTCCCCTTGGGGGGAATCGAACTGGTGACCTCCCCTACGAAAAATCACCCAAAATACCATTAGGCCAGGAGACCATTGGTAACAAATTGGATTTCTTCAATTTATGGAATTGGGTTTTTGAAGAAAGGAGCTCTTTTCTTTTCTTGAAAAGTCACACCTCTCTCTCTCTCTCAAGAAAGTTTTCAAGTTTGGATTTTGTTTTCAATAATTATAATTAATTAATAGTATCAATTAAATTTTCTATGCTTGAGATTTACTTTTAGAATTTAGGTCCGAAGATGGCATTCACAAAATCTCCCTTCGAAAAATATTTAGAGTTGAGAATACTATGATTTGAGGCCTCTGGTTAGCAATACATCGTCAACTAAACTTTCCAAGTCATGCTATTATCCACGTATGATATCACTATGAATGTCGGAAAACATAAGAATAAAACAAGGCTCTCGCAAATGAGATAATGCAAAGGCTCTCATAAACAAGAGAATACAATAGATCAACCACCATTTCAACAATATTTCTCTTCAATTATTCAAATCTAAAAACAAAAGGAAGAAAACAACTAGATATGGAAGTAGATTTAGAGAGAGATTTATGTCAGAATCTAAAGGGAATTTGACCCAGAAATTTCTTTTGGAACAAATCACTTTCCCTCAAGTTCCTCATTAAATCGAAATGACATGGAAGTTCTTATGCAGTAATACATAATACTGCATGCAATATTATTATATTCACTCATATGTGAATATAATACTACATCTATAATACAACATGGTGAAAAAACTTCTCGAGCATTATGATACTTTTTTAGAACTTCCCGGTCACTCTCCCAAATCTAAATTCAAATCCAAATAAAAAAGGTTTAAAATAATTGAAACTCTAAAATCTTGATATTGATATACGTTGTTGAGCCCTAATCTGACAATTTAATTTTTTAGATTAAGTTGCAACTTAACAAAACAATTACCTCGAAGTCTTTTAGAACAAGTATTTAAGGGAAGTAGACATTATAAATGTAAACTTCTTGACCAGTTACATGATAAGGGTATTACTATAATTAAATTTTTGAGTAAATTTCAAATATATATATTTAATTATGAAAAATAAACTCTTTATATAAATATCATAAAATAAATTTTAAATTATTATTATAGAAAATTATTCTGACCCCTTATGACCCCTTAAGGAGGTAGGACCCAATTTGGGAAGTTGAGAGCAAATTGGCTTAAATCTCCTTCTGCATGGTTCTACAAAGTTTCCTCTCACAAAAAGCACAAAAAAGAGTTCTTTTTATTTCAACTCTGACTGCTAACTTTGGCACCTGGCTAGTGATGGATACATTGGTCAATGTACAAGTTAATTATTTCCAACGTACAACATTTTCCAGCATATTAAATAAAAGAGGAGGCTAAAAAGAATAGTACATTTAATATTCTCAAAATATATATGTTTCAGTTATAGTATTGAGATTATACAAAGCATCCTAACTGTTGAAACTCATCGACCAAGAACTCTGACACAATCCATCTGACAATAACTCACACCTATAGCCACCATCTCAACCAGCAATTAAACTTTGAGCAAATTCCAGTTCTTGAATTCAAGATAGTTGACTATTTAGTCAAAGCACCTCGGTTTCCGAAAAGACGAAAAAACGAATATCATACTTCTATTCATCTGAAGGGGTGAAATTGTCACCAGAAACCTCAAAACCTTCTTTTTTTAGCATGTCTTCACGAGTTTTGATGACCATATCCGGTTAAACCAAGTGGATTCTCCGAGTTTTACCATATCCAGAAACCTCCTCTTACCTTTAGTTTCTGCTTCGTTGTTTGATTTATTTTGATCTGCATTTTCCACGAAAACTTTCTTCCGATCACAAGCTTCTTTACGTGTGACAACTGGCATCAACTGTTTAGGCGGCGGTCCACGTGGACTATTCAACACTGACGAGACCCCTATGACCTGACTCACCATTTCAAGAACTTCACTCATCTTTGGGCGTGTTTTAGGGTCCCTAGTCAAGCATCGGTTGGCTACAATGGATAGTTTTTGGGCTGATTTCATGGAATATTTACCTTCAAGCCTTGGGTCTATGATTAATCGGAACTTTCTTGAGTCTAAGTAGGGTTTTACCCATTCCAAGAGCTTTTGCTCGCCCTTGGGGCGATTTCGATCCAATGGGCGCCTGCCCGTGATTAGTTCATAGAGGAAGACCCCGTAGCCCCACACATCACTCTTGGCTGTGAGACGCCCGGTTTGGACGTACTCTGGTGCAGCGTATCCCATGGTTCCTACTACCTGAGAACATTGGTAATAGATTGTAAGCATTTCAAAATTAATACTAACATTTTTCACTTAATCTAAAAAACCATAAGCAAATATACTTGAGTGCAACAAACCAAACATACCGCAGTTGAGACATGAGTTACTCCTTCCGGGGGACCTAATCGAGCCAATCCAAAGTCAGAAAGCTTGGCATTCCATTGCTCATCCAAAAGAATGTTGGATGATTTGAAATCTCTGAAGATAATCTGCACATGTAACACAAACTATCTTAGTATAATGTAATCAAGACACAATCCAACATCTCCTGTATGCTATAAAATGGATAAACTTTACGAAAAACAAGGGCGATTTAGGAATAAAACAAAATAAACTACCTGAAAGTCCATTTCCTCGTGTAAGTATGTCAAGCCACGAGCAGCATCTTGAGCTACTTTGAGTCTCATAGCCCATGTGAGAGTTGTATCTGACCGAGCTGATAAATGATCCTCCACACTTCTATTAGGCATATACTCGTAAACTAGTAACCGTTGGATTCCTCTTTCATCATCTTCAGCACAATAGCCCACTAATTTAACAAGGTTTGGATGCTCAACAACTCCAAGAACATTGACTTCCGTCACCCATTCCTTGTGACCCTGTATGACAAAAGCCAAGATCGTAAGACAGATTACTCACACAAGATCGAGCAAATACTACTCCCGTCGTCCCAAAATGAATGTCCAAATTCAAGAAATTTTTGTCCCAAAATGAATGTCCTTATGCAAGAAACTTTGTCCGTAATTTTTTTACCAAAATGTTTTTGCTATTCATTTTATTATCATAATACTAAATGTTTAGAAAGTGGATAACAAGAATATTAATGGATCTTTTCCATTAAAATGTATAAAAGACACATTTTCAGAGTGTCCCTTAATTTGAAATTTGGACATTCATTTAGGGACAGAGGGAGTAGGTGTTTTCAAAAGGGTAGCATTATTTCTTTGAAATGATCCTAAAAGAAAGAAACTTGCCTGCAGCCCTCTTTTACCCAATTGTTTGACAGCAACATTCATCTTCTTAAGTGGATCTTCGGGGGAGTTGATCACGCCTGTATAAACACATCCGAACCCACCCTCCCCAAGCATGGCGGACCGACTGAAATTCTTGGTGGCAGTTTTCAGTTCAGCGAATGTGAAGACCTTAAGATTGCTTGGCCTCTGGGAAAAACTCGGGAAATTGGCCCTCCTTCCCATGGAATCCAAGCTTGTATCAGAGATATTCTGAGAACTGAGTTCTGAACCGGATTGCCTCATATCTCGTTCTGTATTCGTGGAATTAAAGGATTGAACCGAAATCGGGGTCTTTGGTTCATCTTTTTCGCCACTAGAGAAATGGAAACACTTCATAGCCTCCAATTCACAAATTTAGCTGGAAAAACATCAAAACCAAAGAAGAACTCTCAATAAATAACTCAGTACTATTGATCAAGCTTCAATTATGGCAACATGGATTTAGGAACAAAAGAAGAACGAAAAAAACATATTAATTACTAAAATCTCAAACATATCAATCCTAAAACAAGAAATGGTCAATACATCCCACGAATCATACTAATTACTAAAATCAAGTGGTGTAGTTCTTCTATCAATAGCACAACCCACATGAATCATACTAACAACAACCAAAACCAAGACAAGCTTTTTAAGGTAAATTTCTGGAATATCTTACCACAAACTACAAACTTTGCACACAAATTGAAGAACCCATAAATTATTCACAGTATTGTGTTCTCATTCTATAGTTATTCAAGAATTTCACACATACACACACACATACACAAGTCAAAAAGAAAGGGTTGAAAATGTTCTACAATATCATGAAAGAAACTCAAGAATTTCACACATAGAAACACAAAGAAAGCTTACCTTTTGGCAGCTCAATCTGATTGCAAAGATCTGAATAGAGAAACCCAATAAGTGGAAAACTTTGAAGTATATTTTGGGATTTTAAAGAAAATGTCACAAACCCCACAAACAAAGACCTCTTAAAAAGCAAAAGGGAAGACTCAGAAAGTCTGTATACGACAACTAACCAAGTCTACCCCACAAGGTCTACAAGACCACAACACAAAAATGAAATTAAAAAATACTCCCTCCGACCCACGTCATTGTGAACTATTTTTTCGGGCACAATAATTAAGAAATATTATTAAGATAATGAAAATGTGTGGTAGAAAATGAAGAGAGAGAATGAGTGGAGTTAATAGTAGGTTGGTTGAATAAATTGTATGGTGAAAAATGAAGAGAGAGAATGAGTGGGTGGGGTAGGGTGAATATAAGATAATAAATTTATTTTCATTTTGGGCAGTTTGCATTCACGTGGGACGAACCAAAAAATGGAAATAAATTTGCATTCACACGTGGGACGGAGGGAGTAATTAAAAATCCAAATTGGAGAAATTAATGTAAGAAAAATACCTTTTCCCTGGATTAATGATTAAGAAAATCTGTCAGTATTCAGTTTTCTTGGTGTGAAAAGAGTTTTTAAAAAACAATGAGATCTTGCTTCAAAAGAAATAAAAAAGAGATCTTGGGGTGGGGGGTGGGGTGGGGGGTGTTAAGGGGAGCTAATTGTCTTTTGCCCCCTTATGTTCTGTATGGTTTAACTTTGGCACCTTAAGAAACAATTATATCGTTCAGGTCCCAAACTAATTCCTTTTTTGTCAATGCAAGTCATGTCGCTAAACTCTAAGGGTACTTGTGTAAAAGGATAATCCGTGCAGTTAAGGAAGCAGCATTGCTGGACTTGTACCCTTAGTGTGAGGAGTTCAAATCTTGACAGTTTCTTGGTGATGTGGAGCAGCCAATCTATTGGTGTTGTGGAGCAGTCGTTTGGTGATGTGGAGCAGCCAATTCATTGGTGTTGTGGAGCAGCCAAGTAATTGCCTTGTAGGAGGGCTCTCTTGGGGCTCTGGAGTATAAGGGTCTTTGCCACCCCTGCGCATAGGCACTTCCCGCGATTTACCTCCGCCAAAGATCTTGAGGGGCGGTGCAGTGGTCAGGGATTAACCGCGGTGGGAACCTGGGTAATAAAATAAAAAAAAAAAGCTAAAATAAATCGTAATAGAATATTTACTCTCGACAAGAGGAATAAGAAAAATCAGGTGAAAAAGCGCTATTTTGTATGATTAAAAAATGGCACCCCTCCTTGCTATAGTACAATGAACAGTTTTAAGTGTTAAATTTTTCATTTTGCTCTCACTAAGTTGTCCCTTTCCCATTTTGCCCTTAATTTTTTTTTTTAAAATTAATTTTTTTTTTAATTAAAAAAAAAAAAAACACGTGTCCTTGAACACGGGCTTTTGCTAATCTATATTATAAATCATACCTGGGTTTGCTACAGTACTCTCTACAGTACCAAGTGGGTGTTTTACCATTTTGCCCTCACTATTTTGTCCCTTTCCCATTTTGCCCTTAAAAAAAAAATTAAATTTAAAAAAAAAAATTTTAATTTTTTTTTAATTTAAAAAAAAAAAAAAAAAACAAAAACGTGGCCTTAGACACGGGCTTAGACTGGTATAGTATAAATGTGTGTCCTTGCTACAGTTGAATGGACAATACCAAGTGCCGAATTTCCCATTTTGCCCTCATACATTTGTTCCTTTCCCATTTTGCCCTTTTAATTTTTTTTTAAAATTAAAAAAAATGTGTCCTCGGACACGTGTTTATTCTAGTGGTACTATATAGGTTGATTAATAAGAGAAAAAATATCATAGAGGAACCAACACGGATAACACGACAAGTGTATAAGGGTGTTTTGGGAGTTTTCAGCGACTTTGATGTTTTGACTGCTAATACAGTCGTGCTACGCAAAGCACACAGTCGTGTCACTGGAGATGATTTTTTGGCTCTTTCTAACACGGTCGTGCAACCTTGGTGACACGGCCGTGCAAAATTTAGTTGCACGATCGTGCTTGATTGTTGACACGGTCTTGCTCGTCTGAACTAGGCCAAAATTCTGATTTCGGGAATTCCTTATTGTCTAGGGTTTGGGACTATCCGGGGCGCCTATATAAACAATTTTTCGCTCTCAAACTTGTTGTATCTCATATTTTACATATTATAGTGCAAGATCCTGGTTTGACGCTGTCCTAGACGTATCCAATTAATTGAAGAATTAGGTAAGCAAATATTTTATACATTAATGTGTCGTATTATATGATAAATTAAAACATAAAGAATGCTCGATCAAATATTGGGATATACTCCCTCCGTCCCATCCGAATTTGGACAAATTTTCTTTTTGGGCGTTCCATCCGAATTTGGACAACCCAAAAAGGAAAGTTTATAATAATAAAAAAATGGGCATACCCCACTCACTCATTAACTCCACTCATTCTCCACCATACAATTTATTCAACCAACCACTATTAACTCCACTCATTCTCTCTCTTCATTTTCTACCACACATTTTTATTATCTTATTGTTATTTCTTAATCTTCGTGTAAAGTAACTTTGTCCAAATTCGGGGGAAACGGAGGGAGTACTCCGTATAACATTGCTCGTAGCGAAAATTTTATACATTCTCGATTCGACCTTGCCCACAAGGGGGCCATTTGCATATCAACAAAACATCAGGGGGACTATCTATATTTTACCCTTATCTTTTCTATCACTAGTACATGCCCGTGTTCAAGGACACGGGTTTTTTTTTTTTAAAATTTTTTTTTAAGGACAAAATAGGAGAGGAACAAAATAGTGAGAGCAAAATGGTAAAAAACCTATTTAAAACTATTCATACAACTATTCATCCTTCCCTCATTTATACTATAGATTGGTGGCAAGAAGCTAAGAATGGATCATTAAGGTCAACAAGTCAGCAGTAGGGAATTTAAATGGTGGGCCCTTATTAAAGATTATCCTTGCAAGTTGTACTTTCTTGGTTGGTTCTTATTTTGGACATTTACACACACAGTATGTGTGCGCCCGCTCTTTTAGGAGGATGCTTTCTGTAATTTCTCAGAATGTTCCATATCAATTTTCAATGTTCTTTTTTTTTATTATTGTCCTCACTAAGCTTATTTACGTTTTGCAATGTCATCAACTCGTCTAATAAATCATCAAAAACCTGACAAATGATATTCATATGACCTCACGTGGAGTAGGTCTGTTGAGAAACACGTTTCTCCATAACTATGAAGAAACGTGTTTTTAATAGCCAGAAGCTTTGCATTTGATATCCAGAAAAAAAAAATTCAAGACCAAGACCAAAGCTTCTGGATTTTCAGAAGCTTTGAGTTTGATATCCAGAAACTGTTAGGTGCATATCCAGAAATATGTGAAATGTATATCCAGAAACTGTTAGGTGCATATCCAGAAACTGTTAGGTGCATATCCAGAAATGTGTTAGGGCATATCCAGAAATTGCTATTGAAGGTTTCTGGATATCCAGAAACCTTCAAATGTATATCAGAATCAAATGAATATCCAGAAACATTTTGAAGGTTTCTGGATATTCATTTGAAGGTTTCTGGATATCACTTTCATAAGGTTCTGGATATCCAGTTCATTGTCGCGCGACAAGTCGGGACCCGTTTCTCCATAACTTATGGAGAAACACGTTTCTTCCTAGATTTTGTACCTCACGTGACTAAATTAGATTAAATTTTTGATGACATATGAATCTTTTGTGCATGTAAAATGGCGGGGTTTCCCCTCTTCCTAAATCTAGTCAGCACACACATAGACACAAGTTAATAAAAAGGTCAATACTTGACCTAAGTTAATCATTTGAGGATATATAACTAATTTTTATTAGGTTTTTAACAATTTATCGGGACAAAATGTTGATACCGAAAAAAGCATAAAATTGAAGTGAGGAAATTCAAAAAGAAAAGAAAAAGAACAGTAAGTTCATTGAAAATCGGCCTATATAATTCAGTCATCAAAATACTCCTTTCATTTTCACACTAAGGTTGTGTTTGATAACATCAATCACTTAATACTTGTTACTTAGTGATTTCATTATGTGTAACTAATTCAAATTAAGAGTAGACTTTGATTTGAATTGTAACAACTGTTGTGAATATGGCCCTCCACACCCAAGCAAACCTACAAGAATAATTAGTGCACACAAACCAAGCACAAGAAATCAACGAAACAGAAAAGAACACAAGAAATTGTTAACCCAGTTCACCAAATTGATTGGCTACGTGGGAGCCTTTACTGCAAGCCAGGATCTTGCACTATGTATGTAAAATATGTTGTTACAATGAATAAAGGGGCGGAACATTTGCTTATATATGTGCCAAGGAATATATTAACCAAAACCTAGCTAAGCCCAGAACCCGGAAGCCCATGAAACAATTTCCCTCGCAGCCTTGAGGCGCCGCCTCAAGGTGACCCATGCGGCCGCCTGAAATTGCTCCGAAACCATGCCCCCCGCCTTGATGCGCCCGCCATAGCCTGAGAGATGCGGCCGCCTCAAGCATACAAAGCCAACGCCAAACCAACGGCACGCGAGGCGCCCGCCTCGCCAATCCCAAGCGCCCGCCTCATACTGCTCCGAGGAATCCTCCCTTGGTTGGTCTTCTATCCCAACAATCTCCCACCTAGAGATCAACCACATATACAAGCCCCGTATCCGTTCTTCAACTCATCCTTGGTGTCCTCCTAGTGCTCACCTCGATCATGGTAGTGCCATCCTCCTCTCTCATTCTTCAAGCCCAATTGAAGCTTTGCATAGCTTCAATTTCTCAAGGTTCACAACCTTTGTCAACATGTCAGCTGGATTTTCCGATCCCAATATCTTCTCAAGCCACAAAGTCTTCTCCTCCAAGAGATGCCGGATATAGTGAAACCTTAATTCAATATGCTTTGTCCTCGAATGAAACGCCGGATTCTTTGCCAAGTGAATTGCACTCTGACTGTCACTGTAGAGAATATTACCACTTCGCGTCTTCCCAAGTTCACCCAAGAAGTTACGCGGCCAAACCATCTCTTTACTTGCTTCCGTCTGCCACATATTCTCGCTTCTGCGATCGGCGAGCCACGATCTTTTGTAACTTAGAAGCCCAAGAAATAGCTGTACCACCCAATGTAAACACATAGCCCGTAGTACTCCTTCTTTTATCAAGATCACTTGATGCCAAGTCCGCATCAACATAACCCGCTAACACCACTTCCTTGCTTGAAAAACATAGAGCCTTACCGGCATTCTTCAAGTAACGTAGGATCCACTTAACCGCTTCCCAATGTTGCTTTCCTGGATTGCCCATGAACCGGCTGACTACTCCCACCGCATGTGCAATGTCCGGCCTTGTACACACCATTGCATACATGAGACTCCCCACAGCTGAAGCATATGGAGTTCTCTCCATCTTGTCACGCTCTTCCTTGTCCCTAGGCGAGTCTTTCTCGGATAACTTGAAATGCAAACCCAAAGGTGTCCCCGTTGGTTTTGCCCCTTCCATACAAAATCTTGCCAAGACTTTCTCAACATATTCTGCTTGCGAAAGAACCAATCTACCCGACTCCCTATTCCGGTCAATCCGCATGCCCAAGATTTTCCTTGCCTCTCCCAAGTCCTTCATCTCGAACCGTTCGACAACCGAGTCTTCAACTTTGTTTACCTCTCTCTTGCTAGAGCCCGCTATTAACATGTCGTCCACATATAACGGCAAGATAATATACCCGTTGTCCGTGTTCTTGAAGTAGCAACAATGATCCGCCTCACATCGATAAAATCAATGTCGTGCATGAATCGTCAAACTTCTGTACCCTTTGCCTAGGAGCTTGTTTAAGGCCATACAAGCTCTTAGTCAATCCGCAAACTAGCTCCTCATTACCCTTAGACAAGTAACCCTGCGGTTTGTGCCATGTAGATCTCCTCCTCCAAATCCACATGAAGAAAGGCGGTCTTCACATCCATCTGTTCTAGCAAAGCAAGTCATCCGCCACTACTATCCCCAGAACCATTCGATAGTGGTCATCTTCACAACCGGAGTGAACACTTCGGTGTAGTCAATACCATACTTCTGCT
This sequence comes from Adenophora triphylla var. japonica, assembly GCA_022495995.1. NCBI lineage: Eukaryota > Viridiplantae > Streptophyta > Magnoliopsida > Asterales > Campanulaceae > Adenophora > Adenophora triphylla. Next base: position 148,705 of record JAFEMH010003891.1, on the reverse strand, counting down.
TTGAAACCCTTTAACAACCGAGTCTTGCCTTGTAACGCTTGCTACCGTCCGCTTCCTCCTTGATCCTGTAAACCCATTTGTTATGCGGCGCCTTCTTCCCCTTAGGTAGTTTAGTCAACTCCCAAGTTTTGTTAGCCTTCAATGAGACCATCTCATCATCCATCGCAGACTTTCCACTTATCACAAAGCACACTACGAACTGCCTCCGCATAACATTCCGGTTCCCCATTATCATTAACAACAAATAATAATTCGAAGGAGTATACTGTCGGGTGATCCACGCAATCTGCCGGATCTACGCAGCGGAATATGCGGTTACGGAGTATGTGGTTCATCTTCAATGACCTCCCGACCATGGTCAACATGAGCTGTCTGCTCCCACCCGAGTGCGGAATATCAACCTCTACAACCTCCGGTTCCGAACTAGTGTCATCGGATGCCCCCTTTCTATCCTTGTACAAAACCCGTTCATTGAATACCACATCTCGACTACGAATAACCTTATGGTTTTTATCATCCCAAAATTTATACCCGAAGTCATCCCCGCCATACCCAATAAACGTACACTTAACAGATTTAGCATCTAATTTAGTTCTTTCAGCAGAGTCAATATGAACATAAGAAACGCAGCCAAATACGCGAAGAAAGGACAGATTTACACCTTGCCACTCCAAGCTTCCTCTGGAATTCCATTCCCCAATGGAACCGACGGTCCCCTATTGATCAAGAAAGGCTGCCGTGTCAGCTGCATATGCCCGTAACGTCTTCGGAAGTCCACACTTCAATCTCATACTTCTAGCCCGCTCGTTCAAAGTCCTGTTCATCCTCTCTCGCTACCCCGTTGAGTTGTGGAGTCTTCTTTGGAGTCTTCTCCATACGAATACCATTCGCAAAGCACAATATTCCCTAAACTCAGTAAGCTCATACTCCCCACCATTGTCTGATCTTAAGCACTTAAGCTTAAGTCCCGTTTGATTCTCCACCAAAGCCCTCCACTTCTTGAACACCTCGAAAGCCTCATCTTTCCCCTTCAAGAAATAGACCCAGACCTTCCTTGTAGAATCATCAATGAAAGTCATGTAATATGACGCACCACCCGAAGATGTAACGGGAGATGGCCCCCACAAGTCCGTGTGAACCAATTCCAACTTTGCTTCCCTCGATCCCCTACTGTCCTTGAGAAATTACTTCTCCCTTGTTTGCCAAACATACAATCTTCGCAGATCCCCACGTTGGCTGTCTTCAAACCCGGTAGTAGACCCTTGGAACAAAGTACCTTCATCCCTGTCTCACTCATGTGACCCAATCGAGCAGTGCCACAAATCGGTATCACCACTTAGGCTGCTTGCCACATGATACTATCCTTGGTGTTGTTCGCCAAATACAAAGTACCCTCCTTATTACCCCGAGCGATCTCACAATCCTCCTTGGTAATAACCCGGTTCCTCGGCCGAAAGTCACCTTGTAACCCTCATCATCCAACCGCCCAACTGAAAGTAAGTTCTTCTTCAAACCGGAATGTGTCGAACCCCGTTCGGATGTAGAACCTTCCGTCCAGATGCTCCTATTCTCGACATCCCCCTTCCCCTTGATTTCCAAAGGCTCCCCATCGGCTAGATAGACCTTCCCGAAATCACCCAGGAAGTATAATTTTCCATCTCTTCCTTATGCCCGCAAGAGTGGAATGATGCCCCCGAATCCGGCACCCATGATTCTAGTGCACTACTAACACTCGAGAACCGCACATCGTCACCTTCGTTGCCACATTCGCTGATTGCCCTTACGATTTGGACAATCCCTCTTAAAGTGTCCCAACTCCTTACAATAATAGCCTTTGAACGTAACCCTTTGCAACCTTTGGTTTGTTCTCCACAGCTTTGACCTTACCACTCACAACGTTCTCCCTTGATTCGGTCCTTCCTGTTTGCTAGTACCGGCTTCCCCTACTAGTAGTAGCCAAAGCCGATCCCGAAGCACTTGATGTCCCCAACTTCTTCATGCGATTTTCTTCACCTAAAAGAAAGTCTTTAACATCATCATACTTCAATTTATTCTTACTGGGAAGCGTTGATTGCGATCACCGTTCCGCTCCAACTTGCCGGTAAAGAAGCTAGCAACAGAGACATGCATGAACCTCGTCATCGAACTTGATCGCCACCGCAGCCAATGAATCTATGACATCCATAAACTCATCAATGTGTTTAGCCAAGGATCCTCCCTCTTGCATCTTGAGACTACCCATCTTGCGTATCAAATCAACCTTATTTGCGGCAGACGGAGTTTCAAATCTCTCAGTAAGATAATCCAATAGCTCCTTGGTGGTTGTAGCCTTCTTGGTAGTCTTCGCGATCCACTTTGACAAAGTAGATCTCACCACCCCTAAAGCCTTCCGATCCATGAGTTCCCATTCTTCACGATCTTCGTCTTCGGTTTGACTCCCTTGAGGCTTGTAGAGATCTTTGTTGTACAAGAGATCTTCAATCCGCATCCTCCAATATCCGAAATCGGACCCATCGAATTTCTCCACCGCTTGTTTGTCCTTGCCCATTCTTGATTGCTTGAAACAACTCCCTTGATCCTAAACCAAGAGCTCGATACCGGTTGTTGTGAATATGGCCCTCCACACCCAAGCAAACCTACAAGAATAATTAGTGCACACAAACCAAGCACAAGAAATCAACGAAACAGAAAAGAACACAAGAAATTGTTAACCCAGTTCACCAAATTGATTGGCTACGTCTGGGGGCACTACCAAGCCAGGATCTTGCACTATGTATGTAAAATATGTTGTTACAATGAATAAAGGGGCGGAACATTTGCTTATATATGTGCCAAGGAATATATTAACCAAAACCTAGCTAAGCCCAGAACCCGGAAGCCCATGAAACAAATTCCCTCGGCAGGCCTTGAGGCGCCCGCCTCAAGGTGACCCGCGGCCGCTGAAATTGCTCCGAAACCATGCCCCCCCCCGGCCCTTGATGCGCCCGCCATAGCCTGAGAGATGCGGCCGCCTCAAGCATACAAAGCCAACGCCAAACCAACGGCACGCGAGGCGCCCGCCTCGCCAATCCCAAGCGCCCGCCTCATACTGCTCCGAGGAATCCTTCCTTGGTTGGTCTTCTATCCCAACAACAACCACCTCATATTCCTCTTAATGATCAAGTATCAATATTATTAATGCCCGATTATTAAGAGGAATATGAGATTGTTGTTACAATTCAAGTCAAGATTCACCATTTGTTTGAAGTAGTTGCACAAAAAAAAACAATTAAATAACAAGCATTAAGTGCTTGATGTTATCAAACACAATCTAAGAGTCCTACCAAGAATTTGCACGCTTATTAAGAAAATACAAAAAAATGATCACACAATGACAAGTGGGTTGAGGATATAATTGTCAAAAAACACTAGTTATGATTCAAGTGGATAAAAAGTAGGGTTGTAAGTAGTGATTTTTTTTTGTGATTCTACAAAAGAAAAGAGTATAAATATCCAACACTATTTATTATTTATCATTTTGGAAATAAAGCAATGTAAAACTCATAATCCAAGACATACCAAAAGAAAAAGTAGAACTCTTAGTCTAAAACGAAAGAAGCAATAGTTTTTCCTTTAAATTAATAAATTTGTTTGGTTCAGACTTAGGCCAGTTAAAAAAAAAATAAAAAACGATAAAATAATAAGATAATATTTTTTCCGAAAACCCCTTTATAATTTTATAATTTTAGCTCCCACGAAAATCATAAATTAATACATTCTTAGAAATTAGAAAAATAATTATTACAATTTAGTGAAAATATAACTTTATAACTGTTTGTTTTCTTCTAAAGTTCAAATCTAGTCGGAGTTTCTCAAAGTTATCATTAACTTCTAATTTATTTCAACTTATTATGTATATACAACGAAATTAGTTTATACGAAAATCTGAATTTCGTCGAATCGATTAAAAACTCTTTAAATTAAAAATTATAAATAAATTAATAATTACAGGTCCCAACATTATTAATTTATAGAGTTTTTACTGTATATTGATGATGGAGATGTATATTAAGTACTTGTTAATATTTTTAAATTGTCACATAATTTATGTTATTTTTAGTAATGAAATAATTTTTTGTCATAGTAAAAACTATATACTTCCTCCGTTCCAGTAGAAACCGCACAGTTACTGTTTGTGAAGGGATTAAGAAAAAAAATAATGATATAAATGTTGTGAGTGTAAAAGTAAAATATGAGAGAGAATGAGTGGAGGGAATAGTAAATTATAATAGTGTTGTGAGTATTAAAATAATGTAGGAGAGAGAATGAGTGGAGGGAATAGTAAAGATTTTTTGTCATTTTAAAAAGTGTGCAATTTGCAATGGGACGCCCAATGAGAAAAGTGTGCAATTTGTAACGGGACGGAGGGAGTATATACATATTTTGATGGATCACACATTTACTATTATTTGAAGACATTAATGTGCTTAACATTGTACTTTCCAAGACGTATACATGTATGCATGCTGCAAGAAAATGTTTTAGATAAATTTGACTCAATTTGTTATATTCACGTCAACTAAATATATTATTATTTACACTTTTTAATTTTCATGTTTAACAATTTTTTTATAAATTTAAATAAGACAAGGGAATATATTTTTGAGATGATCTTATAAAAACACGTTTTTCCAATTGAGTAGGAAAAAAACTGTGCTTTTAAACCAGGCTTGAATCAGACTGAATCGAACAGACGACATTTTTGTAAATAACTGACACTTCTTTTGATATGCGCCAAGAAATTTTTGTAAATAACTGAAACTTCGCGTTCATTTTCGATGTGAATTACAAGGAGTGGCAACACTAGTTAAAAGGAGTGTCAGCACATGTATCTGATACTCAAAAACACTAATGCTAGCATTAACGTTACGACCAACATTAGTTAGAAGAAGTTTCAGCACATGTACCTGACACTCAAAAACACTAACACTTGCATTAAACCGGTATATCCAACATTAGCTACAATAAGTGTTAGTGTATGTGTCTTACTAGCAACAGTGATTGTGTTATTGACGCGTTCACGAAAACTAGTATAACATTTGATTTGGGATGAACCACAGAACCTACAACATATCAAATTGAAGGAAAATTGGAGACCTTCAAAAGTCGTGGGCCGAAGATAGAGTTTATTAACTTCAAAAGACGTTATTTATTCCTTCAAACAAGCCTTTAAAATTTTTGTAAATTTTGTTATTAAATGATAGAGCATGTGTCTTGATAAGTGATAGCACATGTGTTCAAGAGTACCGGCACATGTATGAAAGAATGTCAGTGTCTGTTTATAGTGTCAGCGTTATAGTTAATGACTGTCAACATAGGTTGATAATTCTAATATATATTTACGAAAATGTCACCACTTTTTGAAATGCCTTAATTACTTATAAAAATGTTATCGCACATGATTTAAAAACACATTTTTTTTAACTCTTTGAAAAATCGCATTTTTTCTAAGATTTTGTGTATAGTTTTAGTTTGTTATGATTAGTTGTCCTAATTGAAAACGGGTATTAGACAAAGACATTGTTGTAGAACATAATGTTGTATAACAAAGGAAATATAATACTTCATCCATCATTAAAAGAGTGCAATTTTTCTTTGTGAATACACATTTTCTTTTCTTAAAGCCAATCATGAACTACTTTAGCTACTTGCATTAATCAAATACATATTAAGCAACAATGGAGTTGCCACCCTAACATCTAACATTAACAAAAGAAAAGATGGAACAAAAGTTACTAGCAAAGATAAAAAGAAAGTTGTAAAATCCAAAAAGGCGTGGAAAAGAGAAGAAAGGTAATAAACAAATAGTTAGGGGAGATAAAGTAGATTTTAAATTAATCATTCAACTGCAATACTTTTAATAATATTCAAAAATTAGGCAAAAAAAAAATCATATTTTAGTTACTGAAATTTAGCTTTTTCAAAATGTTTTCATTGAACTATTGTTTTTCAAAATGTTCTCACTAAACTTTCATATTTTTCAAAATGTGCTCACTCCGTTGACAAATTTGCTAAAAAATATAACGAAATTGAACCAAATGGCCTCACATGACTAATTTTGTTAAATACAAATTAGGGTAAATTTTTTTTTTTAATTAATTTGTAGTATTTCCTATAAACTATGTGCTTATGATATTTTACATTAATTATTTTATATTTTATTATATATGTCAACAACGTTAACATATTGGTTGAAAAAACTTAATACACATCAGTTACATGTCTAAATTTCTTTAGATTTTTAGTAAATTTGTTAATATAGTGAGCACATTTTGAAAATTATGAAAGTTGAGTGAGAACATTTTGAATAAGAGATGGTGGAAATAAGGAAGATTTTGAAAATTATATATATATATATATATATATGAGTAGTTCTAGGGAGAAACGCGTTTCTCCATAAGTTATGGAGAAACGGGTTTCTGGATATCCAGAAGCTTTAGGATTGATATCCAGAAGCTTTGGGACGGATGTCCAGAAAAAAGATTTGAGATCAAATCCAAGGCCAAGACCAAATCTGATTCTTTTCTGGATATCATTTTCACAAGGTTCTGGATATCCAGAACATTGAATATGGATATTCAGAAGCCTTAAAACTTATATCCAGAAGCCAATTCTAAATTTCTGGATATCACTTACATAAGGTTCTGGATATCCTTTCAAAGAGTTCTGGATATCCAGAAACCCGTTTCTCCATACCTTATGAAGAAACGCGTTTCTTCCTAGATTTTGGCTATATATATAGGTATATAGTGCTAGAAATTGAACTAGGAATGAAAATATTAGAATTTTATATCTAAATTAAGAGGTGGAAATAAGGAAAAAATGAATTTCTTTATTTATTTTGTCAAAAAAAAAAAAAAAAGTTTAACAAGAAACAATAAGTCAAAGTCAAGGTGACCATGATGATCAATTTGAATAAGAGATGGTGATTGTTTAAAGCTTTGAATTGGGATATTTAATCACTAAAATACAATATAATATTCTAGCCAACTTTGATTTCGTCAAAATTATGATGTGTATTTTGATAAGTCGCGTGTGGTTTGGAAAGATTTCAAAGGAATGAACAACTAAAAATGATTACTCCCTATTCTTTTAAAAGCCATTTTAATTGAATTTTATTCAATAATTTAGGTTAATTGAAATATTTTAATAAACTTTAAAATTATTATTGATAAACTTTAATTAATGTATCAATAACAAATTTTAATTCAATAAAATATTTTAATTAACCTAAATTAATCAAAATGGCAATTAAAAATTAGGGACTATCTTTCTAGAATAAAGTGATATAATATCTTAACTCTTTAATCTTAATTTTTTTTTTTCAAAGGGTTCTTGGTTGACCGAAATATTGTCCGATTGAAATGATGGCTTAGTGAAAATATGTGCTTACAAGATAAGCTTTGAAAAGGGAATTCAACAATGGGCTAAGACCATCTTCAACGGTTTATTTCAAATTTTACTTTAAAACATTAAAATGGTGCAATTTCAACATCAAATATCTCACACCATCTCCAACAGCTTGCTTCAACTTTTGCACCAAATAAAAATCTTTACAATATATGCTTGTTATTTAATTTAATTAAAAGGTTTTTTCAATAATCTAATTTAATATTATTCAAATTACATTATATTAAATAGTATGTCATAAAATTTAAATAAGACAATTAATAATTATAAATAAATAAATTTAAAATAAAAATTTATTAGCAGAAACATTAAAATAGATAATTAAAACAAAATGCTTAAAAATACAATTTCAACAGAAAATTAAGTTACATGACAATAATAAATGAACAAAATGCTTAAAAATACAATTTCAAAGTTTTGTAATTTTGTTTAAAAAATTAATGTAACAAATTAGATAATTTTGCTTAAATGAAAAAAAAAACAAATTCCATATAAATAATAAACATTACTCCACTTTACCAATTCCAATTCCAATTGAAGACGAAGACCAGGAGAGAAAGGGAAATTGAGATGAAATGGCTTCGCCGCCGCCGCCACCATTAAGACATCGCCGCTGCTGCCACCGTTAACATCAAGCAAGGTACTAGCTAGTCTCCTTCTCCTTCCCCTTCCCCTTTACCTTCTACTTCTAGATCCGAGAAACGATTTCAACAACAACAACAAAAAAAAAAAAAAGAAAAAGGAAAAACGGATGGCGCAAGAGAATAGTATGCGCCATATTTGGCGCATGGAAGAGGCCTCGCCAAAATGGAGTTGGATTTGGCGTCACTGTTGGAGATCGAATTTACGCCAATTTGGCGATGACGCACGATTTTGGCACAGTATTGGAGATGCTCTAAGGCTCTAAAATCCCCATTGCTATATAACCCAAATTAGTATATTAAAGTAAAATAAAAAATAAAAAAAGAATCTCATGAAATTTTAGCTTCAAACATTATTTGACATTTTGGCAATGGTGATTGAATTGTCACAAAATTTTAGTTTTTTCTTTTTCCCCTATATTATATTATGGGGATTGAAATTCCTACTATCCGAGTGCATATAGTCAAATAAAAATAAAAAATAGGCGAGATTAAAGCGTCAAGCAATATATAGACGAATTATAAACATATAGAAACAAATCCAAAATTACTATATTATTGATTCATCATTATAATTACTATTAATAATAGTTTTTGGAATTGTATAGGGATGATTAGGTTTTTATAAGATTATGATCAAAATTCGATTGAGTTGATCATGAAAATCAAGGTGAGAAACTTTTTTGGGAGGAGGGAGTATTTTATATGAGATATTATTCAAATCCATCACCTTTATTTTGCTTTATAATATTCATTATATAAAAGATATTGAAGTTAAACATAAAAGATGCTAAAATATTTTTTAAAAAAAATTGCATCATGATTTAAACATTATTAATGTAACAATCACTGGAAACTCTAACGATCCCTCTATTGACATCAAAATTTTCCAATTACTTATTTAACATGAACAGTATAAATCGAGATACGAATATGGGTTTGTCCGGGTCAGGCCCAAGTGGATTGGGCTATAAACATAATCCATTTATGAGTTACGAGGGACAACCATGGGCTTCCTCGATCTCGTACTTCGTCATCAACAAGGCTCATCTAGGCCCAACAAGCAAGCAGAATGTGCCCCAACTATGAATGCCGAGGAGACCTCCCTCGTATGCCGAGATCATCTTCATAGAGGACGAGGTGTCTTTCTCGGCCTTAACGTTATCAATGGGCTCCTTATATTCTTATTTCCTCCCCGGCTCATCATGGACCGAGAGGTCATGAATGACGAGGAGAGAAAAGTTCTCACCTCGACATATCTCCATATGACGAGGATAGAAAATCATTCACCTCGGCATTTCTCTATGCCGACAGATATCTACATGACGAGGAGAATCATTTGTTCATCTCGGCCTAACATGCAAATGACGAGATAGGAAATTCAGTCTCCTCGGCTTACCGGCAAGCAGTTGTAACAATCCTATTCAAACAAGGATTCAGCAGTCACAATCTTATCAGAATTGTAACCACCTCCTACAATACAAATCAAATAAGAATTTCTTAACAGATATAATCTTCCTAAGATTATATCTTATCTCTTTACAGTTCAAGTTCAACATGGATTTCAACAATCCATCCCTATAAATACAAGCCATATATCACATTATTTGGTACGTTACTTTTTATATACAGAAACTCTGTCAATTTAGTTTCTCATCTTACAAACCGTGGACTTATTCTCACACCGGAGGGCCTTCGCCGGTCAAGCCCCGACTTAGTTTACGTGTTTTGTCTTATTTTCAGGCCTAGCAATCGCCAAAATAAACGATCGCTTGAATTTGGACTGATTTGACGATTTTGGCATCATCATAACATAATGTAGAATTTACTATCTTTCATCACTATTATGATCTTTAAAAAAAATAAGTATGTGATAATTCGTAAATTGTCTATAATTTTTAAGCACTTCATACTCTATAAAAAATTTGGAATGACATTATTTTCCATTTTTTTCTAATTTTCTTGTTCTTATAGTATATGAACATACCAAAAATGTCGAGTTGGGCCAAACGAGTAAAGCCCAATCACAGGCCGCTTTGACTGTCACATTTTCAATAGGGCTGGCCCAATCAGAACGAGGCCCAAAGCCCATCTCAAGCATCAGTCGACTAAGCCCATGGTCCGACCTACCAGGTCCCGACCTAACTCAGTCCGACCTCATGATTCATACTACAATTCGGGTACGAACCATGCTCTACCCGACAGTCAGGTCGACCATTCCACAAGTGGCGACCTCGACCTAAATTAGCAAATGACGACCTGACACTTGCCGGCTTATTTGGTTAAACAATTCTCATAACCACATCCCTACAAATCAGGGACCGTTATAGACACGTGCCCACGACCAAGTAACTGCCGCTACAATCTCGGAGGACATGTTGCCTCCCCAAAAATACATCACTTTTTCCTATAAATACTTCATCACTACCAAACGGTGAAAGGTAACTGTCATTTTGTATTCTGAATTCATTATTCAATACATTTTGAGTTTTATTCAACGGTATTCTTACTCACGCCCGAGCGTCTTCGCCGGGAGACACATCCGGCTAGTCGTGGGTTCTCGATTTGTGTCAAGGAGCTAGGTGATTAATCTTGCCACATGGAGGATTATTGATAAGCACAATTCCCGGCAGCATCGGTTGGTTCCATTGCCGGAATCGTGCTTTAGCTTGACCTCGAAAACTCCCTCAACCTACAACAATGGTGACTTCAGACGGACACGTATCTGAGGCTTCACTTGGGCACGAAGAGGAAAACAACAACAACACGAACGCAAACGCTGAGAACCTTAACTTGCCTCCTCCCCCACCGAATTGTCCCCATGGTAGAGCCACACGCTCTACCAGTGTTGTTGATGGCGGAGGATTGCCCGACACAAGGAGAGGGAAAAGGCATATGGATGGACAAGGAGTTCCACCTCCTCCAAAACGTCCAACCGCTCGTGTTAATGTTGGAAACAGGGCGTGTCCCTCCACCAACCCCACGAGCAAGAAGGAGATGATGTTGGAGCGAGCCCAAATTCTGGCCGACTTGATAGCCATGGAGGAGGCAGAACAGGCCGACGTACGCTCTGAGAGAGTGGCCCCTACTCAGGTTTCCAATGGACAACAGGCCAGGAGTGTGAGGCCAAATGAGGGTAGGGCAGAATGGTGAAAACAGGATAGTGCAACGAGCTCCTACTATCGTTCATGTGCCGAGTAACGACCTAAGGGCTAGCCTCACCAGAAATAGGGAGCAGGAGGCTCAGTCTGACTTAAGGACGCGCTTAACAGCCAATAGAAACAGACAGGTTTCGCCAGCCAGACGCAGAGGTCGTGGTCTCATAGAGACAGGAATGGGCGCAGTCGCCCGTAGGAGGAGAAAGGCGCAGTCGCCACTGAGATAACAGGCGCAGGTCGCCATCTGGGAATGAGAGGCGCAGGTCGCCCATAAGGAATGACAGGCATAGGTCCCCAGTTCGATCAGAGAGGACTCATTCTCACAGAGATAGGAGGAGTAGACAAGTAACTCCCCCTAGAAGCGAAGGTCAAAGGTCGAATGCTGTTCCCCCTGCAAGAGATGAAAGACCCGACGCCAGAGAGTGGTTGTTGATGAAAAAGAAGTTCGAACAATGGGAGGAGGAGAAGAAAAAGGAGATTGGAAAGGTCGAACGAATTGATTTTGCTCTTCGACCTTTATCCAAAGAAATCAGAGATAGTCGGCCTCCTCCTACTTTCAGGTTGCCTCTTCTGGAGAAGTATTCGGGGTCGACCAATGCAAGGAGTCATATAGCACATCTGGAAGCCACAATGTGTTTTGTCGCCAATGAGGACGACAATATGTGCAAAGCCCTCCTAAGCACACTCACTGGGGCAGCCTTAACTTGGTTCAACGGTCTGGCCGCGGGTAGCATCACTACTTGGACATGCTTCAGGACAAAGTTCTTGGATCGCTTCTCGACTGCAGGAGCTCGGAAGATGACTGTCACCGATCTGAATAACTTGGTGCAGGCGAAGAATGAAAGCTCGATGAGTTACTTCACCAAGTTCAAGGAAATGGTTGATAAGATAGAGGAAGACCTCACTGATAGGGAAGTCATTAATTGCTTCCGAAACGGTATTTCCTCGGCAGACATGGATTATGAACTCACAAGCCAGACAAGAACAACTCGACAGGAGTTGTTTGAGAAGGTGTATAATGTCGCTCTTGCTGAGGAAAGGAAAGAGAAAAAGAATGGTAAAAGCCCCAAGGTGGAAGTCGCTGATGATAAAAAGGACTCCAACAAGAATGGAGGAAACAATAAAAATGGAAAGAACAGGACTAGGGCAACGGAGAAAGTGCCCGAGTCTTTCACTCCCCTTACGGTGAGTCGAACAGAGATTATGAATGATGTCGAGCTAGCTCCTCCTGTCCCAATGAACCCAGGCAACAAATTTAGAAGGGACAATAGCAAATATTGTGATTACCATAAGGACACTGGTCATCTCACAGAGGATTGCTTGGGATTGAAGCGTATCATCCAGAGAATGGTCGACCAGGGGAGACTCGAGGCTTACGTGAAAAGGCCTCAAACTGGTGGAGGCGAGCAGCCAGCAGGCGGACAGCAGGGACCTAGGCAACCTAGATTGAACCTGGGGGTCATTACAGAGCAAGCAAGCAACACGGCCATCAAGCACAAGATCTTCCAACTCAATAAGGCCCCACATGTACCTCCAAGAAGAGAAGTCAGAGATGAAGCGATCAGCTTCTACCCCCATGAATTGGCAACTAATATGGCGGCTAGGGAGCAAGTTCTCGTCATCCCAGGTCTCATAGACGGATGTACGACGAGCAGACTCTTAGTCGACACGGGGGCCTGCAAGGATATTTTGTTCTACAAAACTTTTAAAGAAATGGGTCTTAATGATGAGCAGTTGGAGAGATATGATGGTAGGTTGGAGGGTTTCACCAACCATCGAGTTGATGCAAAAGGCAAGATAGAGCTCGACATCGACCTAGGCCAGCACCCCCTCAGGGTCATCTCGAAGGTACAATTTATTGTGATTGATGTAAACAGTGATTATGCCGCCATACTTGGTATTCCTGGTCAGGTCGCTCTTGGAATGGTAGCGTCAATTCCTCATCAACGAGTCAAGTTCCCCACACCTGCTGGAATAGGCTGCGTACAAGGCACAGCTCGGGCTTACCTGGACCATGTTCTTCGGGAAAGAAAGAAGAGAGAACTAGAGATCGAGACAGCAGACGGTTATTTAAAGTTGTCTCAATCAGTCACCAAAACTACCAGACTGTCAACAATCACCGACGTGGAAGAGTCGACCTATCGCTCAAATGACGAGGTCATGCTTGAGTCGACACGTCACTCTAACACCACTGAGGTCGATTCAGATGTAGTTATGGTCGACCAAGTCATCATAGGCAACCTATGCCTCCAGCTCGACAATAACTCGGGGGCCACCACCACCACCAGCGAGGTTGCAGACAAGTTAGATGATATGATAGCAGAAGAAGCTCCACACATGGGGGCCGAGGAGAGACAAAGGGTCAAGGAGATAATCATTGAGACTCTACAATTCAGGGATGGACCAGAGCTAGAAGCTGTGGATGAGCTAGAGTCGCAATCACCAACCTTTCCTACCCCGACCAAAAAATTCAGATTGGGAAGCAGCTATCAGTTGAGGAGCGAGCAGAAATCATCGAGCTACTCAAGGAAAGTAATGATGTCTTCGCATGGAGGGTAGAAGACATGAGGGGAATCAAGGAAGAGGTCGCTGTTCACAGACTTGAAGTCAACCCGACCATAAAGCCTAGACCCCAAAAGTTGAGAAGTTTTGCTCGTGACAAGGAAGAGGCTATCAAAGCTGAGGTACAAAAACTTTTGAGTGCAGGGATAATCAAAGAGGCCACTCATACAACGTGGTTGGCCAACGTGGTCATGGTGAAGAAATCGAATGGCAAATGGCGGATGTGTGTCGACTTCACTACTCTCAATCTAGCTTGCCCAAAGGACAGTTATCCCCTTCCAAGGATCGACAAGCTAGTTGATTCTATTGCCGGTCACTCCACCCTCGCTTCCTCGACGCTTACTCAGGTTACCACCAGATTAAAATGCATGAGGACGACATAGTCAAGACGGCATTTCAAGCGGCTGGAGGCATCTACTGCTACAACATGATGCCGTTTGGGTTAAAGAATGCAGGGGCGACTTATCAGAGGATGGTGAACAAAGTCTTTGCTTCTCAAATTGGCCGGAACATGGAGGCCTACGTCGACGATATGGTCATCAAAACAAAGACTGGACGTCACGTGGTCGACCTAAAGGAAACGTTCGCCAATTTGAGAGCAAACGACATGAAGCTCAACCCCAGCAAGTGTGTATTTGGTGTAGCTGCTGGAAAGTTCCTTGGATTTATGGTATCTCAACGAGGCATAGAAGCTAATCCAGAAAAAATCAAGGCCCTGGTCGACATGAAAGCTCCCACCAGTATCAAAGAAATGCAGCGACTTAACGGTAGAGTAGCAGCTCTTGGTCGCTTCATATCTAAGTCGGCAGAGAGATCTCTCCCCTTCTTCAAAGCTCTGAGGGGGACGAAAAGCTTTGAATGGACGACCGAATGTCATTCGTCGTTTCAACAATTGAAGGATTACCTCGCTACTCCACCTCTGCTAAGTAGCCCGACCACTGGAGAGACCTTGTTTGTATATCATGCGTGGGAGACAAGTCGGTTGCAAGCAGTTGTTGATTAGAGAGGATGAAGGGCTTCAAAAACCAGTATACTACATCAGCAAGGCCTTATCAGATGTGGAGAGCAGATACTACAATGCTGAGAAGGTCGCTTATGCCCTAGTCGTGGCTTCAAGGAAGCTGCGAGCTTATTTTCTGGCTCATCCAATTGTGGTTCTTACAAATGCTCCCCTAAGAAAAATTCTTCACAAGCCGGAGAGTTCAGGTCGACTTCTCAATTGGTCAATTGCCCTTACCGAATTTGACATTGAGTATCGACCTCGAAAGGCGTTGAAGGCTCAAGCTCTAGCCGACTTCTTGGTCGAGCTTACGTTCACCAAGGAAGACGACGAGCGAGAGCTCCAAAAGAAAAGGCTAAAGTGGAAGGAGTCGAGTCCTGTGTCGCCATCGCCTACCCGACGATTGTTGGAAGGTCTATTCAGACGGATCGGCGACCAAGAATAGCAAAGTGAGCTGGGATAGTGCTAATTGAACCAGAACTCGGGACGGTGTACGAGGAGTCATTAAGGTTCAAGTTTGATGCTTCCAATAACTGTGCCGAATACGAAGCCTTGATAGCAGGCCTATAGAGTACGCCAAGTGTTTTGGAGCAACTAAGATCATGGCTTACCGTGATTCACAATTGATAGTTAACCAGGTCGAGGCGAGTACGAGGTGCTTAGTGCCACGCCGATAAAATACTGTGACCCGGTGAAGGAACCGATAAAAGATTTGGAATTCTCGGGAGATTCGAGAATTGGACGAGAAGACAATGAGCTAGCCGACCTCCTCTCGAAATTAGCCACTTCGGATGAACCACATGATGAACCTATCTCCTTCCTCGAAAGTCCGGCCTATGAAAGAGTAAAAATTCAATGCATAGATGATCCCTCAAGAAATTGGACTCGGGAGAAGTGTTGGATCGAGGAAATGAAGGCATACTTAGAAAGTGGTGAGCCGCGATGACGAGAAGAAGGCTCGAGCTATCAAAAAGAAAGCTCCAAGGTATGTCATTCAAGGAGGCGACCTGCTCGTAAGATCTTATACTCGACCATTACTAAAGTGCATCCACCCTCAAGAGGTCGCCCTATTGATACACGAAGTGCATAGTGGAATTTGTGGTGGACACCCGGGGCCGTGACTCTCACGACAAGTTAATCACTTTGGGGTACTATCGGCCACACATGAGCCGACACTCACAACTTTGTTCAAGAATGTGATCAATGCCAAAGATTTGCCAACTTACCTCATGTGCCAACAACCGAGCAGACTCCAAGTAATTGCAGCTTGGCCATTCGACATGTGGGCGTCGACTGATTGGACCCTTCCTCCCGCCCGGGAAACCGCAAGTATGTGATCGTTGCCATAGATTACTTCACTAAATGGGTTGAGGCCAAACCATTAGCTCGCATCACGAGGAAAATGCTATCAACTTCATTCACGACTTCATTTGGTGTCGATTTGGTTTTCCTCGAGCTATAGTATCTCGACAACGGGCCGCAGCTTCCGTGAGCCTTCGAAGCGTAGATGAATCGAGTAGGAATCAAGCATTGGCAATCCTCCGTCGCCTATCCTCAAGGAAATGGGCAAGCCGAGGCAACAATAAACTTGTTCTATCTTCGCTCAAGACAGTCTCGTAGGTCGACGTAACAATTGGTTGGACGAACTCCCCGCTCTTTGGGCGCTCGTACAACCACTGGGGCCTACGGGGAAACCCCTTTTGCTCTCACTTATGGATCGAGGCCATGGCACCCGCCGAGCTCGCATTCCCCACTCGCTAGAGTGACTTTCTTCAATCAGAGCAAAATGATACCAACAGATTGATCGACCCGGATCTCGATCGACGAGAAGCGAGAAACTACCTCCGAATGGTCAACTACAAACAAATAACTAAAAGTTACCACGACAAGAAGGTCAAGGCAAGGTCATTCCAAGTTGGAGATTATGTATTGAGAAAGATCGAAGCAACGGGTAGAAGGACCCACAGAACAAGCTATCTCCTAACCGGGAAGGTCCCTATGTAGTCACTCGAGTCGTCAAGGAAGGAACCTACATGATAGCTCATCCCGGAGGTGACGAGTTGAAACATCCTTGGCATGCTACTCACCTCATCAAATACTACTTCTAGCTTTCAGTTTCAAAGTTCAAGCTCGTGTTAGTTCTAGTTTCAAGTTGATGTAAGCATGTTCCCTACTTCAATAAAAAGCGCAGCTTTATTCGATCAAACATAGTGTTACACTAACCCCAACAAGCTCGACTCTTAGTCGGTTTCGTTTTAACAAGCTCGATTCTTAATCGCCTTTGTTCGCTTAACAAGTCCGACTCTTAGTCGACTTCGTTCTAACAAACTCGACTCTTAGTCGCTTGTTCTAATTAGCTCGATTCTTAATCGCCTTTGTTCGCTTAACAATGTCCGACTCTTAGTCGATTTCGTTCTAACAAACTCGACTCTTAGTCAGCTTTGTTCTAATTAGCTCGATTCTTAATCGCCTTTGTTCAATTAATGTGTCCGACTCTTAGTCGATTTCGTTCTAACAAACTCGACTCTTAGTCAGTTTGTTCTAATTAGCTCGATTCTTAATCAGCTTTGTTCATTCAACAAGTCCGATTCCTAATCGACTTCGCTCTAATTAGCTCGACCCTTGGTCAGCTTAAATAGTTTGAACAGATTAGATTTATAGTCAATCTCGTTCCAAAAGTTAACCAAGTCTGAGGTCGACCAAGGCATCATAGAGTCAGGACGACCTCAAACTTAAGATAACTCATTTACCCTACCACATCTAGCTCGACACTTACTTTAAAAAGCATACAACATGCAATAAGGAGGGGTTGACTACGATTAAATATGAACAAGCCTCCCAAAAGCGGGCTAAGGCTTGGGAAAAGTAAACTTACAAAAGTATACTGCCTCCCAAAAAATAGGGCTAAGGCATCCAAGTGTTCAAGAAATCAAAAGAGCAACAAAAGTTTTGGGGCTTGTTCCATTACATAGAGTTAATCAAAAATCAAACAGCTTGATCGGAGATATTGCGGTCGTCGGTAGAAGCTCGCTCTTCATTCATGGGTTCGGTCTGTTGAGGGCTCAAGGGCTTACCCGACTCCGAGAATACCTGATGGTCGAACTCACCCTCCGCCTCCATCTCATCCTGATCCTCCATATCTGCTAGCTCTTGTAAGGCCACATCAAAAGTCCTGGGGGCCAACTCTGGGGCTACCCAAGGCTCACAATGCTCTTCTTGGTCTTCTTGAGCGATATGGGCTAGATCATCTTCATTGTAGGGCACCAATGAATGACCCCCTCTAGCCGCCATGTCATACTGAGGGGCATAGGCCCATTGAGCAAGCTGGTCCAAGGAGACTCGTAATCGGGGTCGACTAAAGCCCGACGGGCCATATGACGCTTACCCAACTCTAAGAAGCCCCCGGCTTTGGCAATAACAAAGATCGAAGTACTCATCCCCGTCCTTAAACTTTTCAACGGCGTCCTTAGCAGCAGCAGTAACAGCGGCCTGAAGGTCTTCTTGCCATTTCGCCCGCTCAAGTCGACGTTCTTCATGCTGCTCAACTAGGAAGACGTCCTTCTCTTTCAGAAGCTTGGAAGCTGTTGCCAACTCAATCTTGGTCTTCTCCAGCTCCTTCTTATTAGCTTCCTTCTCTCGCCTCCACCTCCTTAAGCTTGGATTCTCGCAGCCTCAAGGTCGGACGGGGCCTTGGTCTTTACCGCCTCGTTGGCTTCGAATGAGTTGTCCAAGTCGTTGTACTTCTCCCTCCATTCCGCAAGCTCTTGAGCCTTTTGGAATAATCTTTGAGGGCCTGCCTCTCCCTCTCAATGGAGGCCCTCCAAGAGCTTTTAGCCTGTTCGATCATGGTAAGATTCTGCATACACGAAAAGTCAGATAAGGATTAGCTCGGAGATCGATCTAACAAACTAAAAGGAACGAGCGACAAAGCAAAAAGGGAAATTGAAGAGTTACCTCGCAGTGTGCCATCCCGGCATCGAGCCGAGAACTCCTCGGGGTCATCCCCTTATCGCCAAAGTGGGCCAGGGAGGTCGACGTCAATAGCCCTCCTAACCACGACCCGACCTGTGCTCATGTCGGGGTAGCGACGACTCAAACTGTTCACCCCATCCAGAGGAGGCACATCACTCAACCTGCTGATCTTATCCTCCAAAGACTCTAGACGAGTAGGAGAAGGAATTTGAGGAGGAAGGTGGCTAGAGGGAACGGACTTTCCTTTCTCCGTCCTTGACCTTTTCCTCGTGTTCAGGGATTGATCATTTTCCTCAACCATTTCATCATCCTCTTCAATATCAACAACCTCCAGAGGGCTAGCATCAACTGTTCCCACACCAGAAGTCCCTACATTAGCTTCAGCAATTGGATCGGAGCTCAAACTGGGCCTATTGGATTTATTGGATTCATCACCCTCTTCAGTCGCATCCTTGGTATGACTGCTACTCAACAAGGGATCCTCAGATTCATCCACCTCCATGGGGATCATTCCAACATTGTCCTTTGACAGCAGGTCGGTCCTTCTCACAGCCTTCCCTCTCTCTCGTTAGCTCGAGCGTTGGCGGCACCATGAGCTTTCTTGGCTCTCTTCCTGTCTGACACTACCAATATACGGCCCATATTCGCCTCTTGCTCGGGGGTCAGAACTGCACAAAAAGTCAGGGTGACAAGTATGAGGTCGACGTATACGAGCTAGCTCATCTATATGCAAGTTAATCAATTAACGAGCTGAAAGTTGCGTTCACAACTCAAAGTGCTTTCTGCATACAAGCCATGAGTTAACCAGGGGAAGGCAGAGTATTCTACATGCCACGTTCTACATACGAGCTATTGTTCTATGTACGAGCTAGTCATATACGAATCACAAAATTAAGCGCATAAGCATCACAATCAAATCAAACTATTCATACATACGAAGTTAAGGGATGGTGGACGAGTAAAGAAAGACAAAACAAAGATATCTTACCACCCGCATGCTCTCCATTCTCTTTGCAATAGTTGTCAGTTTTCTTACAATGCTGACACTTGTCCTCAAACTTGGCCAATGCGTGGGTAACCCAGTCGGGATAAATTGTGCCCCTACCAACAGCTACCAAGGGTTGCACATCACCCTCTCCAGCCATCATCCCAGCCTGGATAAAGTTATACTTAGTTGTAAGCAAACTCTCCCAACTAAAGGCGCCTTGTACGCTAGTCGACACAACTTCTTATACAATTCAAAGTGCCAGACAGGCTCCCAATAGTTCCTCTCATCTAAGGGCTCAGAATCCTCAGCTGGCAAAGGAAATTCCCACCCAAATCTACTCTCTACTACAACCACATGAGTATTCCAGCCACTATGCTTACTAGGAAGGTTTGTGAAAAGCTTACGCGAATTGGGCTTGGAGGGGGTACTGATGGTCTTCTCCTCTCCACTATACTTGATGAAGAAGAATTCCTTAAACACTCTCATGCAAGGTTCATATCCTAAAAACCTACAAACCATAGCAAAACATACCAAAACCCTACAGGTGTTAGCTCCGAGCTGAAGGGGTAGGGCATTGGCACACTCCAGGAATTCATTGATAAAAGGGTCGAGTGGCAACCTAAGGCCAGCCACAAATTGGCCATAGTAAAAGGCTACCCTAGTTGCATCCCTGGCATCAAATTTGGCCCTATAATTCTGCTTAGTATAGATGGTCACCCTATAATCCTCCTTTTTTACCTCACAAAACCCATGGATCACACTGTACCTAGAGGGCAAGTTCTTCTTTCCGAGCAATGGGCCTGGGGGAACGTAACCTCTTTCATTTTTCCCAGGCACAACTGAATCATCGAAGGCATCCACAATTCGGGGGCCTGAAGAGGTCGAAGCAGCATTTCCTTCTTGAGTTGTCATATTCGTACAAGAAGAAGGAGAAACAGGGAGTCGGCCCTAAGATCATACGCAATAACCTACCTAAGGGCGACCTAAACTCCCCGGAAACCCTATTCGTTCCTAAGGAAAGAGGGTTTGTGGACATCCCTAACATAAAACAAAGTGATATGATCGAGCAATTCATGAAATAGATGAAAAGCGACAACATTTGAGTCGTCAATCACCACATTTTCAATTTCTCCTGCAACTGGCAACCCTATTTCACTAAAGTTCAACTCCCACCTGGTCAAGATAGAGGCACACTCGCTCAATGACATCTCTCTCCACCCACCGTTTATGTGCTTACATACTCTACGATTAACAGTGCAATACCCGTACCAAGCTCCTGGTTCACTACTAAAGGTCCTAGCCATGGCGGAATTAAACACAAAGCAGAAATCAAAGCCCTAAAGCAAATATACAAGGGAAATACCTTAATTGATTGCAGAAAGGGAGCTCGTTGCTGAAGCTGAGAACCGAGTTTAAATCTTCTTTGCAATTCCGTGATTATCGCCTGAGAAGGAGAGTTGGGAAACGGTAAGAATTCGAATTTGAGAAGAAGACTGAGTATTTCCATTTTCCTAAATTTGGAAGGGGAAAAGAAAATAGAAATTAATTTTCCAAAATTAAAAGCTAAAGCGGTTTTCGAGAAGGAGTTCCAAGCGTCAGAATTGCAATCATTACTAAAAATCGGCGCTCCCTCATCTCCTACCGTTCATCGCCAACGACAAGGATGGTGCCACGTCATCAAAAGTCGACTATACCTCAGAACGAGTATCGACCTGCGAGTAAAATAGTTCTCATCAAAGATCTTCTTAACTTCCAAGTCGACGGAGTCAACTCGAAAGTTGGGGGCCACTGAACATACCAAAAATGTCGAGTTGGGCCAAACGAGTAAAGCCCAATCACAGGCCGCTTTGACTGTCACATTTTCAATAGGGCTGGCCCAATCAGAACGAGGCCCAAAGCCCATCTCAAGCATCAGTCGACTAAGCCCATGGTCCGACCTACCAGGTCCCGACCTAACTTAGTCCGACCTCATGATTCATACTACAATTCGGGTACGAACCATGCTCTACCCGACAGTCAGGTCGACCATTCCACAAGTGGCGACCTCGACCTAAATTAGCAAATGACGACCTGACACTTGCCGGCTTATTTGGTTAAACAATTCTCATAACCACATCCCTACAAATCAGGGACCGTTATAGACACGTGCCCACGACCAAGTAACTGCCGCTACAATCTCGGAGGACATGTTGCCTCCCCAAAAATACATCACTTTTTCCTATAAATACTTCATCACTACCAAAAGGTGAAAGGTAACTGCCATTTTGTATTCTGAATTCATTATTCAATACATTTTGAGTTTTATTCAACGGTATTCTTACTCTCACGCCCGAGCGTCTTCGCCGGAGACACATCCGGCTAGCCGTGGGTTCTGATTTCAGGTCAAGGAGCTAGGTGATTAATCTTGCCACGTGGAGGATTATTGATAAGCACAATTCCTGCAGCATCAGTATATAATTCAATTCATTATTTATATAATAAGAACTTTCTCATTTTTATTCCTAGAAATGATAGAAATAAAAATTATATTATAATATAATTAAACTTGGGAGATTTTTAATTTTTTATATAGTGAATTTTGAACCCATTAGCTGGAGGACTAAAACCAAAACACTTAACCTTTGTGCCAACAGTGTTTACATGATTTTGTTTTACAATTAAATTAGACATTACATTCATACTCCCTCCTTCCCAAATTAGTGTGGGCTTACTTCCCTTTTAATCCATTCTAAATTAGTGTGAACTGTCAAAAATGGCAAAGAATTTTTACTATTCCACCCACGCATTCTCTTTCCTACTTTACTTTTACACTCACAACACCAATCAATTTACTATTTCGCCCACTCATTCTCTCTCCTATTTAATTTTTCATACTCACAAACACCTTCTCCACCTATTTTTCTCTCCTATTATTTCTTAATTTTTGTATCATAATTTTTGATCCAACTAATATGGATCGAAGGGAGTATTCATTTTTTTTAAGAATGCAGTGGGGTCGTCGCCTCTTCTTGTGCCAGTTGGATCCGTCTCTGACCAACTGCAAGATTGTGTACCATAGTTCGACATGTATAGTATTCTCCTTCCGTCCCATAATAATATATAAACTTTCCATTTTGAGCATCTCATAATAATACTCTCGCCGTCTCAATAGTAGCTGTCCATTTTTTGCCTTGCACGCAAATTAATAAAATGAGTGGAAATAAAAAATGTTGTGAGTGTAATTTAAAAATAGGAGAGAGAATGAGTGGAGGGAATAGTAAATTATAATGGTGTTGTGAGTATTAAAATAATGTAGGAGAGAGAATGAGTGGAGAGAATAGTAAAGATTCCTTTGCCAAAAAAGGAAAGTGGAAGCTATTAACGAGACACCCAAAATGGCAAAATGGAAAGCTACTATTGGGACGGAGGGAGTATATACTTTCCTAAAATGGAAAGGAATTTTTACTATTCCCTCCACTCATTCTCTCCCCTACATTATTTTAATACTCCAGCAACACGGCCATCAAACACAAAAATTTTCAGCTCAATAAAGCCCCACATGTGCCTCCAAGGAGAGATGTCAGAGATGATGTGATCAGCTTCTACCCCCATGAATTGGCAACCAATATGGCGGCTAGGGAGCAAGTTCTCGTCATCCCAGGTCTCATAGACGGATGTACGACGAGCAGACTCCTGGTCGACACGGGGGCCTGTAAAGATATTTTGTTCTACAAGACCTTCCTGGAGATGGGTCTTAATGACGAGCAGCTGGAAAGATATGATGGCAGGTTGGAGGGTTTCACCAACCATCGAGTTGACGCCAAAGGACAGATTGAGCTCGACGTCGACCTTGGCCAGCACCCCCACAGGGTAGTATCGAAGGTACAATTTATTGTGATAGATGTGAACAGTGATTACGCTGCTATACTTGGTATTCCAGGTCAGGTCGCGCTTGGAATGGTGGCATCAATCCCCCACCAACGAGTCAAGTTCCCTACACCTGCTGGAGTGGGTTGTGTACAAGGCACAGCTCGAGCCTACCTGGATCATGTTCTCAGAGAAAGAAAGAAAAGGGAGTTAGAAATTGAGACTGCAGATGGTTACTTAAAGCTGTCCCATTAGTCAATTTTTAGTCCAATTAGATAATAAATTCTAATTCTAGGGAAACTCAATCATTTATTAAAATTTAATATCTCTAAAATCTAAACTTATGAGCATATATAGATTCATATTTTAAAAAAGGAAAAAAAAATATTGTAGAATATATATATATATATATATATATATATATATATATATATATATATATATATATATATATATATATATATATATATATATATATATATATATATATAATTTTGAAATTATTACTTTATATTTTTATTGGGCCCTTAATGATTTTATTTTTTTATTATTTAATCCATTTAGCGAAAATATTAATTTAAAATTTTAGCTCAAGTCGGGACCTATTTATCGAGTATTATCTTATTGAGATTTAACTGTGCATTACTTATTTGTATTTTGTACTCATTGTCCTTTATTTATAACTAGTGCTACACCCGTGCGTTAAACGCACGGATAAAAAACTATTTCAAAGAAAGTTAATATTAATCTGAAAGAAAAGATCTGAAGAAGGGTTTGATATGTTTAAGAAGTTAACTTTTAATCTAGGAAAACAAACTGGAAGGCAATAGATTCAACCTTAGACCGTAAATTGGTGGACAAAATCAGAGTCATTAATATTGACATCAAAATAAGCATAGGATTAAATTCCATTCACATGAGAATTACATAATGATTCGAAATACTATAGCCTAGGTGATATTTCAATAATATACAAACATCGGACCATGGAATATTATCCATGATTGAGCTAGTAAATTAAACAAATCCATGAATCATTGACAAATCAATCAACAGAAACCCAGAGCATATTGATAAGAAACTTGAGCAGAAAAAATCCGAAATTATGAAAAACCCTAAATGAGATTGAGCATTTGTGGCAAATAATGCAGGAATGAATACTCACATGTACTTCTGACCATTTCCACCGCTTGAGATCAACAACTTGAACAACGATTTCTGGAATATCCGATGAAGAATCAGAAGATGGGTTTGAGAGGATAATCGAGATCGCATCTGAAGTCACTGATTTCGCCATCCTTCTCTTCTTCTTTCTCCAAACCCTCAAATGATACTGGAAGTATTAGAAATCTCTCTTTCTCTCTCTAGATCTGCATTTGAAGTGAAACTTTTTTTTGTGGGGTAAGCATCGATCAATGATCACCCATGAGTTACGTGCAGGAGTGGATGGAGCGGACTAATAGTGAATTACATGCACAATCATTGTCACTTTATATAGCTTGTAAGAGTGCAACTACAAAGAAAAAGAAACAATAAGACACCGCTAAAAAACAAGCCGAGTTAACACAACTTAAATACACGCTTCAGAATGTATAAGAAGCTATAGCAGAAGCCAACTTGTTTGAACCTATAAATCAAAATGACAAATTCAACAAACTAACTCACGGTGATACCATTTCTAGCAGCTTCCATTTATGTTATCTCTTCTAAATAATATTTGCTTCCAGCTTCATAATCAACAGGAGCCACACCTCTAACTGTCATTCTTTGTCGTTTATCTCCATTGTACTCTTGTGGTGAGACGCTAACGCGAAAAAGATGTGGGACCCACGTAGCCTTTTTCAGTTTAATTTGGTAAGGACTTCCTTCTCCCTCCTGCAATTTGTACAAATTACAAGAACAAATTAGACATGAAGCTTAGAATTGGGAGTGGATTTGAGGGCCTAACTCCATTTTCACGGTACTTTCAAAGATATTTCACTATATCCTTTTTCAACATTTATTTAGGGACGGAGGTAGTACTTTTTTTTCTTTCAAACATAGCACTATAGTTAGGAAAATCTATGATTTCAACCCCAAATTTGTGGATTGAGACACATATTAGTCACAGAATTAGAAACAGATTTGGGGTCAGAATGAAACATTTTCCAAACCACAGTGGTGTTTTTGAAAACAGAAAGTATCAGGGTAAAAGTGAAACTACTTTGAAAAAAAGTACAATGAATGAATACGGAGTTTGACCATATTTGAGTCATTTGACATATGACCATGTGGGAATAGCTTACATGAGACCTGTCGTTATCAAGCTCATCTGCAGAGTAACCCACACTGTTCTCTGCTTGGTCATTGAAAATGAGAACCAAGCTTCCCCACTTGGATCTGTAACACCTTTGCAGCCATTATATACCTGAAATAAGAATAAGCGTTAAGTCAGGTTAAGTCTGATGCATTCTAGCAAGTTTGAAAATGTAAGGGCATGTGTTGTCAAATTCCAAACCTTAAACTACCTTCTGAATAGTTCTTCTGGCACGCCTCGCACAAATAACCAGATCCAACAGCTTCATTAACGTTCTTGTTACATGTCTTGCATGCCCTATACCACATTGTTTGATCGGGCTTAATTAAGCTCACAGTAGCTTGCACGCTATAAAAGACAGGCTGCAAACAGATAAATTCAAACAATATTTCAGTATCAAACCTATTGAATTCAGAATTCTTTATAAAAGTAAGGGGCTTAATACCTTTTCCCCGCTCAATGATATGTTGGAAGTTATATCAGACAGCAAAACTCGGTCTTAGTATATTGTGCTTGATACCGAAATCATAAGCAACAACCTTCATTTAACCAGGGGAAAAAAACATGAGTAAAACAAATAAAAATGTTTCTTGCAGATCAAAACAATTAAATACACAATACTGACATGGAAAGCCTCCCCAAGTCTCCCTCTGGTGTTAAAATCCCACTCTGTACCTGTCTTGACAAACCATTCATAAGGAGTCTTACAAGAGACCACTTATTAAGTCCAAATTCTCATCAGATAACAATGACAAAAGCCTGGTCCGATACATATTCACGTGGCAGAACATTATTTACTAAAGAGTAAAGTTAAATTCATTAAATGTATAGTTGTCACCATCACTGAAGTAAGATTATATCATCTAACCCTGTAAAGATGTATTGAAGACGAATTCACCCACTTGGGTTCCTCTAGCACCAAATGACTTGGCCCTCCAAATTGAACCATCTTCAAGCACAAGTCTAGCATCAGCAACCTTCCAAGGACCTACAACACATCCACAAATCTTTCATCAGCTCAGATGTTCTTTTCAAACATTTAAGAGGATATAGGAGAAAATGCGAAATTAAAACAAGTAAAGCAAGCCACATATCGATAAACATCAGATTAGTCACTAAAATTGTTCTTCATCTGTTTAGTTATCTAACAAAAAAATGCTGAGCACGACAATATTAAAAAAGGCAAACACAAAATTGTAACTAAACCGCAAATATTCCATGAAACAACAAAATGAAACAACAAAATGAAACAACAATTTAGGATTTGTTATCTACTTCTAAACATTTCAATTCGTATTCAATCCCATAGGATAAGGAAATTAGAGACAATAACCTTGAAAATCTCAAACTTTTAAGGATTAGACTGCAACTATAGGAAATGTATCTACAATTATGTAGTTCTTGTCCAATTTTGTTAGCAAGATCATTCCACACAGACACTACAACAATTTCTCCTGGAAGCCAAAATCATCACACATTATTACAAGAGGCAAAAACAACAACAATAATAATAGCAATAATAATAGTAATACTCCAATATTAGAATCAAAATGAGTATCTTACAATTCATCAGCAATTGTAATCTCGCGCTTCTCAATCATCTAATCATTGGTCTTCGTTTTAATGTTTATCGTTGGATAGAGACTTTGCACAACACTAATGACATCTACAATTCGACAATTTATAAAATTATTGGGGCGTAGTGATAGATGGTGATGGAAGATCAATAGAAGATGTAATTGTGAATAAAAGAGAGCGGCAATGGTTGAGTAGAGAAGAGAGAAGAGAGAAGAGAGAAGAGAGAAAAGAGAGCGGCAATGGTGAGTAGAGGGAGAGACGGCCAGAGATCGAGAAGATTGGAATACTAAAGGACGGCTTATTTTGTAAGCTATTATTCAAGGTTATTTTTTAATTTATGAGTATCCAAAAGGGGTGTATTCAGTAAATGGGAATGTATTTAGTCATTATTAAGTCTAAGTGCTTGTTTTGGAGGGAAAATGGTGGGTGTGCTGAAGTGCTTTGCACTTCAGCCTTTATATAGTTATAGATAGGAGTATTACTATATTCGGCACGAAAAATCATTTTAATTTTGCTGAATTTTGATCAAAATTTTATGAATTTTTTTTGAAGTGTTATTGATGCTCTTTAAACAATATTACTCATTCCATCTCAATTCAATGCTCACCCTTTGATTTTCACGAAAATGAAGAAACCAAGTAAAATGGGTAAGTAAATCAAGTGGATTGAGAACATAAATGTTCAACACATAATTATCAGGAATTTTTTTTCAAAATATAGCTTTTTAAAAATTTATATACCAAAATAACATTTACAAAAACTTATATTACTCATTCCTTCTTTCTTTCTTTCTATATATATATTATATATATATATATATATATATATATATATATATATATATATATATATATATATATATATATATATATATATATATATATATATATATATATATATATTATTTATATATATATAAAATAATAAATTAGAAAGAGGAAGTTCCCTTAAAAGTCCTCTCACTAAGAGAGGTCCCAAAGGAACTTGAAAAACAATGAAGATGAATCATTTATTTATAGTAGAAGAAAGATTAGAAAAATGTAGGATACATCTATGTGGGAAACACAAAAAACATTTGAATTTAGAGATGGTGGGCAAAACAAAATTTCATTTGCCTCCAAAAATTTCATTTGCACTCCTCATGAATTTTTTGGAGGCAAATGAAATTTTTCCTTACTTGTTCCATTTTTACGTGAAAGCCTCATGAAATTTTTGATTAAAAAATATTGTATTTAATGCTTTATTTACCTCCATTTGCAGCCACTTGACATCTTTTGCTCCACAAAAATCACTAACAACAGTGAACATTGAGCCTTGTTCAAAGCCAGTAAAAACCGCCACCCCACAATGCATGTCATTCTCAGGTTCCTCATTCCTGTTAAGGTCAGAGTACATCTTCGTGGAAAAGCTTTTCTACACTGCTGTGTCTACAATTGTATAAACAAACTCCCAAGCCTGGTATTTGTAGTGAACGTCGAGGGGCAGAACGGGATGGGCGGGACCGCACTATATTGTCCCGGGACGGGAATAGGAGGAGACGAGACGGGACGGGACTAAAATATTCCGTCCCATCCCGTTCCATTTGTATGGCGGGACGGGACGTCCCGATGGGACCGGCTTGATCCTTGGCTTGGTTCTTGTAACCCTCCTACACCGCTCCATGCTACATCGTGTTACAAAATATTATTTAATTATGATACATCAAAGAGTGGTGTGCTTTGTTTCTCTTTTGCATATGGTCGATCCTCTGGAATAGTAAATAGTTTATGTATTTGAGCAATGTTTTGCAAATAGGCCTACATATTCAATAAGTTGAGAGAGAAGTTGGAAAATATATGCACAAACCTACCTAATATATTCTTCAAAATGGAGATGAATTAAATATTCCTTTTTATGAAATCTAAATAATTTCCTGGCATGAATTGCAACGTCAAATTCTCAACTATGGAAACTTATGTCCATGCAGTATTAACAAAGACATTGCTAATTAAAGATCAGCAAATCACAAAAACATTTTTCTAAATCGTATTAGCAAAATTATATTGGGACAACTCTAACATTAGTGTGAATGAGAAAATGAGGAACTAACATGAAATGCTGGTAACTTTTAATTCCTTATTAGTGAATGCTCTTTCCATAGGAATTATAGAATATATATAATCACAAAAATATTTTTTTTTTTTCTTCACTAATGTGAATAAATGCTTGAGCCAATGGAATAATGACGCTTGGATTTCCACGTCATATATTCATGTAGCGCGATGTAGTATCAATAAAAAGACTCTCCTATAATATATATATATATATATATATATATATATATATATATATATATATATATATATATATATATAATCGCGCAGGAAAGCGTGATGGGCTCAGTTCTTGGGTCCAGCGAATGATTGAGCTAGCTTTGTGATCTGCACACCACAAGAAACAACAGTGAAACTGCGCCGGGGGTCTTCCGACAAGCCCCTCCGGCGTGAGAGTAAGATGATGGACTGGAATTATGGAAAAAATGGTATGTAGAGTGCAAGGGTACGTAAATATGCAGTAAAGCATTACCTGTGTCCATGTTGTTATTCTCTTACTTATAGTTAGAGTAGTGATATTATGGTTTTCACCAGAGCCGTTGGATTGGTTGGTTACCGCCCGTTGGATCGGCCCCATCTCCTGTGCGTACACGTGTCATGCTTGGACCGGGTCCGTCTATGCAAGGACACTGCAACTCCTGACACTGATAAGCAGTTTGCCTTATAAGGGAAAGTCAACCTGTACGCCTTTTGGAGTTATTACTGTTTGCGTGATTGCACGTGTAACAAAGCGCTGTGGTAGGTCTGACATTATCCCAAATTAGCTAAGTAATCAAGCTTACTGAAGAAGCTTAATAGAGGAGACGACCTGGAGCTGTATGTCCAGTTAGGTCGTCTCTTCGAGAGATGGCTTCGACGAGCATACGATATTGAGAGTTGGTCGTTCAATGACGACGCTCACTGTTGTAAGAGATAAGTTTGGCGTGGCTGGAAGACTCGTCGTTAGATGGGCCGCGGCACATTGGAGACGACCTCTTCCTGACGTGTCGACGGGCTGAGGTCAAAACCTTAGTTAAAAGGAATATTGGTCCGTCGTTTGGATGGGCTTGATCGCTCAATGGCGACGACCGCCATTCGTTGTAAGACGGGCCCCTACCCTGATCTTGATTTGGTTATTCGTAGTTGGTCCTTTGGTGGGCCCGTTGGGCCCCTTAGCTCGTAGTACAATATTGGGCTCGGCCCATCACATATTATTCCGTTCAGTGGCCCCCAACTCATGGTCGTCTTGACGGGCCAGGAGTTGTCGTTTTCCCTCCATGACTGGCCGTACAACCGTCAGTTTCAATTTTGAATTATGGTGACGTCAGCATTGATGACATGGATGGTTGGGATTTCTCCATTAGTTGACACGTGTCCTTTGAGGGGACATTCTCCTCGGAAGTTGCAGAGGGTATTTAATGCCCCTCATCATTCCGCTGTTTGGGTTCCCAAGCATAAACCTTCCATCTTCTTCTCATATAAAAGCCTCCTCCCTCCTACATTTCGAACTTTCCACACCTTTGATCAGTGAGAGCAAAGCAGCAAGAGGCGATTTCCGGCAACCCACAGAAAGAACTCCGGCGAGAAAGAACCACCGTCTCTGACGGCCGTAATTTCTCTGGCAACCCCGTTTGTAAGGCACCTGGGAGCTTGGATAAGAGACTTCTTTGATCTTCCACCGGAAAATTCATCGGAAAGCATATCTCCCACCCCTTTACCAGGTAATTTCTTCATCTATTCTTCGTTTTCTGGGTTTTTATTGGGTTTTAGAAATTAGTGGAATGGGGCCCGTAACAATCGGCTTTTGAGAGAGGTGTTAAGTTTGGCTTTGGGATAAATCAAAGAGTTTATAAATGTGCCAAGGGGGTTTGGAGAGAGATTCCGTTGTCTGAATGTTCTTCGATCTTGGTTAAGTTCAACTTTGAAGACGAGCCTTTGGGATTCCCAGAAGGTGAGGTTCTAGGTGATTTTGAGGATGGAGATCCAATGATAACCCCTTTTAGGTCGATGAACGATCTGCCCAACCACATCAAGACCCACTACTATTTGTCCCGTCGTGATTCACTTAGGGATTTGATTTTAGGGGAATCTAGGTCGCCCCTAGGTAGGTCGTCGTCTGTGGAAGTTAGGACTGATTCCCCCTTTCTTTCTCCTTGTTTTGTAGACATGGATCACGACGGGCGTCCTAGCCGTCCGGCCCCAGAAGCAAACGAGCCGAGCACAAGTGCAAGGGGCAATCAGGCAGCTAAAGCCTATCACACATTTGTACGAGTTGGATCAACTGACAGTGAATTTGGAGGTGGGGCAGGAGGGAATTGGGCTATACCCAAAATCGAGCTCAGGAAGCCGGATGTTGGGAAGCAAATGATCGACGCTCTGCGAGGGTCGTACAGAGTCCAAGCTTCGACCTATAAGTTGGAGCACCTCAGCCTGGCGGAGTATGAGCCCCGTCGTCAGTCCCTTCTGGCCAGCAAAGAGAAGGTGGCCTTTTTCTATAAGCAATTTGAATTTGGCTTGAGGTTGCCTCTAGACCCCTTTATCAATGAATTCTTGGAGGACTAAGCCTGTGTGCCCATGGAGGTTAGTGCCAACACCATCAGAATCTTATCCAGCTTTGCCGTCGTCTGTAGATTCCTTGGCTACGAGCCATGCAACAAAGCGTTCCGTCAATACTACCGGGTGGCTAAGAGTACCTCCAAAGACAAAGGGAAGTCTATTGTGAGTGTATCTTCGATCAAAAACACAAAGAACTTTTTCTTGGATATCCCCAACAAGGTGTATGGTTGGGAGAACCATCTGATTTTGGTGGAAAGCCGAGTGGGATGGCAGTTTCCTTTTCCAGCGGGTAACAAGTTCGTCGCTGATAAGTACATCTTCCAAGCTCCGTGGGCCGAGGAGCTAAAGAAAAAGATTGATGATTTACTGGATCTTGGATGGGTCTCGTACAAAGACATAGAGGCCTCCCAATGGAGATATATCAGGACCGGCATGATGTCTAAGCCGGCGATGGGGCCTGAACCCTTGGTGAAGATAGGTTTGGACGCCCGCTATCCCGTCTGGGTCGTCCACAATGAGTTTGCTTTTAAAGATAATTGTGTGACCTGCGCGGCGTCGCGCGTTAGCCGTCCTGAAGAGTGTTGTGAAAACTTAGAGATGAATGGGGGTTGGGTTCCTGAAACCTTTTCTCAATTCTTATACTTGTCTCTCGTCTCGTCGTGAATAAAACTAACCCCCTTTTTTACTTTGTCTTTTTGCAGTTCTTACTCAGTCCGACGTAGACAAAATTGAAAAGAGAATAATGGACGGAGCCATCCGAGCTAGTGATAGGGGGACCAAGAAGAAAGACAGGGCCGTCACCCGTGCCATCGTCGATCGTCAGGAGAAAATGGCGACGAGGAATGATGAACTTCCAAAAGATCCTGAGGGAGCCATTCCCATGATTGAAAGAGAGCCCGTCGCTGGGGGGCTCAACACTAGAGGTCGTCAAGCCATTGTTGATGCGCCTGAGAGAGCTGTTGGGACTAAGGGTGATGCAAGTGTTGAAGCTTCGGGAGCTCAACTGGTCGCTGTCGACGAGGCCGAGCACACTACTGTGGAGACGGTGGGGAGCACGGATTCAAACCCTGAAATGGGTGAGGCCGGCGTCCGGGCCTTCAGGAAGAGAAAAGATCATCCCGCCGGCTCTGAGGGGAGAAGGAGCAAGAATAAGAAGAATAACGACGATCCTCCCAGCTCGTCAGATCCCTCTACTCCAAGAGCCGACGCTCCTGGCTCGTCTTCAACGGTCTTGTCCACGGCGAAGGCCAAAGAGATGGCGGCCTTGATTGCCAAAGCCTCCCCAATAGCTGGGATCCCCTATCTGTTAAGGAATGGCAGTCCACTATTGTTGGGGACGGCCCTGACCAGGCAAGGCCGGGACGTCGAATTGACCCGTCGGATGAGGGAAGCTAAACTTTCTCCTGAGACCTACCATGCCCGTCTTGGGCTGATTCAGACTGAGGTATTTCAAATTTAAATTTGTGTTTCCTCCCGTCTTTTTACACTTAGGTTAATAATTTTGTTGTGGCAGCTGTCGTCGATGATGGACGCAATGACTGCTGATTATAGAGATTGTCTTGACGCTGAGCAGAAACTGAAGGAGGCGGAGCAGCAACTGATTAAGGTTGTCGGCGACAAAGGGACGGCGGAGCAGAAACTGAAGGAGGCGGAGACCAACGTGGGTGAGCTTACCACTGCCTACGAGCTCTTGATGGGTCAGAAGAACGACCTTTTGAAGGAGGTCGAAGCTTTGAAGGAAGGGAAGGCCAAAGCTGAAGCCGACTCAAAAGTGTTTCAGGACGGTCTTCGCGTTTGTGAGAACAAGCTCCAGAAGGCGACAGCCAGCTTTGACTCCGCTCTTGCCCAGATTGAAGGAATGAAGACGACCCACGAAGCTGCCTTGACTAAAGCTGGACTTGATGCTGTGGATGAATTCAAGAAGAGTGCTGAATGCCTCCAGCTAATTACCAAGCATGCCAGTGGATTTTTCAAGGATGGGGCTAAGCACATGGCTAGGCAGCTCTTGTTGGATCCTACGACGAAAGACCTTCTCTCTGTTCGACAGTTGGCCGACCTTTGTACTGAAGGAGAACACGGCGACGAAGCTCGTACGGTTCATCCCCTCGTTCCTTACACTGATAATGACCTCCTTATCATAAGGGAAGATGACGCCAAGGTCGGGAAGGAAGAGTGGCCAGTTCTTGCCGTTGTCCCAAAGAACTTCGATGCCTATTATGCTCATTTTGTTGAAGACGGCCCCGATCCCGATGAAGTCCCGTCCAATGCCGGTGCTGACCCCCAGTGATTGATTTCTTTGAGATGTTCTGTAATGTCCCAAACAATGTTCCAATTTGATTTGGTTGTCTTAAACAATGTTTCAATTTGATTTGGTTGTGGTTCCAAACATTGTCCCAAAACAATTTTAATTTTTTGTAATACAATCGACCTGTTTCCTCGTCGTTTAGAGGGGGTTGTACGTACAATGTTTACTTGTTTTATGTAAGTTTATCAATGCCTTTGTTTTCTGTCTGTTAATCTATGTTAACGTAGATAGCATGTGATAACTTTATTTTGATGAGTAAGTTTGAGGACAAGTGCATATGGTCGTCGTTAGTGGCGACCAGAACTTAGGTCGTCCTATTGTGGCCGACGCTTGTTCGCCCTTGTATTTTCTCAACTTCTCAAAGGCTCGTAGGAATAGTACGAAGGTCCGTAGGTTTTTGCTCATAGGCAAGATTCTATGGACGAGTCGTCATATTCCGTTATAGCGTTCGACGAAGTCTGGCTTCGTCTAACCTTTATACTTGGCTAAAGTGAGTGTAAGTGCCAAAGTCTTTGCTTTGACTGATCTTCATACTTGATCAAAGTAGTTGTGAGGGTCGAAGTCGGGCTTCAACTGTTCTAAGCTCTATTTTGTAATGGACGAGTTTCAGAGAAGTGATGGGTTTCCGTTGATAATCTGTTCATCGACCGTACATTGACAACTCTGTCACTTTATAAGACTTCTGGGATTTATAGATTATCCCTTACAACTTTCAAAAATACAGACTTCCAGGATTTTCACAAAGTGACAACAAAATTTTTAAGAACCACAGATAGGATGCCCTAAGGGCGCTGGATGTTGTTGATGACGACGGTCTCAAAAGTAGTACTTCATGAGGTGATTGGCATGCCATGGATGCTTAAGATGTTCACCGTTTGGCTTAGCTAGGCGGTAGGTTCCTTCTCTGACCACACCGGTGACGATGTATGGTCCTTCTCAGTTGGGAGAGAGTTTGTTTTGACGGGCTTTGAGTCCCGTCGCTTCAATCTTTCTAAGAACGTGATCACCGACCTTAAAGAACCTTTTCTACACCTTCTTGTCGTGGTAAGCCTTGGTTTTCTTTTTGTAATTCTCCATCCTTAGCTGTGCGTCCAATCTTCGCTCGTCGACAAGGTCCAGGTCGATCTGTCGGTTATGGATATTCTTTTCTACATCGTAGAGAGCAACTCGACCGCTGGGAGCCGAAGTTCGGCGGGAGCTACGGCCTCGAGCCATAAGCCAACGCAAATGGGGTTTCCGTAGGCCCCAGGTGGTTGTGCGGATCGCCTGCAGAGCCGAAGGTAGTTCGTCCAACCATCTTGTGCTGCGTCCTTCGAGATTTTTACACAAGGCAGACAAGACGAGCTTGTTTGCCGCTTCAGCTTGCCCGTTGCCTTGGGGGTAGGCAACAGACGACTTAGAGTGTTTGACGCCCATTCTTCTCAATTCTTGCTCAAATTTCCTTGAGAACTGCAGGCCGTTGTCCGAAACAATTACCCTTGGGATTCCGAAGCGACACCATATTGAATCATGGATGAAGCTTAGGGCATTGTTTTCAGTAATCTTGTTTAAGGCCTTGGCCTCCACCCATTTTGAGAAATAGTCAACCGCCACAATCACGTATTTAACTCCCCCCTTGGCCTGTGGAAAAGGCCCAATTAGGTCGACACCCCACATATCAAACGGCCAAGCGGCCATGACAGGGGTTTGCTCAGTCGTCGGGAGTTTGGGAAGGTCGGCGAAACGCTGGCAGGTATCACACTTTCTCACAAACTGTTTGGCATCTTCACGGAGGTGAGGCCAGTAGTACCCCATGGTAATTATCTTGTCAGCCAATGTGCGAGCCCCAGGGTGACCTCCGCACTCTCCTTGATGTACCTCGAAGAGTAGTTGTACGACCTTGTCAGGGTGGACGCATTTTAACAACGGTCTGGTGATAGATCGTCTGTATAGCTCTCCTTCTACGACCGTGAACCTGGCCGCCTTTCTCTTAACTTGCCGTGCTAAAACCTCATCAGATGGCAACTCATCTTCCTCAATAAACGCTTTAAGCTCGTCGATCCAACACTTCGAACCGTCTCCAACGCACATAATCTTTACTCGTTCATAAGCTGGTTGATCGAGATAGGCCAAGTGGTCGCCATGCTCGTCTTCAGGGAGTTGATCTGTTGCTAGTTTGGAGAGTAAGTCAGTGTGTTCATTGTTTTCACGAGCAATTCTCTGGATTGCCCAAAATTCCAATCCCTGAATCAATTCGCCGACCAAAGTACGGTATTTCTGAAGGGTTGAGTCGACGACCTGGTAGTCGCCGCGAACCTGGTTCACGATCAATTGAGAGTCACAAAAAGTTGCAATTTTGTTGGCTCCAAAACACTTGGCATATTCGATGGCTGCTATAAGTGCTTCGTACTCCGCTTGATTGTTTGATGCTTGGAACTTGAATCTTAACACTTCCTCAAAGACTCTTCCGCTTTCTGGTTCGACCAGAACGATCCCTGCCCCACTCAGATTTCTAGTTGTCGACCCGTCTGAATAGATCTTCCAACATCCCATAGGCAAAACTAACTCTGCAGGTTGGTCGCTGACTTCCTTTCCCTTGCTCACTTTCTTCTGCGGCCTTTGATCGTCGTCAGTGGTGAACGACGTTTCGACTAGGAAGTCTGCCAGGGTTTGTGCTTGCAAAGCCTTTCTTGCCACATAACGAATATCAAATTTCGTCAGCTCAATGCTCCAATTGAGTAGACGACCGGAGCTTTCAGGGCGGTGCAGTATCTTTCGCAGTGGGGCGTCGGTGTAAACAACGATGGGATGAGCAGAGAAGTATGCTCGTAGCTTTCGTGCTGTGATGACGAGAGCATAAGCGATCTTCTCCGCGTTGAAATAGCGGGTTTCCACATCCGTCAAAGCTTTACTAACATAGTAACCGGCCTCTCGTGTTCCATCCTCCTCCCTAACCAACACACGGCGGCGACGGCCTTGTCACTGACGAGAGATAGACGTAGAGATCTTCTCTGCGACGGGGCTGCGGAGG
Organism: Adenophora triphylla var. japonica; assembly: GCA_022495995.1. Lineage (NCBI taxonomy): Eukaryota > Viridiplantae > Streptophyta > Magnoliopsida > Asterales > Campanulaceae > Adenophora > Adenophora triphylla. The sequence continues at coordinate 111,272 of JAFEMH010003891.1, read as the reverse complement.
AGGGGTGGGGAGCCAAGATACTATTTCACTGCTTAAATGACTGAGAACACTCTTCTGTCCATTTGAAATCCTTAGCACCTCGGAGAGCCTTGAAAAAGGGAAGCGACCTTTCGGCAGACTTGGCAATGAAACGACCTAAGGCCGCCACTCGTCCATTCAGGCGTTGCACCTCCTTGATGCTCGTAGGCTCTGCCATGTCAATCAAAGCCTTGATTTTTTCGGGATTGGCTTCGATGCCTCGTAGTGAGAGCATAAACCCTGTAAATTTTCCCCGCAAAGAACCCCGAAGACGCACTTAGCCGGGTTGAGGACCATATCGTTAGCTCGTAGATTGGTGAAAGTCTGTTGGAGGTCGTCGACGTGCTTCCTCTTCTTGGATTTGACAACCATGTCGTCGACGTATGCCTCCAGGTTGTCGCCGATCTGATCTTTGAAAACCTTGTTGATCATCCTTTGGTATGTGGCCCCGGCGTTTTTGAGCCCAAAAGGCATCTTTGTGTAACAGTAAGTTCCCCCTCCAGCCTGAAAGGCCGTCTTCGGAATATCCTCTTCGGCCATCTTTATTTGGTGATAGCCAGAGTATGCATCGAGAAAGCTCAAAGTTGTATGTCCGGCCACAGAGTCGACGAGCTTGTCGATTCTGGGCAAGGGGTAACTATCCTTGGGGCATGCCAGGTTTAGATCGGTGAAATCTACGCAGAGTCTCCACTTCCCATTTTTTTCACAAGGACCACATTAGCCAACCAAGTCATGAACCCAGCGTTCACAATAATTCCAAATTTCTCAAAGAACTTCTCAATCTCTTGTTTTATAGCAATCTCTTTTTCAGTTGAAAAAACTCGGCACCTTTATTCTTTGAACTTCATGGTAGGGTTCACTCCAAGCCTATGAACTGCCACGTCCTCTCTAATTCCCTTCATATCTTCCACTTTCCAGGCAAAAATATCGAGGTTGTGTTTGAGTAGGGAGATTATCTCTTCCCTCTCCTTAGTGCATAACTGAGACCGCAGTTTGATTTTCTGCTCTGGATAGTCAGGGTTAATGACCAGTTCAATTAGCTTGTCGGATGGTTTCATCTCAAGGGCGTCGTCCCTAAAGTCCATGGATTCAATGACGATTTCTTTAATTTTCCTTCTTGCTTCAGGTGTCAGATCTGGTACCTCGTCGTCAATCAATTTATCCAGCTCGGCCCCCGATTCTTGGGCGACCAAAAGTTGTGGCTTTGGAGCTTGGTCGTCCATGAATACCTCCACAAAGACCTCGGGGTCGTCTATACACTTGATTGTCGAGATGCCGGCGTACGAGGTCGTCGTTTGTTTAACAGATTTTGAGAGCTTCACGATGTGATCTGGATCGTCGATTTCAATGGTCCGCTTTGCCTTCAGCACGTGCTCTAGGAATTCTGGGGCCGTCCCCAACACGCATCCCACTCCGGCACGTGAAGGAAATTTGACTCGTTGATGGGGAACTGAGGCGACGATCCCCAAAGCGGCTTGACCAGGTTGGCCAAGAATTGCATGGTAGTCGCTGACGACGTCAATCACAATAAAAGTCACTGTTTTGATTGTTCTCAAAGGATGTTCTCCGATGTCAACTGGAAGGTCAATGCGGCCACTGCGTCGACCACATGATTGGTGAATCCCTCAGAAGACCTAAGTAGGGACTTAGGCGACCGTCGGGTAGACCCATCCTTCGGTAGACGTTGTAAAATGTAATGTCTTTGGCCGCTCCAATATCAACCAAAATTCTCCTTGACTCACAGTTGTCAATGTAACCGGGAATGACCAGTGTCTGTTGACGAGCCAATGGGTTAGCTGCTAACTCGTAGGGAAAAAAGCTTATTACGTCGTTTGGAACTTCCGACTTGTGGGGGACATGAGGGGCTTTCTTGAGATGGTAGATGGCGCTTTTTATCTGATTCTTGCTCGTCTCTTCAGAAATAACCAAGACCATCCTTGCCGCCTCTCTCCGAGGGCCGTCGTTGGCAACTCGAGTGTTGGCCGCTGACGATCCTTCCTTATGTACTCCCGGAGACGACCATCGTCGATCCATCTCTCGGATGATTTTCTTCAAACCGAAACACTCCTCGGTGTCATGTCCCTTATCTCTGTGGTATTCACAATACTTGTTCATGTTTTTCTTCCCCTTCCCGTTGGGGTTCATCTTTGGCGCCGGGCCAAAATCCACATTGCTCAAAATTTCTGCTCTAGACACGGTCAGTGGAGTGTACGACTCTGGGACCTTTTCGGCCTTTACCTGTTTGTTCTTCCCCTTTTCTCCAGTCTTGTCTTTCTTGGATTTTGCCGTTTCCACCTCGTCGACAGCCTTTCCCTCCCGTTGCGGCCTTCCTTTCCTCGGCCTCGGCGACGCGTATGCTTTGGCATAAAGGTCTTTTCGGGACTTGGCTGGGTGGACTTGTAGCTCGTAGTCCAGAGTAGAGGAAACAACACCGTGTCTGAAACAGTTATGATCTCCCTGTCAGTCAGGTCCTCATCAATCTGGTCAACCAATTTCTTAAATCTTTTGAAATAACTCATAGAGCTTTCACTAGCTCCTTGTGAAATGTTACTGAGATCGTTGACTGTTTTACGACGTTCTCCCGCCGTTGCAAACCTTCCCAAAAACTTTTTTCGCATTTGTTTCCACGACTCGATACTTCCCTTGGGTAGGCTCCTGAACCATCTTAAAGCAGCATCGATCAGTGTGCTCGTAAGGGCCTTACACATGATATCGTCGTGGCCTGAAGCTCTTGCCACTACGTACATTTGTGCCTCAAGGTGTTGTATGTGGTCGATGGCGCTGGTAGAGCCGTCGTATTGCTTCAGGTCGGGAAGCTTAAAGCCTGGCTCTGGGGGTCCTATTTCCAACATCCAAGGTGCCAAGGGATTCATAGTGCCGCCATCATCCTCTGAGTCATCGCTATCCATCTTATTTCTTTTGTTCGTCAACTCCTCCACTTGACGCTTTAGCCTCAAGAACTCTCTCATGTCCACCTCTCCTGCAGGGCCGGCTGGGGGAATCCTATCTTGACGAGGCCCCCGGGCGATGATATTGGATCGTTGCCTCTCTGGGGGAGCAAGTCGTCGTGAGATGGATCTCTCCCCTCCGTAGCTCGGCGACGGAGATGGTCTGTACGATCTTGACGCCTCTCGTTCGTGACGAGGGGGAGTTCGTGTTCTTTCCCTATGACTTTGAGCTCGTTCGTTTCTCAGCGAAGGGGTAGCTCGGCGACCTTGGATTGCTTGGTTCTGATTTGCTTCAAAATTTTCGACGGCCAATACTCTACGAGGCTCCGTTTCTTCAGCCCGTCGCTGCTGTGATGGGGCTTGGCTTCGCCTTTCGTTGAGATGTTCCCTTAGATCAAGTTGTGGTACGACGCGCTCATTTTCAGTAGCAGTTCTTTCACGACGACCGTTATTCTCCCTCTGGTTCCTTCTTCTTCTTCCCGACGAGACAGTTTGGTGAGACGCTGCGGGGCTTGGGGAGCGGCCATACGGATGAGCTCGTTACGATTTGCGAGAATTCTTGAAGGGCGTTGGCTCTCTCGACGAGGAAAGCCGCTCTGTCGAGGGTTGGGTTAGATGGACCTCCCGCATACCGTCAGGTTGTTTCAGCCTCCTTTCTAGTGGAGGTCTCCTCGGCGGAGCCCTTGTCCTTTTCTCTTCTTCTGGTTGCTTGAAGACTGTACCATCAACCACCCTCGTGACACAGTAACCCTTAGATTAGGGTTCCTAGGTGGAGAGGGTGGTCTAGCGTTTTCTTGTTGAGGTGGAGGTACGCCCTCATCTCCGGTAGACTTGCGGCCGTGTGACCATCTCGACACCATTTTTCCGGGCTTCTCAGTTTGTATTTCTTTTCTTTGGAGATCACTAATCACGTTCCGGCAATGGAACCAATCTCGATCGCGCAGAAAGCGTGCGGGGCTGATTCTTGGGTCCGGCGAATGATTGAGCTAGCTTTGTGATCTCGCACACCACAAGAAACAACGGTGAAAGCTGCGCCGGGTCTTCCGACAAGCCCTCCGGCGTGAGAGTAAGATGATGGTGGGGATTATGGAAAAAATGGTATGTAGAGTGCAAGGGTACGTAAATATGCGGTAAAGCATTACTGTGTCCATGTTGTTATTCTCTTACTTATAGTGGGAGTAGTGATATTAGGATTTTCACCGAGCCGTTGGATTGGTTAGTTACCCGGTAGTTGGATCAGCCCCATCTCCTGTGCGTACACGTGTCATGCCGGGACCGGTCCGTCTATGCAAGGACACCGCAACTCTGACACCGATAGCGGTTGCCTTATAAGGGAAAGTCAACTCGTACGCCTTTTGGAGTTATTAATGTTTGCGTATCGCATGTGTAACAAAGCGCCGTGGTAGGTCGACATTATCCCAAATTAGCTAAGTAATCAAGCTTACCGAAGAAGCTTAATAGAAGAGACGACACAGCATTTGTATGTCCAGCTTAGTTCGTCTCTTCGAGAGACGGCTTCGACGAGCATACGATATTGAGAGTTGGTCGTTCAATGACGACGCTCACCGTTGTAAGAGATAAGTTTGGCGTGGGCCGGAAGACTCGTCGTTAGATGGGCCGCGACACATTGGAGACGACCTCTTCCCGACGTGTCGACGCGGCCGAGGTCAAAACCTTAGTTAAAAGGAATATTGGTCCGTCGTTTGGATGGGCTTGATCGCTTCAATGGCGACGACCGCCATTCGTTGTAAGCACGGGCCCCTACCCCGATCTTGATTTGGTTATTCGTAGTTGGTCCTTTGGGTGGCCCGTTGGGCCCTTAGCTCGTAGTACAATATTGGGCTCGGCCCATCACATATTATTCCGTTCAATATATATATATATATATATATATATATATATATATATATATATATATATATTTATATACTCCCTCCGTCCCAATAAAAGCTTCACTAATTACCCAAAAGGGCGTCCCGTTAGAAGCTTCACCTTTCCTTTTTTGACAAAGAATCTTTACTATTTCCTCCACTCATTCTCTCTCCTACATTATTTTAATACTCACAACACCATTATAATTTACTATTCCCTCCACTAATTCTCTCTCCTATTTTCAAATTACACTCACAACATTTTTTTTCCTCCCATTTCCATAATTTGCGTGCCCACCCAAAAGGGTGAAGCACTTATTGGGACGGAGGGAGTATATAAAAGCTCCCCAATTGTTTTTTGGAATTTAGATTGTAATGAGTTTCAAATAAAGAAAGCCCACAGAACAAGTTAAGCCCAGCCCATGATTTATTAATTTATTATTAGAACTCATCGATATTTTATTTATTATATTTTTAAGAAAATTTTACCCATGAGGTCCTTTCGGAACAAATCATTTTTTCTCAAGCTTTTCATTAAATTAAAATGCCCGATTCTTGTGCAGTAATATATTATACTGCATGCAACATGCAATATTTAAAAGGGTTAATTACCATTTAGGGCCTGAGGTATTATACCTGTTCTCGTAGAGGGGCCTATTATAGTTTCCTTTTCAATTTAGGGCCTCACGTTAAAAAAGTTAGCCAGTTAAGGGCTATTTGACGAAATTCGTTGAAAAACTTGTTAAAGTCTAACGGATTGGACCAAACTGAAGTTAATTTCATATTCAGGGAGTTAAATGTAATTTCATAAAATAAAAGGACTAAAAATAATTTTTTTAAAATATTAAATAATCACATTTTAAAACAAAATGAAGAAAAAATTATAAAAAAAATTATAAATTTATAAATTTATACTAAAGCTAAATGTTTCTTTTTAAAGCAATTAAATTTTATTTCATTCATTTTAAAAAAATTATTACATAGAAATAAATAATTATATAATGAATAAGAAAATTATAAAAGGGTAGAAAGTTAAATTTATTTTTAAAATATTAAATATGCTAAAATTTAAAACTAAATATCTCTTATTTGGAAGAAATATGTTTTTATTCACAAAATGAATGAGAAAATTATAAAATTAAAGATTAAAGATTAAAAATTAAAAATTAAAAATTAAAAATTAAAAATTAAAGATTAAAAATTAAAGATTAAAAATTAAAGATTAAAAATTAAAGATTAAAAATTAAAAATTAAAAATTAAAAATTAAAAATTAAAGATTAAAAATTAAAAATTAAAAATTAAGATAATAGTTAATATGATTTAAAATAATTTAAGATATTAACTATTATCCAATCTAATTATTTTAGATTGGATAATTATATAATGTAAATAAAAAATAAAAAAAAAATTAAATTTAAACTAAAACTAAATATTTCATTTTTTAAGCAAAAAATATATATTTCATTGATTTAAAAAAATCATTACATAGAAATAAATAATTATATAATGTAAATAAAAAATAAAATAAAATTACCCAAAAAAATTAAAAAGATAAAACCCACTTTAACAGTTTCTTTCCCCCTTCCCCAAAAAAATAAAAAACCAACGGCAAACATCAGCCTTCATCACCGGCGGGCAACACCACTCCCCCTACTCCATCATCCCCAATTCGATTTTCACTTCCTATTTAAATCGCAGAAACAGCACAAGAATCCAAGGCAAGAATGAATCATAAACAATTGCTTTCAAAAATGGCGGATCAACCTCCGCCATCACCCTCCCCATTGCCACCGCCACATCGCACCACCACAATCGACCTCTTCGGCGAACCAATCGACGCTCATCCACTCTGATTCAATCAATCCTCCTTTCTCACTCTAATTTTGACTCGAGTCCGAGTCCTACATCTCCGATCTCCGCACATTCGTCCCCTTCGAAACGCTCCGATCCAAGCTCCAGTCGTATCTCTCGTCGCTTAAACACGAGCTTGTTGAGTTGATTAACCGTGATTATGCAGATTTTGTCAAGGCTGAGGCGGTGATGTTGGTGGGTTTGTGTTGATGGCATTGTTGAGAAGATGAAGAAGAAGGTTTGAAAATAAACTTTATTTTCAACCCTTTTAATTTAGGAAATTGCATTTAACCCCTTAACAACAGAGATAACAACTTCATTTGCCATAAATACCCTCATTAAATACACACGTGGTTTGCAAATGGTCACTTAACTGAATTTTTTAACCAAAATCGTTAATTTTCCCCTAACTGGCTAACTTTTTTAATGACAGACCCTAAATTGAAAAGGAAACTATAATAGGCCCCTCTACGAGAACAGGTATACTACCTCAGGCCCTAAATGGTAATTAACCCTATTTAAAATATATGATACATCATATTCAATATTGTCACCTGCCACCACCGCCGATCACCGGTCGTCGGCTTTCGATCGCCGGTCACAGGATTCCGGTCGTCGGTCGTCGGCCGCCGCATGTCGCCCATTACCACCATCCATGCAGTATTATACACCCTTATGTGATGCATTAGTTTATAGAATAATACAACATGAATCATACAATATGGGAAGAAATTTATTGGGCATTTTGATACTTTTTTAGAACTTATGGGGCATTCTCCCTTTTTAAAATTTCGATTTTAACCATATTTATAGATTTTTTAGGCAATTACCAAATAATCATCCGTTCTAATGGAAACAATCTCTAATGACGCATATTTTGGAATTTGACCACCAGGTCCTGTAGTTATTGATGGACACGTGTGTCCATAGTAAATTGATGAAAATTACAATCATGTCACTCAGTTAAATGACGTGAAGGCGCGTGGCAGCTCACTTGCACATTCTCCCTCCTTTTTCTCTCTCCTCTTTCTCTCTCCTCTTCTCTTCTCTTTCTTTTTTTTCCTCAAAAATTTAAAATGAAATATCTTAAAATCCAGAATTAAAAAAAAAAAATTGAAACCACCCTTTTATTCGTATCGTCAATACGAATTAAACTAGTAGAATAAACATATAATCAGGATCAACTTTGACAAGTTTACAGTTGTTTCAAGTTCACAGTTGTTTTTTAAAAGTTCACATTTATTTTTCACAATTGTTTCTAAAGCAAATAAAAGAAGTTTACATTTGTTTTAGTTAAGTTTATAATATATTCATGACAATGTCTTCTATTTTATTTCATTCACATTTGTTTTTAAGTTAAGTTCGCATTTTTTTTTTTGTCTTTTATAGCTTATTTGATATATTAGTTAAGTTAACAATTATATTTAGTCTTTTATGACCTCTATTTTTTCAATTTATGAGATTATCTGACATATTTATTAATTCACAATTATTTTTAGTTCTTTATGACCTCTATTTTTCATATTTGTGAGATTATTTGACATATATTTTAATTACCCATTTTTTAGTTAAGTTCACAGCTGTTTTTGTTAAGTTAATAGTTGTTTTTAGTTTTTATGTTCTCTATTTTTGCTAATTTATTAGATTAATTAACATATTTGTTAACTTAAATTTGTATTTAGTTAAGTTCAGATTGTATTTAGTTAAGTTAACCGTTGTTTTTAGTCTTTTAAGCCCTTTATTTTTGCTATTTTATAAGATTATTTGACATATTTGTTAATTTACTGTTGTTTTAAGTTAAGTTCAAAGTTATTTTTAGTCTTTATGGTATAGACACATTGTTGGTCCCAAAGGGGCAACAAGGGTGAAAAACAGCTAGAGGGGGGGGGGTGAATAGCTGTTATAAATTTTTCAACCCTTTTTGTAAATAAACCTCTTGTTTACAAAACCACCATTGCAATGTATTAAAACCGAAAGTGATGTTTGTAAAATGCACTTCGAAATTTCAAAGTAACAAAGTGAGGTTTGATATTGCGGTCTAGAAAAGTATAAAAGTGAGGTTTGACAATAATTAACTTTAACCACAACTCACAAATCTGATAAACCTATTAAGATCAAACAGATAAAACAAATTAGATTTAATTAAGAATAATAAAGAAAATGCAGAAATTAAAGAATACAAGATTTGGATTGGTTCACTCGTAAATGATATACGTCCACTACCAAGATGGTTAGTCTTGAATTTTCTAACTACTAGATTTTGTATTAGATATTGAGGGAGATTACAAGGTTACAAGAATCAAACTCAAATCAAAAGCAAATCCTAGACTATAATCGGTGTATCTCAAATGATATAATCTATGTGATTAATCAAGTGAGGTGTGTGTGTGATATCAAGATTCAAGGTTGTTTAGATATATCTGATTTTAAAGCTCAATAAATATGATGTGTTACAATGTCTTGAATTTCTGGGCTTGAAAGTTTGTTCTTTAAACTATGAAGGTTTGAAGATGAAGATTCAAAGGATTCTGGAAATCTAGATTTTTTTTTCAAATTTTCAAAGGACTCTCTCAAATGAATATTCTCAAGCAATCTTCAAATGATAAAGATTGGGAGTATTTATACCCATGAATCAAAAAGTAGTCGTTTGTAATAGCTGTAGCAATTACAGTGCTAGCGCGGTCTGATTGCACCGCGTGTCTAATTTTATCCTTTTGTTCAGAAGTTGTTGATAAGGTTGTACGGACCTCATACGACATTCTGAAATGAGCACACCTGTCACCTTTTCAAATTCTTGTAAACTCTGATTGACCGTTGGACACATTGATAGAACTCGTAGTTAACTCAACGTTGCTGACGTGGATCAATCAATCAAAGGTGGTACAATTCTTCAAGTTTTCAATCATTGGATGAAGTCGGTAAGATTTGTATATCATGCGGTTTATGAAGTGCATAGATGCCCTCGCCTACGATTCACTTATCAAGGTTCAGTCTACGATTCATATTTCGTCGACCAATCCTTCCTAATTCACATCTTTGTTGAAAGAATTTTTTTTTGTAATTCCTTATATAAGGATTCAGAAAATATTGGATCCCCGCCGACACCGATAAATTGTTGGTAAACTCCAAAATAGCATTTTCTTTTGACCCGATTTTATTTTTCTCATTATCATTATCATTCAGAAAAGATAAAAATATTTCAGGATAGCAAACATTCTCTAGGTAAATTTGAGACTTCCACCTCCGCGAACAGCACGGGAGAATTCACCAACTAAATTCAATCTACTAAGAAGGTCCATCCACCTCTTCAGATAAAATGGATAGACTTCACCGTCAAAAAATGAGGTTTGCACTACGGTTTGCTGGTGCGGTTTCAATCATGAGGTTTGCATTGCAGTTTGCTAGTGCGGTTTCAATCATGAGGTTTGTACTTGCAATGCGGTTTTGGCATGTCTTCAAAACCTCTTGACTCAAAACCTCATGTCAAATGCAGTTGAGCCAGTCTTCAAGTCTAAGTAAACATCTATAGTATAAATCACAACTGTCCACCTCAGCCATGTGAACAGTACAATGAATAGTTCCAAAAAAAAATTCCCATTTTGCCCTCACTAAGTTGTCCCTTTCCCATTTTGGTTTTTTTTTTAAATAAAAAAAATTAAATAAAAAAAAAAACCACGTGTCCTCGGACATGGGCTTTTACTAGTATTCTATAAAATGAACTTGTACTAAAAAATTAAAGTTTAAGCTTTATTATATATGGGCCTACAGTCCAAAAAATAGAGATGAGGTTATGATATAATCAAAATTAAAGATAAGGCAAATAGGATTAAAGTATCTATGCCCAACACACACTAACAAGTCCAGTAAAAAGTTTTAACTTAAATGAGGTCATACCTCCTATGTCTCATACTTTTGAATGCATTCATCCATATGGATATCCATGTCAGTCATTGAGTCATTGCAATGACCATGTTAGTATTATTATTTGGTTAATTTTTTTTCCCATCTATTTCTTCTTTTATTTATTTTTTCTACAGTTTTTCTTTTACAATGAAATTTAAGGATTAATGTTAGTCGACCTTAAATTATTTTGACAATAAGGCTTTGTTGTTGTGGTTGTTGTTGTTGTTGTGGTTGTTATTATTTAACTATTATACTTTAGATATATACTCATTATTTCTATAAAAAAAACACTGAAAAATTAAATGATTAAAATTGCTAAAAGTATTTATTAAAACTAGAGCTCGAGGGAAAAAAAAAGTAAGATGATTCAACAATGTCGATAGACATGTCCAAACGGTTCCGATTTCGGAACCACAGGTTCCCGGTTCCCAAATAGCCGGAACCGTATTCGAACCATATTAATCCGGTTCCCGGTTCCCGGTTCTATCCGCCGGTTCCGGTTCCAACGGTTCCACCGGTTCCATCACCATCTAACTTTTTTTTTTTTAAATTCAAACCTCTTAAGACGGTAAAGACGCTAAGTAATCTGTTTTTTTTTTTTTCACTTGGGGAGTATGTTTTTGGAAAGAATGAGAAGTGGACAAAATTTGGTTAGTAAATTATTAAAGATAGAATAAAAATTCTAACAATATTTTTAAAATTTAAATAAAACACTACACTACAAGTACAAATACAAATACTAAATAAATGCTAAATAAATGCTAAATATTACATTTAACGGATATAGTTAAATATAGGGAACCAAAAATACAGGGAACTATGTAAATTATCAAAATACCCATTTATATACCTAAAGAGCTTTCTCTCTCTATACGCAAACAGAGTCTCCCTCGCCAAATCATTCGCCGGCGACCTAACTTCCAACCACAATTGCCCACCACAAATACAGGGGACGATGTTGCAACACGAAGGATATGAGCGATTTGTTGTTGTGGCCGCACTTTGCGAAGGTCGCCTCGTCAGGCCCCCTTCCATGGCCGACGACGACATTACCGACCGTAATTCTCTTCAATTTTCCCGTCGGCCGGCCAATTCTCTCCACTCCCTATCTAATAAACACAATTCCATATCAACACCGATCATCATCACATTAATACAAACAATTGATGAATTTGATTATGAAATTTCGGAAAAAAAAATACTCAGTGAAGGAATTGCTTGATTAATTAGCTAAACAACAAAAAAAAAATACTCAGTGAAGGAATTGCTTGGAATGTCTCGTGTGAATCCACACGAGAGATGTGTCTCGTGTGGATCCACACGAGATGTGTCTCGTGTGAAATTACACGAGATATCTCGTGTGCATATACACGACATTTATTTCGTGTATATGTACACGAGATATCTCGTGTAGATTTACACGGGATGAGTGAGAACATCTCGTGTATACACACACGAGACGGGCAAGGGCAGGGTTGAAATTTTTCGTTCCCTGTATTTTTCGTTCCCTGTATTTAGTATTTACCCATTTAACTTACATTGAGTTCCGGTTCCCGGTTCCGAAACCGCCGGTTCCCGGTTCCGCCGGTTCCTCGGTTCCAAATATGGTGAATTCGTATTCGAACCGTTTCAATCCGGTTTCCGGTTACGTTCGGTTCCCGGTTTCGGCGGTTCCCGATTCTCGCCGGTTTCCAGTTCCGATTCTACCCGCCGATTCCGTCGGTTCCCGATTCTATTTGGACATGTCTAAATGTTGATGTGTGACCATTATATTGTCGAACTAATATGGGCTCACAGGACAGGGCCGCAATTCTAAGGGAACTTCTATTCTAATTAAAATACTCCCTCTGCCCCTCCGATCTTAAGAAAACTTTCCATTTTTGGGCGTCCCGCTAATCTTAAGAATTCTCAAAATGGAAAGTTTTTATCACTATTCTCTCCACTCATTCTCTCTCCTACATTATTTTAATACTCACAACACCATTATAATTTACTATTCCCTCCTATTAGGAATATAATATCATAATATTATATTCAAGTATATATTGTTATATATAGTTTAGGAAACAAGTATATATTATTATATATAGTTTAGGAAATACAATCATTGTATTAGATTAGGAAACACAATCTTTGTATTAGATTAGAATCCTTCTCCTTCTAGGAGATTACCTAGATTAGAATCCTTCTCCTTCTTGGAGATTACCTCTCATTGTAATCCTATAAATATGTATCTCTAGCATCATAATCAATTGAGTCATTCAATTCAATTCTTCTCTTCCATGCTTTGATTGGCTCCGTCTCTCCCTCTCTCTTTATTCTAATATGGTATCAGAGCTAAGATCCATAGAAGAATTTCTCCGCCACCTTGCTTCCGCCACCAACTACCAAAGCCCCCCACCACCCTCGACTCAAATTTTTTCCCTTCGAAAATTTTCTTCTTCTTAAATTTTTTTCTTATCTCAATGTAACGTTGAGTATTATTTCTCCCCCTCATAATTTTTTTTACCTCAATGTAAAGTTGAGTATTTTTTTTCTTAAATTTTTCTCCCCTTCAAATTATTTTTCTTTTTCTTAAATTTTTTTCTCTTACCTCAATGTAACGTTGAGTATTTTTTTTCTCCTCTTCACTCAACCTCCCTTGGAAAAACCCAAAACAAAGTCGTTCGTGTGACGTAAAACTCAAAACCCAAACCAAAATCGTCCGTGTGACGTAAAACCCATACCAACGTCGTCCGTGTGACGTAAAACTCATACCCAAACCAAAGTCGTCCGTGTGACGTAAAACCCATACCAACGTCGTCCGTGTGACGTAAAACCCATACCAAAGTCGTCCGTGTGACGTAAAACTCATAACCCAAATCAAAGTCGTCCGTGTGACGTAAAACTCATAACCCAAACCAAAAGTCCTCGTCATTGCGACGTAAAATAAACCTCAAACCCAACTCGTTGTCGAGACATAAAATCGTCGTTGAGACGTAGTCGATGAGACACAAAATTCCTCAAAAAAAAAATCAATCAACAATGGCCGCACGACCGTGCGTGCAAATTGGCAAAGCCGTGCAAATTGGGCAGTAGCTTCAGCAACAACAAATCTTCCGCAACATCAAAGTCTTCGGCAACAACAAGTCTTCATGTAATTATGTCCAAGATTGGACTCTCCTATCGGCCGTCCATCTTGCGGGAGCATATTAGGAATATAATATCATAATATTATATTCAAGTATATATTGTTATATATAGTTTAGGAAACAAGTATATATTGTTATATACTCCCTCCGTCCCACCAACATTGATACCAAATTTCTGGGCACGGGGATTAAGGAAAAGTAAGTGAGAGAAAAAGTGAAAGAAAATGTTGTGAGTATGAAGAATTAAATAGGAGAGAGAATGAGTGGGAGGAATAGTTAGGAGAGAGAATGTTGTGAGTGTAAAAGTGAAATAGGAGAGAGAATGAGTGGGGTAAATATTGAAGATTCCTTTGCCATTTTGGGCAGTATCAGTTTTGGTGGGACGGACCAAAAAGGAAATAAGTATCAGTTTTGGTGGGACGGAGGGAGTATAGTTTAGGAAATACAATCGTTGTATTAGATTAGGAAACACAATCTTTGTATTAGATTAGAATCCTTCTCCTTCTAGGAGATTACCTAGATTAGAATCCTTCTCCTTCTAGGAGATTACCTCTCATTGTAATCCTATAAATATGTATCTCTAGCATCATAATCAATTGAGTCATTCAATTCAATTCTTCTCTTCCATGCTTTGATTGGCTCCGTCTCTCCCTCTCTCTTTATTCTAATACCTCCACTCATTCTCTCTCATATTTTACTATTACACTCACAATATTTATCATTTCCTTAATACCCGTGCCATTTGAAAAATTTCTAAGATCGGCGGGACGGAGGGAGTACTTCGCTGCTAGGCGCAAGCCAAGTGGCATGCACTCCAAGTGTTTGTAAAAAGTACTCAATCATAAATTCCCCAATTTTTCCATGCATGCCCATAACCCGCCAATCAATCCAAAATGCCTCCCTCCCTTGATCTTCGCCTTCCATCTCTCCGCGCCATCTCTTCATCCAAAAACAATGGAGACCCCCTTTCCCCCTATCCAAGAATCATCTTTGACCCCCCAAAAGCTTTTCCTTTTCGGCTCCTGCAACTCCTTCCTTCCCGTTTGTACATTCTTTTTGCTACCCCATTCCCCCTTTCAAAGAACCTGGTTGATCAAAAGCTGGGTTCATCACCATTTCTGTGTTAGTTAATTATCAAATTTTGAATTGTATAAGTTGTGTAGCTTATCAGGTTCGCCATGTTGTTATTTTTTTATAGTTTTGGTAATTGGGTTGACTCCCATATTTTGGATACAGAGCTTCTAGTGATTTTAATGAGTGTAGAGAGGACCATTGCCCATTGACCTTCGTTTTATTTTTGAAGTTATTGATCGGTTTTGATATTTTAACAATTAGACTGGGTCCATATTTTCAATTTAGCACTTTTGTTTTGAATGAGTGTTGAGAGGATCATTGATCACTGGGTTTCAAATTATCTTTTGTATAATTATTTTTTTTTTGATAATTTTGATATTTTAACACTTCTGTTGAGTTCCAATCTTGAGTTGGAGAGCTTCTAATGATTTGAAGAGTGTATAGGTTCATTGCTTTTTGGATTTTTCCTTGATTCTTGATATTTTTAATACAAATTTTGATATTTTAGCAGCTGGGTGATTCTCGCATTTAAATTGTTTATTGGATATTGTTGTTTTTGTTGTAAGGAGAGGTTTGAGTGATGCAGTGAGTGGAGTTATGATCATTTTCCAATAGGTTCTGTTTAGTTTTCTTTTTTTGGCTGATCAATGTTGATTCTTTTACCTATTGGGGTTAAGACCCACTCTGTGAATTGCCTATTGGCTGTTCCGGGTTCGTTATATTGGAAGCCTTCGAGTGATTTTAGTTCAGTGGACATAAGATTAGGTTCAATATTGTTTTAGGTTTTTGTTTATTATCATTGACAACTCACCCTTTGAGTTGAATCCACAAACTAGGATTGGTGATTGGGGATTGTAGATACTTACTACATTGGATGATTTTGATTGACTGAAATGAGTAGAGGGAGGATCATTGCCTCTTGGGCTCCATACGTGTTTCTCATTTTTGTGTTAGGATCTTGGCCACGCGGGACTTGCGGGTGGAAATGAGTATACTAAAAGTATTGTTTCATCCCTGATCTCAAGCCAATTTGCGAATATTACTGCAACATACAAGAAGGATATAGCCAGGGCAGGGAACTTGACTACTGCACCCTGGATGTGTGAGTAATTATATTCCCCAAATCATTTTGGGACTAAGGCTTTGTTGTTGTTGTTGTTGGTTGGCCTTAATTGGCTTTCGATATATATTCATTGCTAAATTGTCTGTAAATTACATTAGGGATGCTGTCCTTAATGGAGCCTTCAACTTCTCAAAGGACACTACATTTATGAGTGATTGTGTTAAAGAGACAAAAGGTACTACTCCCTCCATCCCAAAATTAATGACCAAAAAAAAATCAAATATGCTATTGATTAAGAGTTTGAAAACTTAATTTTGGGACAGAGGTAGTATCTGTTTATTTATGTTGTTGTGATTATCTGATGCCATGCACCATTTACGCTTTTCATGTTTTTCGTCTAAGCAGTTTGGAAAAGGAAAGAAGTAAGTAAACGTGAATTTAATGATGAGTGTTCATATTTCATAAGAATATGAAATTCAGAGGACAATGAAAAAAAGCTCAGTGCGGTTGTTACGATTATTACTATTTGTACCTTTGTTGATTTTCTTATTGTATCTACTGCCCCGCGTTGTTTCTATTCTCAAAGTAGAACTTAACTTCATGGGAGGCCGGATGTGAGCCAAGATGGGCTTGTAGTGTTGGTCCAAATCAGAAAAGGAAATACTCGTTCGAACTTTTGACAGTCAACCTTGTTGTGATGGGTTTTTCTGCCCTCAGGGTCTCACTTGCATGATACGTAAGTTCAAATAAGCAACTTTGCTAGGAATTTGGCATCTTCTAATGTTTTTCTATAAACTTACATTATGACTGTCACTTTTATGTTGATTAAAGCATGCCCCTTAGGATCATATTGTCCCCGTGCAAAACTCAATAAAACTACTGGCGTATGTGATCCGTAAGAGTTCATATCCTGCCTTGATTCCTGTATTCCTCCTCTTATCTTTCCTACACCTGGTGTGGTTTATGTGATCCATTCAGACATATATTGGTCAAGAAAATTTGCAGATACCACTACCAATTACCTCCTGGAAAGCCAAATCATACTTGTGGTGGAGCTGATATGTGGGGCCCAATAACATCGGGCACCAAGCTATTCTGTTCGGCAGGATCATATTGTCCAACAACTATTCAGAAGAGATCGTGTTCCCCAGGGTATTGATTCAACCGAAGTGCAGTTTATGCTTACAGCTTGAAAACTTTTTTTTTTGGGCACTCTGGCAAAGATGATTTATTCATTTGTCTAGTTTGGTACACTATATGATGATGATTTTATGATAATTTGTTGCATTTGATCTGGATTTAGTAACATTTTTCACTTTTGTGCAATTTCGGACACTATTGCAGGATGGGCACTACGGAACAGAAACGCAAGTTCTTTTATCCCCATGGTTTTGAGGTCTGAAAATTTAAATGAACCATGAGCATGCTAATTGTTACAAGGCGTTCTAGTAGGCAGAAGAAGTCAAGATATATAGAGATCGATAGTGTTAAGAAGAAGTGTCTCGCTTTACAATGGTACTGATGTACAAGGAAGACGAGGAATCACAACCAGTTGTTAAGGAAAAATGGGAAGATCTTTATGCGACGGAAGGAGTATATTGTAATTAGTCTGTTCATGGATTATTAGTTGTTGGCGTAGACGCCGTAGAGGGACCAAATGCACCAAACTTGTTGCATTTTATTTTCCTTCATAACTAAATTATGTTCTTTGAAGATTAATGAATGGAGATATTTGCTATAGCATTTAACTTTTGGTTATCCATTTTGCAGGGTGCTTTAGGTTGAGTACTTGCAATGCAAACACGGCAATTCCAAACATGCACTTTTTTGGTATCTTGCTCATTGTAAGTTGTTGCTTATCTAGAGTATTACATATATAGAAAAAGACTTCAATATCGATTCTAACATTTTCCCCGCTTCTCCCCCAATCCCCATTGCATTTACTCCCTCCGTCCTAAAATGAATGTCCAGTTTTCACTTTGAGGTATGGTTAAGAAAGTTGAAAAGTTAAGCATGTCTCGTAGCATAAGTACATAAACGCGCTTAATGATCTCACCATATTGCATTATGAGTTTAAGTGAGAATTAAAACTTGTTCTTTGATAAGGGATAATTTAGTAACTTCTTAAATAAACAGACATTCATTTTGGGACAATATTTTTTGGAAAATTTACATTCATTTTGCAACGGAGGGAGTAAGATTGAATTGACCTCTGTACTTTTTTTTTTATGTAGGTTTCCTTGTCTGTTGTTCTCATCATCATTTATAATTGCTCGGACCAAGTCATCTCAACTCGATATGAAAGACAGGCAAAGGCCAGGGAAGCAGCTGTTGAATGAAACTTTGATTTGAAATTTAAAAGCTTGCTTTATTGATATTGAATTGTCCTATATATACAAATTAAGAGGAAGTAAATATGGAAATAATAATTCTAACTATACAAGGATTCTACCTAGACTAGGATCCTTCAAGGACTTGGAAAGTATGAAATAAGGAAACAAAATATTACATCAGGAAAAAGGAAACACATCAGCAGCAGGGCACCTGTGAGGCGGCCGCCTGAGGAGAGTGAGGCGCGCGCCTCACAGGCAGAAGCTACGTCGAGGTGAGTTCCAGGTGAGGCGGCCGCATGGTTGAGCTTGAGGCGTCCGCCTCGAATGTCGTGGCCGAAGCAACATTGCTGAAGGTGTGGGGCGCCCGCCTGGTGGGAAGTGAAGCGCCCGCCTCATGTGCAGAGGCTGAGATGTTTGTGTTGCTGAAGTTGTTTTTACATGCACTTCCAATAGGCCCCCGCAAGATGGACGACCGGAGGGAAAGACCAATCTTGGACATGAGTTCTTGATACCTTAGACGAGCAAGTGGCTTAGTGAGGGCATCCGCAAGTTGATCATTGCCCGAGATATGGGACACACGTAGCTGATGGGCTTGAACTTGTTCCCGAACAAAATGGTAATCAAGGGCAAGGTGTTTCATCCTTGAATGAAATTTGGAATTTGCTGCAACATAGGTAGCACCGAGGTTGTCACAGTAGATGACCGGAATGGTGGTGAGCGCAACCCGTAGCTCACGCAATAAGTTATGAATCCATACAATTTCTGCAGTGGTGGCAGCGATAGCTCTGTATTCGGCTTCTGTGGAGGATCTAGCAAGCGTTTTCTGTTTTCGAGAGCTCCAAGAAAGCAAGTTAGACCCAAGATAAACCAAGTAACCGGTCGTTGACACATATGAGTCCTTATCCCCTGCCCAATCTGCGTCGGAGAAGGCATGAAGTGTAGATGGGGAGTCGAAGCGGAGAAGTAACCCATGAGAACTAGTACCAACCAAGTAGCGAAGTAATCTCTTGAGAGCTGTCCAATGAACATCAGTTGGTTGGTGCATAAACTGAGCAAGCCGATTTACCACAAATGAGACATCAACTCGAGTGAGTGATAGGTATTGGAGAGAGCCGACAATAGACCTGTATTCACTAGGATTCGGCAGAGGTGTCCCATTACCAACTGAAAGTGTCAAGCCTGGGGTCATAGGAGTTGGTAGAGGATTAGCATCCAACATCTTGGTACGAGATAAAAGATCTTGGATGTACTTGTGTTGGCTAAGGAAGAGTCCCTTGGGGTGGGGAATGACCTCGACACCAAGGAAGTAAGACAGATCTCCAAGATCTTTCAGAGAGAATCGAGTCGAGAAGGTGGTGATGAAGTTACCTAGAAGGGATGAGTTGGAGCCTGTGATTATGATATCATCCACGTAGACAAGAAGAATGATAGTACCAAGAGCATGGCTTAGAGTAAACAGGGAGGCGTCCGACACGCTATTCTTGAAGCCAACTGAGAGTAGATAGTGTTTCAGTTCATCATATCAGGCTCGGGGGGCTTGCTTGAGGCCGTAAAGGGCTTGTCGTAACTTGCAAACATGGGATGGATGAGAAGTGCTAACAAAGCCAGGGGGTTGAACCATAAAGACATCCTCATTCAGTGTGCCTTGGAGAAACGCATTGTTTATGTCAACCTCGACGGCGGGCCAATGGTTCGTAACGGCCAAGGAGAGGACGGTGCGGATTGTGGCGGGTTTGACAACCGGGCTGAATGTCTCGGAGTAGTCTATGCCAGGGCGTTGATGAAATCCTTCGGCGACGAGGCGAGCTTTGTGGCGATCAATCGTGCCATCCAGTTTGATTGCACGAAAGACCCATTGCACCCAACTAAATTCTGAGAAGGTGACGGGGGAACAAGATCCCAAGTGTTATTTTTCATGAGAGCATTAAATTCTGTTTCCATGGCCTCACGCCAAGCAGGGATTTTGAGGGCTTGAGTATAGTTGGTTGGCTCAAGGGAAGGATTTGGGACGGAGACATTTAGGTTGAGCTTGTTGATGGGTTTGCGGATGTTGTTTTGAGCACGAGTGATAGGTCTTTGGATTGGGGGAGGCGGGGAGGCAGGTGTAGGAGGGGTAGAGGCAGGTTCAGAGGAAGGGGAGGGGTTGGAGGTGGGATTTTGAGGGGTGGTGTTGGGTGAAGTTGAGGGTGGTGTATGGACAGTTGAGGGTAAAGGCGGGAGGATAGTGAGAGTGGAGTTACACCATTCATTGACCGAGGGAGCAGAAGAAGTTTGTTCGGACAGCGAGGAGAAGGGGAAAAGATGTTCCACAAACTTGACATGACGGGATACAAAGATTTTGGAGGTGTTTGGTTCTAAGCAATAGAAGGCACTTAGAGTTGGAGAGTAGCCCACAAAGACACACGGGGAGGACAAGGGATCCATTTTGTTGTTGGTGTATGGGCGGAGCCAAGGATAGCAAAGGCAACCAAAGCTTTTGAGCTTCGAGTAGTTGGGAGGACGACCGAAGATTTTGAGAAACGAAGATTGAGAATTCAAGGTTGGCGTTGGCATACGATTGATAAGATAACAAGCTGTGACAAACGCAAGAGGCCAATACTTGCGTGGCATGTGAGAGTGAGTGAGAAGGGAGAGGCCTGTTTCAACAATGTGACGATGTCGACGTTCGGAGTACCCATTGTGTTCCGGAGTATGAGGGGGGGGGGATGTAAGATGAGAGATTCCAAGAGATGTGAGGAGGGGACGAAGACCAATGTATTCACCACCATTGTCACTGAAGATGGTGATAATGGAGCGATGAAAGTATTTTTCGACAATGTTTTTTAAGTTGGTGAATACGTGAGTGGCATCATTTTTATGTTTTAGTGGATAGAGCCAAGTATACTTGGTGAAGTGATCAACAAACACAATGTAGTACTTGTAACCATCATAAGATAAAAGAGGAGACGTCCAAACATCACTATATATCAAGTCAAGAGGTCCAGATGAAGAAAGAGAGTTTTCATTAAAGGCCAACTTATGACTCTTATTACAATCACATGCATTGCATTGAAAATCAGAAATCCTAGGAATATCCAAATTAAACGAAGAACTAAGAGAACGTAAAATTGAATAAGATGGGTGCCCTAATCTATGATGCCAATTGATGATGGAGGAGGAAGTTGAGGAGTGAACGGCAGGAGACTTTGGAATCCATTCATATACGCCGGAACTAGAATTGCCTTGAAGAAGAGTGTCCCCCGTATGAAGGTCCTTCACAAGAAAAGAGTTATGTGAGAAGATGACAAAGACATTATTATCTTGACACAACCTAGATATAGATATTATGTTTCGACACACACGAGGAACATGAAGAACATTATTGAGAAGTAAAGGGGAGGATGAAGTGAGAAGAGAAGATGAACCGGTATTGGAGATATTGAGGCCCGAACCATCACCAACGAGGAGTTCTTCCGTTCCATCATAAGGGGAGTGAAGGGCCAAGTTATTCAGATCATTGGTCACATGATGTGTAGCTCCATTGTCGAAAAGCCAATTTGGTGGGGTTTGGTTTGAGGTGGAGGCGGAATAGGCAGAAGGCTGAGAGGAAGAATTACCGCGGTATGGTTGCCTAGGGTTATGGTTTGGGTTGAAGGGGCGGCGTTGATTGGAATTGGGTGGCTGAGGGGTGGGGTTGGGTGTGGGAAAGTTGGCGTTAGGGCAGGTTGGCGGAAGGAGGGGCATCGGGAGAGAAAGTGGCCGTCATTGCGACACCATCGACGGCCTTTATACGGAGTTCGGGGTTTGTGGGTTGAAGTTGGGAGGGTGGTAGGGTTGTTGTTGAATGAGGATGAATTGTGTTTTGGTTATTGGAACGGTTTGAGGGAGGATTTTTAGAGGCATGTGCAACGGTTCTTTGGAAAGGTGTTGGTGGTGGATGTACGGTGTTTGAGAGATAGCTCCCTGTTGAGGAGTTTTTCATGAAGTTCATCAAAGGTAATTGGGGTATCTCGGCTGTAAACGGCAGTGATTATGCTTTCAAAGTCCGGGTCGTTAAGTTGGTCCAAGATCTTGTCAACTAGGTCTTCCGGATCAATGGGGCGACCTAAGGAACTAAGTTGGTCTGCGCAAGAATTGAAGTCTTGCATGTAGGCTGAAACAGGGCGGTTTCCTTTGGTGATTTGGCGGAGGCGATCCTTGATTTGTTTGATATGACCTTTGGAAGGGTTAGCATAGGTTTTGGCAAGGATTTTCCAAGCTTCATAAGTGGTGGAACATTGAGATATGAGGGAAACAAGATCAGGGGAGAGAGTACCTGCAAGAGCACCTAGGATGAGTTTGTCTTGGCGAAACCAAGTGTTGTAGGCAGGGTTGGGGTTTGTGGTGTTGGTGGCTGCGGGAGGGTTGTTGTTGTCGGGTGTAATGGCTTGGGTGGGGAGGTTTTTGGGTGGGGGTGTGAAGGTTCCATCAATGTATTGGTGAAGGTCATGGCCAAGGAGGGTTGCTTCTAGTTGAATTTTCCAAGCTATGTAGTTTGTGGGTGTTAGTTTTAGGATGTGGCCAAGGGAGATAGCTATGAGAGGTTTGGTTGGTTCAGCTGAGTTGGGGAGGAGGAGAGGGGAGTCGGATGCCATGGAAACACAGAGAGAGATTTTGAAAAAAAAAATTTGATCTAATGCTCTGATACCATGTTGAATGAAACTTTGATTTGAAATTTACAAGCTTGCTTTATTGATATTGAATTGTCCTATATATACAAATTTGGAGGAAGTAAATATGGAAATAATAATTCTAACTATACAAGGATTCTACCTAGACTAGGATCCTTCAAGGACTTGGAAAGTATGAAATAAGGAAACAAAATATTACATCAGGAAAAAGGAAACACATCAGCAGCAGGGCACCTGTGAGGCGGCCGCCTGAGGAGAGTGAGGCGCGTGCCTCACAGGCAGAAGCTACGTCGAGGTGAGTTCCAGGTGAGGCGGCCGCATGGTTGAGCTTGAGGCGTCCGCCTCGAATGCCGTGGCTGAAGAAACATTGCTGAAGGTGTGAGGCGCCCGCCTGGTGGGAAGTGAAGCGCCCGCCTCATGTGCAGAGGCTGAGATGTTTGTGTTGCTGAAGTTGTTTTTACATGCACTTCCAATAGCAGCATCTAAGTACTCAAAAGAAACCGCACAAGCAAGGGAAAGGTGGAAGTCAGCAAAGGATATTGCAAAGAAAGGAGCTACAGGCTTACAACAACAATTTTCAAGAACTTTTTCGAAGAAGCCAACTTCAAAGCAATCCGATTTTAAGCTTCCATTACCTCCTGCAAAGAAAAAGGAAAACAACCTAACAAAAATGTTGCATTCATTCGATGATGACCCAGAGAGAGTAACGGAGGCTTTAATTTGGAGATTGGGGATAAAAATATTAAGAAGCAAGTTCCCAAGGCTAAAAAAGAGTTGCACACGAAAAGTCAAATATTTAAGTATGCATATGGTCAACTCGAGAAAGAGAAAGCGATGGAGGAAAAGAATAAGAACTTGACTTTCTCTGGATTAATATCGATGGCTCAAGACACAAATGAAGAGGAAGTCAGGAGACGTCCCATGATTGAGGTTGCTTTCAATGATCTAACATTAACTCTTAAAGGGAAGAACAAACATATAATGAGGTCTGTTAGTGGGAAACTTTTGCCCGGACGAATTTCTGCTGTAATGGGCAGGAAAGACTACTTTTCTCTCTGCTCTCGCGGGAAAAATAAGGGGATGGACTATGACTGGTTCGATTCTTATAAATGGAAGACATGAATCTATTCACGCCTGCAAGAAAATTATTGGGTTTGTCCCGCAAGATGATATAGTGCATGGGAACTTAACAGTAGAAGAGAACCTTAGGTTCAGTGCACGTTGCAGGTATGCAAGCTTGTAACAAATTGTAACTTGTTACTAGGATATCTACTCCCTCCGTTCCATAATAAATGTCTCACTTTCCTTTTTAGTCTAACCCAAAATAAATGTTTCATTTATAAATAAGAAAATAATATTAGTGCAAAATTAGTATGGTACAAACAATATACAATAAAGTAAAACACATTTCTTTAGAACGTTGACATGTCAAATGGGACATTTATTTTGGGACGGAGGGAGTATTTCTCATGCACTCGTTTACTGATTCACTATTTTCTCAATTCTTCAACATGGAGACTATCTGCTGACATGTCAAAAGCTGATAAAGTTCTCATAGTTGAAAGAGTTATTGATTCGTTAGGGCTGCGAGCAGTGAGGGATTCCATGGTTGGGACTGTTGAGAAGAGAGGAATTTCCGGTGGCCAGAGGAAACGAGTAAATGTTGGGGTGGAAATGGTCATGGAACCTTCACTCCTGATCTTGGATGAGCCTACTTCTGGTTTGGACAGTTCATCTTCTAGTTTGCTCCTGAGAGCTCTTCGACGTGAAGCTCTTGAAGGAGTTAATATCTCCATGGTCATTCATCAGCCAAGGTACGATTTAACACACACTCTTATACTCAATCACATGGATCTACTGTAAGAATTTTCATATACTTCCTCCGCCCCACAACAAACTACACACTATCCATTTAGGGCGTCCTACTTCAAACTATACTCTTTCAAAAATGGAAATATTATAATATTTTTTATTAATTGGGACTTAATTGTCATACTGACAACAACAATTCAATTACTATTTCTACCCCTCATTCTCTCTCATGCTTTACTTTTCATACTCAAAACACCTACTTCATTAACACTTTTCTTAATATTCGTGCAAATAATAACTGTCTAGTTTTTAGTGGGAGGGAGGGAGTACATCGTAGTAACAAGATGTTTAGGTGCCAATTCTTGTCCGGTTTGTCGCATAACAATTTTCTTGCACTTTTGATAGAAAGAAAATTTGAGCAAGTTAGAGTATCGTACAGTGTGTTAATCTCCCGAATACTTTTTATACACAATTACCCTTGTCCCTTTTCTTTAACTCTGATTTGAGAATAACCGATTCTCTTGACTTCTTCAGCTACTCCTTGTACAAGATGTTTGACGACTTGATACTTTTAGCGAAAGGCGGTCCCACCAGACATGATGCAGTACTTGGATCAAATTGGCACGCCTTCAGCAAGTGTAAATCCAGCTCCAACTGAAGTTACCGAAAAAACTTTTGCTGGAGAGCTGTGGGAGGATTTGAAGCATAGTGTTGAGCTAAAGCCAGATTATTTAGAGCACAAATATTTAAATTCTGGTGATTTATCGAATCGAGAAACTCCTGGTTGTATAGATATTTCCTTGCTAGGTAACAACTCTATACTCCCTCCGTCCCGAAATGATCTTCCTATTTGTTGGTTGTTAATACGAAGGTATTTTGAGCAATAATTTCAGCCTAATTTTAATTATCCTAATAAACATCTACAAAATATTATTGATAGTATTTATAATGATGTATCAATAACAAGTTTTAAATGTTCATTAGGATAATGAAATTAATTTAAATATTGCTCAAAATACGTTCGCAGTGACACCATAAAAAGTGAGAAGATCATTTCGGGAAGGAGGGTGTATTTAACTTAAAGTTTATCCCTTGTAGGTGGCTAGTTGATTTGGCTTCTAATTGCTTAACTTGTCTTGTTTGTATACAATTTTATTTTAAGGGGTTTTTATGTACTTATGTTACTAAATATGTTTCCTTTTTGCAAATGTCCGTCAAAGTGAAATTTGGACATTCATTTAGGGACGGAAGGAGTATGATTTAAGCAATTCCCTTAATTTATATGTGCAAGTTATTTCTCACTTTATCTTAATTTATGTTGCAGCACTTCTATGCAAGATTGCGGCTTTGAGATCGTTTTCCTTGGAAAAATTGATCTACTTGAGAGAAAATGCAAGCGGCATGAGCGCTCTAGTTCCTTGGAAAAATTGATCTACTTGAGAGAAAATGCAAGCGGCATGAGCGCTCTAGCTTATTTCCTATCCAAAGATACCGTAGACCACTTCAACACAGTTGTCAAGCCCGTAGTTTATCTCTCCATATTCTACTTTTTTAACAATCCAAGATCAAGTTTTGGGTCCAATTACTCGGTTTTGGTCTGCCTCGTGTACTGTGTGACCGGCATAGCTCTTGTGTTCGCGATTTTCCTTGAATTCGGTCAAGCCCAATTGGTAAGTCATGATCAAACTGTCAATGGGACCAAGACCAATTTTTTTATTTTTTTTTCTTCTAACGGTGTAATATTTCCTTGCAGTGGTACGTGCTTCTTCCTGTAGTTTTGACTCTCATTGCAAGTCAGGGTAAAGATGAGCCTGCTGGGAAGTATTTGGCGAAATATTGTTACCCAAAATGGGCTTTGGAAGCATTTATTATTGCAAATGCAAAAAAGTACGTTCTTCTTGACCCTTTTTTTGCGAAGCAATTTATAGCAACCAGTTTAAGCGTAAATAACATTTTTTGGCTACGTTTTTTCTTTCCAGGTACTCAGGAGTGTGGTTAACGACTCGGTGTGGTGCACTGATGCAAAATGGGTACTACAATCTTCATCATTCAACTAGATGTCTATTGTTTCTTACAGCTACTGGGGTATGTAGTCGTATTTTAGCTTTTATTTGTTTGTTGGCTGCTGGAAATAAGTGAGTTTGGAAATATTTCGAACCTCGTTTCTTGCCATTTTCGCCCTCTACTAGTTTTGGAAGTTGAAAAATTTCCCAGTTTTCGTTAAAATTTTGTACAAAATTAGCTCCTTTTTCCCCCATTACGGATAGAAAGATACAGGATTCTGTTTTCTCTCTGTTTTTTCACTGTTGTAAGGATAGTTGGCATCTTATCAATGAAACAATACTCTGTGAATCATGCTGTCTTGGAAATTACATTCAGGAAAGGTTAAATAAACACAAGCAAAAATCTGTTCAAAAAATGGTGGGAAGTACAAAAATACTGGCATCATAAGCTACATAATTTTGATTTTTGTCAGACTGTAATGTAATGACAAGAGGCTCGTGCACTTGTGTTGTCAAAAGTCAACCTTTGTATTCATTGACTAAATTGAGGAGGGATTTCTTCTAACCTTGTCAATACTTGACTCATCTTAGGCCTTTTCTCAGGTACCCTATCAGTACACTCAAGAGCTAACTCTGTCAGCCTCAGCATCTCATCGTGGCCTTCCTTTTCCGCTAATATCTCCATATCAACAATATCCATCGTCCAATCACTATTCATAACATCCGTAACCCAATCCGAGAGATCATCGTAGCTATTATCACCGGACATTTCGCCGGGGATTTTTCCGGTTATTACCTCTAATAGCAAAATCCCAAAGCAATATATATCGGCTTTGTAAGTGAGCTTCTTTCCTTGTACGAATTCCGGGCATTTTGCTATGGCCAACTTTTCTGACGATTTTCGAGAAGGCAAGAGGGGTAAGTAGCCAAATTCGGAGAGCTTTGCGTAGCTGTGATAGAATCCGTCGCGTTGGATTAGTATGTTGGAGGATTTTAGATTTCCATGAGGGACTTTTTGGGAAGATAAAGATTGGTGTAAGAAAATGAGTCCATTTGCTACATCTTTCATTATGGAAACCCTAGTGCTCCAATCTAGTGTTACTCTCCCCATTCCTCTGTTTTCTGCATACACAGAGAAATCAGACTAGGTTCAGTATTCTCCTTATAAACATACTTGCAAAGAACAAGTACACACACACAGAAAGAGAGTGAGAGTGAGAGTGAGAGAGAGAGAGAGAGAGAGAGAGAGAGAGAGAGAGAGAGAGAGAGAGGGAGGGAGGGAGAGAGAGAGGGAGAGGGAGAGAGAGAGAGAGAGATGGACTGAGAAAGAGAGAAGGAGGAAGAGAGAGGAAGAGATGACCATGTAAAAGCTCAAACAAGCTCCCATGAGGGACAAACTCAGAGATAACAAGTTTCTCCTCCTTTGAATAATAGAAAGAAATGATCTCTACAAGATTCTGATGCCTCAACTTCCCAAGCAACTGCATTTGTTGAACAAATTCCTTCTTGCTCAAAGAATTCATCTCTTTAACCCTCTTCACAGCCACTTCTGGACCTGTTTCCAGCATTGCCTTATAAGTTGTACCCATTTTGCCCTTCCCGAGAACCTCTGCAGATGCCCTGAGCAAATCATCCAAGTCAAAAACCACCCTATCCTTGTCGAAAAACTCCAATTCCACAGTCCGGTCCGGATCATCTGTACTCTCCGACCAATGGGTTTTCTTCTCCGTTCCCTCCTTTGATTCCGTTCCTGTAACACAAGATCATCAACCAAAGTTATTTTTTTTTTTTTTTAAAAAAATAGATTTTTATAGTAGAATTCGCGGAAACATACCTGCAAGATTCTCTGGTTTAGTTTCTTTTCCATAAAATTTCTTATAATAGCAAAGAAAAATAAGCATAACTGAGATTGGAACTACTGCAGCTGCAACCGCGATCAGAACAATATTCCGTACTTTAAGCCGCCCGTTTTCCTTTGCCGGAGCTCTACCTGGGGAAGGAGCTGTTGAATTAGGCAGAAAAGGAGGCAGATATGGACACGGGATTCCCCAATGTCTTCCGCACAAACCCGAATTATGATCATACGAGCTTTCCGGGAATCTTTCAAGAACACTCGTCTCTGGAATGGAACCAGAAAGATGATTATACGACACATTGAAATCCGTCAGATATTTCTGATCAAAAGGCGGGATTCCACCAGTCAGACCATTTTCTTGAAGCTCTAACCTTTTTAGCTTCGGAAGATCAGTATAATGCAACGGAATCGAACCCGAGAAGTTGTTACGCGACAAGAATAGATATTCCAAGTGGACTAGGCTTGTGAGATCCGGAAGATTGCCGGAAATGGAATTGTTACTCAAGCTAAATTTATTCAAGTAAGTAATGTTATGAAGAAATGTCAGTGGGAGGGAGCCGGTGAGCTGGACTCCCTCCAACACAACGCGGGTCACGTGCCAGTTTTCACAACCAATGCCAGCCCAATGGCTATGGTTGCGGTAACATGGTGGGCCTGTCCAATTCCCGTGTAAATTGGAATTGGACCTCATCACGTCCCGGAATCGGATCAACGCATCCCGTTCATCCGGGTAGTATTCGTCCGCGTCAACCGATTCGGTGACAAGGGTTAACATTATATGAACATAAAAAATTGCGTAAACGAGAATTTTACGGGTCATAGTGGATGATAGGCGGGAGAGGGATTCCGGCGATATCGGGTGGTGTTGGAAATGGGAAAGAAGACACTCATGGGGGGGTATATAGTAAGATTTTATAAGAGTGAATTTGAAACGCTTATGCAAAAAAGTCTTACCTTTTCTATCTATCTATGTATCTATCAATATATTACTATCAAATTGTTAGTATTATAACAATAACAATATTATTGTTACAACTCCAATTGACGACGTACGCAAGGAAAGGAAAGGGAACTGACAATGATTCCATGGTTAGGACATTAACAACGGATATAACAATCTACTTTGTTCGCATTATATTATTTTATTCCTCAATTAATAAATATTATAAGAAATATAAGAAATATATTTACTCAGTTATACTCCCTCCGTCCCTAAAAAATTGTTCTAGGAAGAGTTTCACCTTCTTGTACCTTATTAGATTTGCATTAACATTCATGCCTAAGTTTAGAAATGAGACATACTTTTTGAGACAAGTCAAAATGGCAAATGAGACAATCTTTCAGAGACGGAGGGATTACATTTTTTGTACGATAAAATTAGGTTAAATTTAATTCCTCGTTTAAAATGCAATTCTTTTTAAAAAAATAAAAAAATAAAATATACCATTTGGGAGTTGAAAGCTGTTGACAGCAAAATGACTAATCCTTTGGGAGTTCTTCTTGTTGCTTTATTGTTGGGTTTTGACAATTATTAGGGAGAAAGATTTTTTGGAACTTTAGAATCGACAAATTTTCTATTTTTTTTTTTTTTTTTTGTTACAATTTCAATTATACCATTTCATTTGTTGATGTTATTCGATAATCTGTATTTAATATGTCAATGTTATATTATTTCAACACGATTTAAATTAAATTGAATTGTATCAAACGGAGTGATTTTAAGTTATCATTTGGGGTGTCCGTTTAAATTCGGTTTATGTCCAATTACAAATAAAAAACATGTTAGTTGCATTACAAATGTTGGATTTTTTTTATTTTTATTTTTTTGACGATGTCCCACGTCACAAGGCAAGTAGATAGATCGAACCTTTATGTTAACTGAAATTCTTAGAAAGTATGGATTTGTTGAAAATTAGTTTGATGTTGCACCAAACCCTTTTTCTGAAATACGCTACTACCTAAAGCATTGAAAATGTGCGCAAAAACGACATATAACAATTTTGTACAAAAATGTTAAAATCTTTGAATTGATCATCCGGTTCCAAATTATTTTTTTTTAGCATAGTTAGTATTTTTTTTTTTCCGTTTAATACACATATAATACATGTACGTACGAATAATTGAAGAAAAAAAAAATCAGTTTTCCGTACATCAACCAAACCTAATTAAAAATACTCATACTTTTGAGTTAAACTGTATATTACACGTAAAAAAAACGTTAACGTATTATACTCCATGTATTAAACTTCACCTTGTACAAAGATTTAAAATAAATTTATCATTTAAAATATTTCATTTATAAAATTAATATTTTTCAAAATTAATTAAAGATAACAATAGTTAATTATACCGTTAATTTTTTATTAATAAGTGTGGATTTTTTATTTTTTATTTTATATTTTGTATTTATTATTTTAGAACACATACATTGTCTATTGAGCCTATTTTTATTTACAAAATAAAATTAATATATATATATATATATATATATATATATATATATATATGAACATACCAAAAGTGTCGAGTTGGGCCAAGCAAGTAAAGCCCAATTACATCCAAACTTTGATTATCACATTCTCAATAAATGGGCCGGGCCGTAGCAAGGCCCAAAGCCCATCTCACCGTCGCCGACTAAGCCCACGGTCCGACCTACAGGTCCCGACCTAACTTAGTCCGAGCCTCATGATCCATGCTACAATTCGGGTACGAACCATGCTCTACCCGACAGTCAGGTCGACCATTCCACGAGTGGCGACCTCGACCTAAATTAACAAGTGACGACTTGATACTTGCAGGCGTATTTGGTTGAACTATTCTCGTAACCACATCCCTACAAATCAGGGACAGTTACTAACACGTTCACATGACTGAATAACCGTTGCTATAATCTCGGAGGACATGTCTCCTCACCAAAAATACATTACTCTTGCCTATAAATACTTCGTCACTACCAACGGTGCAAAGGTAACTGCCATTTTGTATTCTGAGTTCATTATTCAATACATTTTGTGCTATATACAACCGTGATCTTACTCTCACGCCCGAGCGTCTTCGCCGGAGACACATCCGGCTAGTCGTGGGTTCTGCTGTGTCAAGAAGCCAGTGATCACCCCGCCACGTGGAGGAAGATTGATAAGCACATTTCTCGCAAAGATCGCTTGGTTCCATTCTAGGAAAGTGCTTTAGACTTGACTTCAAAACTCCATCAAACCCGCAACAATGGTGACTTCGTAAGGACACGTATCCGAGGCTTCACTGGGCACGATGAAGTGAACAACAACAACAATGCAAACGTTGGAAATGCAGATTTGCCTCCTCCTCCCCTCCTCAACGACATCATGCTAGGGCGACACGCTCTAACAGCGTGGCTGATGGCAGGGGATTGCCAGATGCAAGGAGAGAAAAGCGTCCTATGGAAGGACAAGGAGCTCCACCTCACCCAAAACGCATAACCGGGCAAAGCTAATGTGGGAAGCGGGCGAGTCCCTCCACTAATCCCATGAGCAAGAAAGAAATGATGCTTTGGAGCGAGCCCAAATTCGGGCCGACTTAATAGCCATGGAGGAGGCAGAGCAGCCGACATACGCCCGAGAGAGTGGCACCCGCTCAGGTTTCTAATGGGCAACGAGCCAGGAGTGCTAGGCCAAATGAAGGTGTGGGACGTAACGGTGAGGACAGAATGGTACGTCGAGCTCCCACTATAGTTCATGTGCCGAGTAATGATTTAAGAGCTAGCCTCAATGTAAACAGAGAGCAGTGAGGCTCAATCTGATTTGAGGACTCGCTAATGGCCCAATAGAAATGTACATGTTTCCCAAATGTAACACAGAGATCGTGGTCTCAAAGAGACAGAATGGGCATAGGTCGCCCGTGAGAGGGGAAAGGCGCAGTCGCCACATGGAGATCACAGGCGCAGTCGCCGTCTCGCGCCGAGAGGCGCAGTCGCCTCAAAGAAGTAATGTACATAGATCTCCAATAAGATCGTAAAGGACCAATTCTCACAGGATGTAAGGAGTAGGCAGTGACTCCCCGTAAGTGAAGGCCGAGGTCCAATGCCGCTCCTCTCCAGAGATGAGAGACCCGATGCCGTAGAATGGTTGTTGATGAAAAAGAAATTTGAGCAATGGGAGGAGGAGAAGAAAAAAGAGACGGGAAAGGTTGAACGAATTGACTTTGCTCTTCGACCTTTTTCCAAAGAAATCGAGATAGTCGACCTCCTCCTACTTTCAAAGTTGCCTCTTACGGGAGAAGTACTGGGTCGACAAATGCCAGGAGCCACATATCACATCTGGAAGCCACTATGTGTTTTGTCGCCAATGAGGACGACAACATGTGCAAAGCTCTCCTAAGCACACTTACCGGGGCAAAATTTTAACTTGGTTCAATGGTTTGGCCGCCGGTAGTATCACCACTGGGCATGCTTCGTAACAAAATTCTTAGACCGCTTCGATCGCAGGAGCTCGGAAGATAACCGTCACCGATCCGAATAACTTGGTGCAGTGGTAAGAATGAAAGCTCGATGAGCTATTTCACCAAGTTCAAAGAAATGGTTGATAAGATAGAGGAAGACCTCACGCATGCAGAGGTAATAAATTGCTTCCGAAGTGGTATTTCCTCAGAAGACATGGACTACGAGCTCACAGTCCGAACGGTCACAACTCGACAGGAGTTGTTTGAAAAGGTGTATAACGTCGCTCTTGCTGAGGAAAGGAAAGAAAAGAAGAATGGTAAGAGCCCCAAGGTTGAAGTCGCTGACGATAAAAAAGACTCCAACAAGAATGGGGGGAACAATAAAAATGGAAAGAATGTAACTAGGGCGACAGAGAAGGTGCCCGAAGCTTTCACTCCCCTCACGGTGAGTCGAACGGAGATTTTGAACGCTGTTGAACTGGCTCCTCCAGTCCCAATGAATCCAGGCAACAAGTTTAGGAGGGACAACAGTTAAGTACCGCGACTACCACAAAGACACTGGTCATCTCACAGAGGATTGCTTGGGATTAAAGCGTATTATCCAGAGAATGGTCGACCAGGGGAGACTCGAAGCTTATGTGAAGAGACCTCAAGCTGGGGGAGGTGAGCAGCCGAGCAGTGGACAACAAGGACCTAGCAGCCTAGACCGAACCCCGGGGGTCATCACTGAACAAGCGAGCAACACGGCCATCAAGCACAAGATATTCCAGCTCAATAAGGCCCCACATGTGCCTCCCAGGAGAGAAGTAAGAGATGAGGCGATCGCCTTCTACCCCCACGAATTGGCAACTAATATGGCGGCTAGGGAGCAAGTTCTCGTCATCCTGTGTCTCATTGATGGATGTACGACGAGCGTACTCTTAGTCGACACCTGGGCTCGCAAGGATATTTTGTTTTACAAAACTTTCAAGGAGATGGGTCTTAATGATGAACACTGAGAGATATGATGGCAGTGTGGAGGGCTTCACCAACCACCGAGCCGATGCTAAAGGCCGATAGTGCTCGACGTCGACCTAGGCCAAAGACCCCTCAGGATTGTCTCGAAGGTACAATTTATCGTAATTGAGGTAAATAGTGACTATGCCGCCATACTTGGAATTCCCGGACAGTCGCTCTTGGAATGGTAGCATCAATTCCTCACCAACAGTAAAGTTCCCCACACCCGCCGGAGTGGGTTATGCATACAAGGCACGCTCGTGCTTATCTCGGGATCATGTTCTAAGAGAAAGAAAGAAAAGGGAGCCGGAGATTGAGACCGCCGATGGTTACTTGAAGCCGTCTCGCCGGGCCACCAAAACTACCCGACCGTCAACAATCACCGACGTGGTAGAGTCGACCTATCGCTCAAATGACGAGGTCATGCTTTCGAGTCGACACGTCACTCTAACACCACCGAGGTCGATTCGTATGTAGTTATGGTCGATCAAGTCGTCATAGGTGACCTATGCCTCCAGATAGACAATAACTCTGGGGCCCCTACCAACAAGGTCGAGCACAAGCTTCGATGATATGATAGCCGAGGAGGCTCCACACTGGGAGCCGAGGAAAGACAAAAGGTCGTGAGAGATCATAGCTGAGACTCTACAATTCGTAGATGGACCGTAGCTAGAAGCCGTGGATGAGCTAGAGTCGTAATCACCAACCCTTCTTACCCCGATCAAAAAATTCAGATTGGGAAGCAGCTATCAGTTGAGGAGCGAGCAGAAATCATCGAACTACTCAAAGAAAGTAATGATGTCTTTGCATGGAGGGTAGAAGACATGAGGGGAATCAAGGAAGAGGTCGCTGTTCATCGGCTCGAAGTCAACCCGACCATTAAGCCTAGACCCTTAAATTGAGAAGCTTTGCTCACGACAAGGAGGAAGCTATAAAACCGAGGTACAAAAACTTTTGAAAGTGCTGGATAATCAAAGAGGCCACTCATACAACGTGGTTGGCCAACGTGGTCATGGTGAAGAAATCAAATGGCAAATGGCGGATGTGTGTCGACTTCACTACTCTTAATCTAGCTTGCCCAAAGGACGCTTATCCCCTTCCAAGGATCGACAAGCTAGTTGATTCTATTGCCGGTCACTCCACCTCGCTTCTCGACGCTTACTCGTGCTACCACCGATTAAGATGCACGAGGATGATATAGTCAAACAAAGATTTCAAGCACTGGGGCATCTACCGCTACAATATGATGCCATTTGGTTTGAAGAATGCGGGTGCAACTTATCGTAGAATGGTGAATAAAGTCTCGCCTCACAAATTGGTCGAAATATGGAGGCTTACGTTGACGACATGGTCATTAAAACCAAGACCGGAGTCACGTAGTCGACCTAAAGGAAACATTCGCCAATTTACGAGCAAACGACATGAAGCTCAATCCCAAAGAAATGTGTGTTTGGAGTGGCCGCCGGCAAGTTCTTGGGATTCATGGTATCTCAAAGAGGCATAGAAGCTAATCCAGAAAGATAAAGGCTTTAGTCGACATGAAGGCTCCTACCAAAGGTCAAAGAGATGCAAATGACTTAACGGAAGGGTAGCGGCTCTTGGTCGCTTCATATCTAAATCGCCAGAGAGATCTCTCCCCTTCTTCAAAGCGCTGAGGGGACGAAAAGCTTTGAATGGACGACCGAATGTCATTCGTCGTTCCAACAATTGAAGGATTATCTTGCTACTCCACCTCTCGCTCGCAGCCCGACGACCGGTGAGACTTTATTTGTGTATCTATCTCGTAGGAGACAAGTCCGCTGTCGCAAGATTGATTAGAGAGGATGAAGGGCTTCGTAAGCTCGCGTACTATATCGCAAAGCTTTATCGTATGTGGAAAGGTGTATTACAACGCCGAGAAAGTTGCTTATGCTCTAGTCGTAGCTTCAAGAAAGTTACGAGCTTATTTTCCGGCTCATCCAATCGTGGTTCTTACCAATGCTCCTTTAAGAAAAATACCGCACAAGCCGGAGAGTTCGTGTCGACTACTCAATCGGTCAATTGCCCTCACCGAATTTGACATCGAGTATCGACCTCGAAAGGCGTTGAAAGCTCAAGCTCCGTCGACTTCTTGGTCGAGCTTACGTTCACCAAGGAAGATGACGAGCAACGAGCTCCAAAAGAAAAGGGCAAAGGGAAAGAGCCGCAGTCACAAGTCGCCATCACTCTACCCGTCGATTGTTGGAAGGTCTATTCGACGGGTCAGCAACCAAAAATGTCAAGTGAGCCGGAATTGTCTTGGTCGAGCCGTAGTCCGGGACTGTTTACGAGGAATCGCTAAGGTTCAAATTTGACGCTTCCAACAACCAAGCCGAATATGAAGCCTCGATTGCAGCCTATCGAGTATGCCAAGTGTTTTGGAGCGACTAAGATCATGGCTTACCGTGATTCGCAGCTGATAGTCAACCAGTCGAGGCGAGTATGAGGTGCCTGTGCCACATTGATCAAATACCGCGAACCGGTGAAAGAACCGATAAAGGACTTAGAATTCGGGAGATTCAAAGGATCGGAAGAGAAGATAACGAGCTGGCCGACCTCCTCTCGAAACTAGCTACTTCAGATGAGCCGCATGAGGAGCCCATCTCCTTCCTCGAGAATCCAGCCTATGAAAGAGTGAAAATTCAATGCATAGATGATCCCACAAGAAATTGGACTCAGGGAAGTGTTGGATCGAGGAAATGAAGGCATACATTGGAAGTGGCGAGCTGCCAGATGACGAGAAGAAGGCTCGAGCTATCAAAAAGAAAGCTCCAAGATATGTCATTCAAGGAGGTGACCTGTTCAGGAGATCTTATACTCGGCCATTGCTAAAGTGCATCCACCCCCAAGAGGTCGCCCTATTGATACACGAAGTGCATAGTGGAATTTGTGGTGGACACCGGGGCCGTGGACTCTTGCCGACAAGTTAATCACGCTGGGATACTACCGGCCACACATGAGAACCGACACTCACAACTTTGTTCAAAGAATGTGATCAATGCCAAAGGTTTGCCAACCTTCCCTACGTGCCTACAACAGAGCGTGCACTCGTGATCGCAGCCTTGGCCATTTGATATGTGGGGCGTCGACTGATTGACCCTTCCCTCCCGCCCCGAGGAAACCGCAAGTATGTGATAGTGGCCATAGATTACTTCACCAAATGGGTTGAGGCCAAACCATTAGCTCGCATCACGCAGGAGAATGCTATCAACTTCATACACGACTTCATTTGGTGTCGGTTTGGTTTTCCCGAGCTATAGTGTCTCGACAATGGGTTACGCTTCTCCTGACTTTCGAAACAGTAGATGAAGCGAGTGGGAATCAAACATTGGAAATCCTCTCGTCGCCTATCCTCAAGGAAATGGGCAAGTCGAAGCAAAGAAATAAACTTGTTCTATCTTCGCTCAAGACCGGGCTCGTAGGTCGACGAAACAATTGGTCGGGACGAACTCCCCTTGCTCTTTCGGGGCAGTTCGTACAACCACTGGGGCCTACGGGAAACCCCTTTGCTCTCACATATGGGCCGAGGCCATGGCACCCGCCGAGCTCGCATTCCCTACGGCTAGGAGTGACCTTCTTTGATCAAGAGCGTAATGACACCAACAAAGTTGATCGACTTGGACCTGATCGACGAGAAGCGAGAAACAGCCTACCTCCGAATGGTCAATTACAGGCAGCGGACTAAAAGTTATCACGACAAGAAGGTCAAGGCAAGGTCTTTCCAAGTGGAAGATTATGTATTAAGAAAGATTGAGGCAACGGGTAGAAGGACCCACAGAACAAGCTATCTCCTAACCGGGAAGGTCCCTATGTAGTCACTCGAGTCATCAAGGAAGGAACCTACATGATAGCTCATCTCGGAGGTGACGAGTCAAGCACCCTTGGCATGCTACTCACCTCATCAAATACTACTTCTAGTCTTCAGTTTCAAACTTCAAAGCTTGTGTTTAGTTCTAGTTTCAAGTTGATGTAAGCATGTTTCCTACTTCAATGAAAAACGCAGTTTATTCGATCAAACATACTGTTACATTAACATCAACAAGCTCGACTCTTAGTCGCCTTCGTTTTAACAAGCTCGATTCTTAATCGCCTTTGTTTATTTAAACAAGTCCGACTCTTAGTCAACTTCGTCATAACGAGCTCGACTCTTAGTCGGGCGTCGTTCTAACAAGCTCGATTCTTAATCGCCTTTGTTTATTTAAACAAGTCCGACTCTTAGTCGACTTCGTTCTAACGAGCTCGACTCTTAGTCAGCGTCGTTCTAACAAGCTCGATTCTTAATCAGCTTTGTTTATCTAACAAGTCCGACTCTTAGTCGACTTCGTTCTACCGTACTCGATCCTTGGTCGCTTTTTAGATTTAGCCCGACCCTAGGTCGCCTACAATAATAAGAACAGTTCGACTCACGGTCAATCTTGTTCACAGAAAAAGTTAACCAAGTCCGAGGTCGACTAAATCAACAAGATTAGGTCGCCTCTAGGCTCAAGTTGACTCATTTACTCCTATCTATATCTAGCTCGACACTTACTTCAACAAGCATACAACATGCAATCAAGAAAGGTTGGCTACGATTAAATATGAACAAGTCTCCCTAAAGCGGGCTAAGACTTAAAATATGATAACTTGTTTCTATGCCTCCCAAAACCGGGCCAAGGCATTCAGATAATGTTAGATCAAAAAGGCAAAAATTGTTTGGAACTTGTTCGATGACAATAACCATTAAAATCAAAGTCTACTCGTAAGAAATGCCTTCTATCGACCGGCGACGGACGTTGGATCGACTCGCCTCGATCACCCACGTAGATGGCTCACCAAGAACATTTTCAGCCCGATAAACCACCTTCCGTGAGTCACCGATTGTGAACTTTGGGGTCTCCTCGTCAAAAGCCGAATCCTCATATTCATCGAGCTCACCCAAGATAGTGTTGAAATTAACCTTTTCAATAGCAGGGGGTCCCAAGGTGATGCCTCTCGCAGCCTTCATCATCTTTCTTTATGAGCTCCGTGTCGTTGTCGTTGAATGGCACCAAAGAATGACCTTGTCGGGCTGCGTGTTATATTGATCTTCGTGAGGCCCATGTGGCTAGCCGCCGATGGAAATATCAATGTAAGGGTCCACTATGATTCGCCGAGCCATATGTCTCGTACTCCACCTCGTAGTAACCCCGGCTTCTTCAAGAATATATCGCTCGAGCTCATCGCCGTCTTTGTAAGCCTTAACAAAGATCTTCCTTTGCCGTCTTTATGGCATCGCCGAGCTCACCCTCCCATTTAAGTCTAGCCGCTTCAAGCTCTTCCCCGCTTCGGCCAAGGTGACCGGCCATTCTTCCAACCGCCGAGTCGCCACTTCAAGATCTCGGCAGCCTACGGCTTTTTTCTCCTCTTTCGAGAGCAATGAGCTCTTTATTAGCCTCACCCAACAGCCCCAGCTTCTTCTTCGGCCTTGATCTCATTATCTTTCACCAGCCTTCAAGGCCTCATAAGAGCTATCCAAATCGAATGCTCCTCCTTTCGCTCTTCTCAAGCTCCGCCCGCAACTTCTTCTTGTCCTCCCGCAATTCCCCTATCTTGGCCACTTCCTTCTCAAGCTTCAACACTCGTCATTCTTTTTGCTAGCATGGACTTGGCTAGCTTCTCCCCGCTCCTCGCCAGCCTTCCAATAAGTGGTGGCCAAGTCGATCATAGCAAGAGACTATATTATCGTGAAAGGGGAGGAGGTTAGATCAAGCATAAGAAAGAGACAAGATAAAAAAGGAAAGGAAAAATAGGAACATTAAAAACACATGAGTTACCTCGAAGAAGCTAGTCCAACCCTAGCCCTAAGCAAGCTTCGGGAGTCGCGGCTTGTTGGTAAACTCCCTAATCGTGTCCCGATCGCCCCTACTGACAATCACTGACCATACTCCAGCCTCCGGATACTCCCCGGCCAAGCCGTTTACCCTTGTCAAAGGAGTCACATTGCTCACCAAAGAACTCTATTCTGAATCGCCGTCATATGAGACACGAATGGGAGAAGCCGGTGGATTTCTCGGTTTCGCCTCCTTTCGCTCACTAGCATCAACTCCGCTCGTACGCCGAGCTCACTCTTGAGGGGCCAATTTTAATCACCTTGCCGATGGGAGCTCCATCATCTTCATCTTCATCCTCATCCAAAGAAATGACATGAGATTTTCTTGGAAGCAGCCTTTAGTTTTGGTCTTGGCTGACTTAGCTTCGAGCTCGGGTCCCGGTTTGAGCGACCTCCCTCTCTCGGCTCTATATTCAGCTCACCCTCCTCCTCATCAACAAAGATGGACCTCTTCGTAGCCTCGGTCCTCAAAGACCAAAGAAAGATTCTCATTTTCACCAAAGATCGCCTTGCTCTTCCAAGTTCTCCTCACAGAATAAACTTTGTAGTATCCTCTTCTACCATTTTCAAAGATATCATTCCTTTCGTAGCTTCAGCCTCACTCGCTCTCCTTGGCATTAGCTCTTCCTCGGCTCTTCTTGGCCTTCCTAATGTCAAGGACTCTCCCCATATTAGCTTCCCGAGCAGGGGTTAAAACCGCACTGCATAAAAGGTAAAGTGTTAGCTCGTCATCAAAAGTATAAGTTCTATGTACGAGCTAAATAGTTCTACGTACGAGCAAAACAACTATCGAGCTAATTGATACAATTCAAAGCATTCTATGTACGAATTAATTCTACATACGAGCCGGTAATTTGATAAATGCAGAGATACGATTACAAGCGCTTCTACGTACGAGCCGGATCGATTATACATGCGAGCAAGCAAGTGACTAGCTGAGATTTAAGTGTGCAGATCAAAGCAAGCCTATATGCCTATAAAAAAAAAATCACTTATGCAAGATAACAAGGACGAGCTAATGAACGAGGACGAGTAAACCCTTACCACCACAATGTTCTCCATTATTCCCGCAGTAATTCTCAACTTTCCGACAAAAGGAACACATTCTCTCAAACTTGGCATGAGCACGGGTCACCCACCTGATATCTCATGCATCTCACTACAGAACCAGGGGTACTACATCATCATCTCCTACCATCAATCCAAAGATTGATATAATTGTTCTTAGTGGTTCCCAAGACCTTCCAACCGATCGGATTATCAAGAACCAACTCCACCAACTTTCTACGCAAGTCCCCGTGCCAATGAGGTTCCCACCGATCTTCATCCTTCACCACCTCGGTCTCCTTATTCGTAGAGGGAACTCCCATCCTAACCTACTCTCCACCACCGCTACATGGGAATTCCAGCCTCCACTTTGCTAGGCGTGTTAATGAATAATTTGGGAGAATCGCCTCGAGGGAGTGCTTATGCCACCATGTTTATCAAACTTCACAAAGAAAAACTCCCCGAAAACTCTCATACAAGGCTCATACCCCAAGAAGCGACACACCATAATAAAGCAAACCAAGACCCTACATGTGTTGGCTCCCACTGGAGAGGTAAGGCATCGGGCACACTCTAAAAATTCGCTGATGAAGGGGTCTAATGGCAATCTAAGTCCCAAGCAAGAACCGGCCATAGTAGAAGGCCACCCCGGTGGCATCGCTTTGTAAGTCTTTCCAAACTTTTTGAAGAAGTCGGCCTTGCTGTAAAGAGTGACCTCAAAGTCATCCCTATTCACCTCGCAGAAGTCATAAAGGGTGGACACTCTAGAGGCAAAGTTCCTCGTTTCCCTAAGCGGCGGTTCTGGTACATATCCTCTCATTCCCGCCCTCGGATTTACAATGGTTCAAAGGCATCCACAATGCGTGGGCTTGATGAGGTCGAAGCATTGGCTCCACCTTGAGTCTCCATATCTCGTACAAGAAGAAGGGGAAACAGGGAATCGCTCTACATGATGTCTCAGAGCCCTAATAGACGCACTAAGGGGCGACCTAGATTCCCCCTGAAATCCTATCCTATTTCTAATGAAGGAGGGCTTAACAAAGATCTTTAACATAAAACACAGCTATATGGTCGAGAAGCTCATGAAAAGGTGAAAAGACACAACCTCGGGTCATCCGTTCCTAAGACACCTAGTTCATCCCCTACTGTGCAAACTCGCTTCATTGAAACGCAGCCCCAATGTGTCAAAATTGAAGAACACTCCTCTACCGTTATCTCCCTCCACTCTCCACTCAAATGTTTGTAAACTCTATGATTGACAACACAAAGAGCCATACCCAGCCTCCGACCTCACAACTAAAGGTCCTAGCCACGGCGAAATCAAAGAGATTGTAGAATTAAAACCCTAACTCTAAAGGATAAGGAGAATACCTTTAGCAATGGGAGAAACGGAACAACTGGAGAGCAAAAACACCGATTTATAGCAAGAATCAATGACCCTTATCACCGCCTAATCACGCACAGTAGTCCAGGGAAGACAAAAGTTGTAAATGGGGAAGGATTATTGATTTTATAGCTTCCTCGAATTGGAAAGGGCATTATGAAATTTGAAATTAATTTTCCTAATTAATGGTGGAAACCGTTCTCAGCGTGACTCTCAAACGACAAAAGTGTAATCATTAGGCCCGAAATGGCGCTCCTTCATCTCGTAACCGTTCATCATCAACGTTCGGATTGTGCCACGTCATCTTGGTCGACTAAACCTCCAAACGAGTAACGACCTGCGAGTAACAACAAATTTCCAACAAGATTTCCTTAACTTCCCAGTCGACAAAGTCAACTCGAAAGTTGGGGGCCACTGAACATACCAAAAGTGTCGAGTTGGGCCAAGCAAGTAAAGCCCAATTACATCCAGCTCTGATTATCACATTCTCAATAGGGCTGGCCCAGCCGAGCAAGGCCCAAAGCCCATCTCAATCGTCGCCGACTAAGCCCATGTGTCCGACCTACATGTGTCCCGACCTAACTTAGTCCGACCTCATGATCCATGCTACAATTCCCGGTACGAACCATGCTCTACCTCCGACAAAAGTCGACCATTCCACGAGCGGCGACCTCGACCTAAATTAACAAGTGACGACTTGATACTTGCAGCGTATTTGGTTGAACTATTCTCGTAACCACATCCCTACAAATCGTGACAAGCTTACTAACACGTTCACATGACCGAATAACCGTTGCTATAATCTCTGAGGACATGTCTCCTCACCAAAAATACATTACTCTTGCCTATAAATACTTCGTCACTACCAACGGTGCAAAGGTAACTGCCATTTTGTATTCTGAGTTCATTATTCAATACATTTTGTGCTATATACAACTGTGATCTTACTCACGCCCGAGCGTCTTCGCGGAGACACATCCGGCTAGTCGTGGGTTCCTGCTTTCCAGGTCAAGAAGCCAGGTGATCGGGCCCCGCCACGTGGAGGAAGATTGATAAGCACATTTCCTCGCAAAGCATCAATATA
This sequence comes from Adenophora triphylla var. japonica, assembly GCA_022495995.1. NCBI lineage: Eukaryota > Viridiplantae > Streptophyta > Magnoliopsida > Asterales > Campanulaceae > Adenophora > Adenophora triphylla. The sequence continues at coordinate 67,970 of JAFEMH010003891.1, read as the reverse complement.
TATATATATATATATATATATATATATATATATATATATATATATATATATATATATATATATATATATATATATATATACTATATATTTGTACACACACACACACACACACACACACACACACATATATATATATATATATATGTAAATATATTAATGCATTTAACACTAAAACTTAATAAAATGTTAATTTATTTATATAAAATATTACGTATTTTTATATTATTGATATTCGTGTACTGTACCCGTATCAACGTTTAAAAGTATTTTTGTACTATATTTCATTAATGTCAAAATACTCAAGTATATACCAAGTTTGAGAATAGATGAAGGCAGAAGCGTAGCTGTTGAATACATCTATTATTGATGTTGTAGAAGGAGAAGAGAAGAAATTAGAAAGATGAAATTTTTCTAAATGATAGTGCACTCTCTTGATATTCGATTACTTTATAAAAAGTATGTATAAAAGAATATGAATATTGTATATCTCTAAAGGCTGATGAAATGCCACATATATATATATGGGACTAAAAGTCACTTCATTTATTGACTACACCCTTTCACATGAATTGGTGTGAAGTTACCATTCTGCTCATCATTAAATGACAATTTACACCTCATAAATTTTACACATTAATTAATTTTCTACACTTATATTATAACATTATATTTATGATTTATATATGTACGTCTACATGTTTATTTATATTTATCAAGTATACACATTTTGCAATTCATGTTCTAACAATTTCTCACTTGGATTGCATGAATATGTGTTTATACTTAATAAACCCTTATAATCATATTTATAATGTAAATGACAATCTTATATGCATATCTATTGTCATACAACACAATCTCGTCCATTAGTTCTACAAATATAAGGATTAAATAAGCAGTCGTTGTAATTGGTTCACAACTAAACCCACAATGATCACATATATATATCCAACTAAACGACATATATTAAGTGTAGATGTGTAGCATAGAAAATTGATGAATATATATATATATATATATTGAACATACCAAAAGTATCGAGCTGGGCCAAGCAAGTAAAGTCCAGTCCTCAAGAAATTATGGCCACCACATTCTCAGTGGGCTAGGCCCAATGATCACATGGTCCAAGGCCCATCTTATTGTCCCGTCGACTTAAGTTCATTGTCCGACCTACCAGATCCCGACCTAACTTAGTCCGACCTCATGATCCAAGTTATACTTCGGGTATGATCCAACTCTACCCATCAGTCAGGTCGGCCCAATCCCAAGCGTCGACCTCGGCCTGCCAAGCAAGCGTCGGCCTCGACCTGCCAAGCAAGTGTCGACCTAACAGTTGCAGGCGCACGTGCTTCTACTCTTTCCATAACTGCTTCCCTACAAATCAGGAACCGTTCAGGGACACGTTCACATGATGCATAACTGTCCCACAAATCTCGGAGCTCATGTAGCCTTGCCAAATATACCACCTACATCAACTATAAATACATTACCACTACAACGGTTATAAGGTAACTGCAATTTTGTCATTTGAATACTCTTGTTCAATACATTATTTGCTCTCCAATACATATACTTACTCTCACGCCCGAGGGTCTAAGCCGGAGACACATCCGGCTAGTCGTGGGTTCTGGTTTCAGGCCAAGGAGTCAGGTGATTAGTCCTGCCACGTGGAGGAAGATTGATAAGCACATTTCCTGGGGCATCAGTTTGGTTCCATTGCCGGGAAACTCGTGCATAGCTTGACCTCGAAGTTCCTTTTCAATCCACAAACATGGTAACCCCGGACGGACATGTTACCGATGCTTTGACTATCATTTTGTGCGTGAACAGGTTCAATGTCAGAATCTTCGAGTGGTTCATATCTCGGGTTCTGCTCAGCTTGCAGATGCTTTGACTAAACCACTTGCTAAGGCAAAGTTTCAGGATTTGGTGTTCAAGATTGGCCTAACTGACCGATCGTCCATCTTGAGGGGGCATGATAAAGATCTAAAAGATCTTTCCTAATCTTTTCTATATTGGTTTCACAATTATATATTAGGACTCGTATTTCTCTTTCACAGTTATATTAGGACACATATTTCTTATCCAAGTTATGTCACCTACTTATATAAATATTCACAATTACATCAATAAACTTTGAGATTGTTTCTGTATTAGGGTCTTCTATACCCCCAGCACCACATTCTCAACTGGAAAAAAAAAGACAGAGAAAACAAACTGCATCTGACATATTTTGTTGATGATCATGCAGTGAATGTTACAGAGTTTGGTCTTGACATTGAAGAATATCTTGTCGGTGAGCAATATTAAGACGTCCAATAGGAATGGGTCGCTGAATTTAAGATTCATTTTGGAATACAAAACAATGAATTTGTTGGGGATGGAATTTTCACTATATGTATATGATTGACATCTTGAGTAGGTCAACATAGCATCTTGAAGCTGGAACAACTTGGGAGCAGTTTTGCAGTTCCTATTTTTTAGGAGATACTTGTGCACTCAGAGAAGACCAATTCAACCATGATTCTTCACCAACCACCATCAACAGTTATGCCCGAAATCTTCTCCTTAGCAACTCCATCATGCCGAGTTTTTAGGGATTTGATTATTATCTTTTTATTTTACCTTTATTATAAATAGGGGTATGGAGATTATGAAAAACACATGTATTCTCACACACTGACGCTCTTGTAATCTCTCTCCATACTTCCGAGCTTGTAACTCACTGATCATAGTAAAACTTTGGTCAAGGTAGGTCCCAAATCCTCCCGAGGTTTTATGTCGGCGAACAAATCGTTCAAGGGCTTTCCTCGTCAAAATTTCTTTGTTCGTTGATTATCACATACACAAATCTATATTCCATTGCACCCAATTCTTTTCTTGAAATATTTGGTTATTTACAATCATTTGTCGAAATTTGACCAAAACAATTTGGCGCCGTCTGTTGAAAATTTGGTTTTTTAGATTTGTTTAGAACATCAAAATGGTCAATCCAACTTTCGGTCAGGTAACCTCCGCGGCTGGGGGCAGGGCGACTGGGGGGCAGCAAGATGCACCTCGAGAGATGACCGCGTTTGAAATCAATCTTGATTTCGTGACTAATATGGCAACCATGTTGAATGAACTGAATAAGCGAATGGATGCTCAGCAGGATGATTTTCAATGCAATTGAGAATCTGCGTAAAGGGAATCAAGTTGAGCCTCAAGTTGTAACTCCATTATCGCCTTTATTTCCTAGAACTCTTTTTGGTGCGGTGTGCATCGGGGCAATCTTGGAGACATCCCTACGGCGAGTGCAAAGATGCATCGATAGTACAACCGTGACAATCGGTCAAGTTGCCCAACATGGTCACACCTTCCCATTCAGCCCAACCTGTGCCAACATCTTGCTATACTTATGCCACTCCGTCTTCAGGACAAACAGGAGTTTTTATAATGCATTTGATCATTCTCGCTTCTCAATTTTATGCTAACACTTTTGCGTAAAGTCAAGTTGCTAGAGAGTTGCAGCAGATCAAAGAGATGATTAGGAATGTCCCTGAGTTACCTTGCCTTTACCATCAAGCTCCTCCAACTTGTTATAATGAGTCTCGCTTTGTTCCAAAGAATAGCCAACATGGAGATCCCGAAGAGATTTGCAAAGGCCCCACATGAAGAAGTACGATGGGAGCACAGATCCAAGAGAGCATGTGTTGCTATACCAAGAATTAATGGACATTATCGCATTCCTTCAATCTTCAAAGAAGCCTCGTCTTTGTAGGGGCTTCTGGTTCCACCTTGTCCTGACCACTTTGAAATGGCTAACCGGCCTATCTCTAAACTCTATATCATCTTATTCTCAATTAGTCAATATGTTTGTGAATCAATTTTCATGTAATAGAGCTTTTGAGAAACTAACTAGTGACCTACAGGTGGTGCAACGACCCGACGAAAGCTTGAAAGACTATTTGAACAGTTCAACAAAGAGGCAAATGACTATCCCCAACTTGAACATGTCCACAGCCACCGAGGAATTCAGATTGGGCTTGAAGAAGGGTTCACCTTATTATGACGAATTGGTCATGACTCCATGCAAGAGACTTGAAGATGTCCGGACGAGAGCTGTTAAATTCATCAGACTGGAAGAAGATAAGCTTATAGTCCTAAAATAATCACAATGAGGCTGACAAAATAAGAAAAGATGACCGCCTATCTTCAAAATGTCAAAATGTTAGCGTAAAAAAAGTACTTCAAGTTGTATTTCATGTAAGTTGTCATTTTTTCATAAAAGCAAACTCCAAAAACAGGTATGATTTAAATTTTGTCAGGTCATTTATTTATGTTTGTCAATTCTTATGTTATGCTAAAAACTCTTACTGACTTAAGCATCGGAGGGGTGTTAGCTAAGCTAACACCCAATCCTAACATGAATTTGTTTTGCGAGGTATACAACTTGAACAAGCGGAGTAGGCTCAACATGTTAACACGCCAGTACGGCTCCGACTTGTTGAGACCTAAGATGGATCAGGTTGAACATGTTAACACGCCAGTACGGCTCCGACATGTTTGACCTGAGATAAAGAAGTTCAACATGTTAACACGCCAGTACGGCTCCAACATGTTGAAACTTTAGCTGGAGAGGGATGGAACATGTTGACACGCCAGGACGGCTGATACTTGTTCTGTTTCTTCAAACGGCTTACCTTGATCAAAGGTACATTTTACTTATGGTTAAAAGATTATACATCTTTTCAAACGAATTAAGGTTTCTACACCTTCGCCCGTGCGCACAATTTCACACTTATTCAAGTTGTGACCATTGGTTGTAACATTAACATGTTACCAATATGAACACCCGAAAAAGATGAAATCATCTTCCAATCAACTAAGGAATGAAGATTATCATTTTCACCGAAAATCAAGTTCAACACACAAAAGTAAGTCATGTCAACACAAACATGACTCACACGATCCAAAGTAAACATGTCAAACAAAGACATGCCAAATCGTACAAATCAAATATAAAAATTTTGAGGACCAACCCTCATCTAACATACCAAATTTCAAACATCTAAACTAATGTTTCTTAAAGCTTTATCTTGGTATGTTGCCAAGTTGTTACCTTCCTGGTTTCCATCAAGGACTTAGAAGCATCATTCAAGGCGTTCGACAACTCTTTGGCGTAATCAACCGCTTCCTTAATATCGGTGCGGGGAGTAGCAGTTTTTAAAAAAAAAAAAATCTTGACTCTCCAAGTTCTCTCCGATTCAAAAAATTTTTGGGGGCAATTGTTGGGGATGGAATTTTCACTATATGTATATGATTGACATCTTGAGTAGGTCAACATAGCATCTTGAAGCTGGAACAACTTGGGAGCAGTTTTGCAGTTCCTATTTTTTAGGAGATACTTGTGCACTCAGAGAAGACTAATTCAACCATGATTCTTCACCAACTACCATCAACAGTCATGCCCGAAATCTTCTCCTCAGCAACTTCATCATGTCGAGTTTGTAGAGGCATAAAGGGAGATCAGGACACTATGTAATGACACGCTTTTTCACGAGTCTCACTCTCCCTTGCATATACTCATTATTTTTGTAAGCTACCTACTAATCTTAATAAACTTTTTGGTCAAGGTAGGTCTTCCAAAACCTCCCGAGGTTTTGTGCCGGCGAACAAGTTGTTCAAGGGCTTTCCTCGTTAAAATTCCTTTGTTCGTTGATTACACACACAAATCATTATTCCATTTCACCCAATTTCTTCTCTTTGATAAATTTGGCTATTTACAATCACTTCCGAGCTTGTAACTCACTGATTGTTGGGCCCTACATTCTCAGTCAACATGTTTACAACTTGCATATAACGGCTTGGTACTAACAACTTGAGTTGTCCTATTTACATCTTGGTTATTTGCAGGTTGAGCTCTTTGTTACGATAATCCTATTTTTTAGGGAATGTGTCAAAGGAAGCGAAGACTGATTCAACCACGTTTCCTCAGCAACAGATCATTATCTTCTCCTCAACGAACAAATGCGGATATATCTCCACAAGATCAGCCTTAATCCCGAGTTTTGAGGCCCATCTTTTCTCTTTGTTAATTAGCTTTATTTGAGGTATAAAAGGGGAAACACACACTGTATTTTCACACACGTTCACTCTAGCCTAAGCTCCCTTTGAATACGCTCTTAGCATTGTAATCATAAAAACACTTAGTAAACTTACGGTCAAGGCAGGTACCAAATCCTCCCGGGGTTTTATGCCGGCGAACAAGTTGTTCAAGGGCTTTCCCTAGTCAACAAACATCTTGTGTCCGTCCCCATTCAACTTGATAATCATTGTACCTAGATTCTTATCACTTTAGTCATTTTTCTTCCCTTCGAAATATACTTGTTGAAATTTGACCAAAACAATTTGGCGCCGTCTGTGGGAAACTTTGATTATTCAAGTAGAAATGGCTAATCCGTCGTCCGGCAGTCAAGCTGAGAGGAGTCGTCCACTTCCTGTTTCCAACGCCCAAGGCAACCCTCCTCCAAGTGCAGAAGCTGTCAATTTGGAGATAATGTCCAACATGGCGGACATGTTGAAGAAAATAGGCGATCGGTTGGATGGTCAGGAGCATACGAACGCCATGATATTCAACACCATTGATAGCCTGCGTAAAGGGAAGCAAGTTGAAACTCAAGTATCTACTCCATTTTCACCTTTGCTTCCTAGATCTTTGTTTGGTGCAGGTACAGGACCAAGCCATGTTGGGGATATTCCTATGACTAATACCTTGCCAGCAGAGAGCACGATCGTGGCGTCCATTCCAATCGAACAACCAAGATTCAGCCGACCAACTAGCCAACCTGCGCTGTCATCTTGTTACACCTATGCTACACCCTCAATGGGGCAAGCAGGGAACTTCTTTAATGCTTTTGATACTTCTGCATCTCAGTTTAATAACACTCCTCTTTTCGCAGAAAGTCAACTTGTTAAGGAAATACAGACTATAAAGGATTTGCTTCGAAACATACCTGGAGTCAATATGCCATACCACCAAGTTTCTCCAACTTGCTACAATGAATCTCGTTTTGTTCCAGCAATAGCTAGTGTGGAGATCCCAAAGAAATTTTCAGTCCCTCACATGAAGAAGTATGATGGAAGCACCGACCCCGCAGAGCATGTGTTGCTGTATCAGGAATCAATGGATATCATAAGCATCCCCCCTATGTTTAAAGAAGCGTGTTTTTGCAGGGGCTTTGGCTCTACTTTGTCAGGACCAGCCTTAAAATGGCTAACAGGGCTCCCTCTAAACTCTATTTCATCTTATGCTCAACTTGTCAATATGTTCATTAACCAATTTTCGTGCAATAGGGCATTTGACAAGTTGACTAGTGATCTCTATAGAATTGTGCAACAGCCTAACGAAAATCTTAAAGAGTATTTGCACAGGTTTAACAAGGAGGCAGTGACTATACCCAACTTGGATGTGTCCACCGCTACGGAAGCATTCCGTATAGGCTTGAAGAAAAGCTCACTGTTCTATAACGAGTTGGTGATGACCCCTGCGAAACAACTTGAAGAAATCAGAACCAGGGCCTTGCCTTTCATCCGATTGGAGGAAGACAGTTTGGCAACGGGGAAGTCAACTGGGAGGACTCCTACTCCTCTATTTGAGCCTTCTGACAGAAGATCGGATTCCCATCACTATAAGTCCAACAGGGGCAAACCCCCTGTTAAATCTGAATCTTCTAGAATTCATGTTATAGATGATGATCAAGAGGGAGATGATAATGATTATCCAAAAATTTCTGAATACTGCTTTTCTGTGGACATTGCAGGAATCTTGTGCGCCATGGGAAATCTTGGAGATAAAGCGAGGTGGCCTAAGAAGAACGACCAGTCAACAACTTGGAAGGACAAGTCCAAGTGGTGCGCATTTCATGAGGATTTTGGGCATACTACCGAGAATTGTTTTGCCTTGAGGAAGGAAATTGCTCATTTATTGTCCAAGGGTCTTCTTAAAGATTTATTGGGCAAGAAGAGGGTCAGAAGTGAGTCTAAAGAGCCTGATTCAGGGGAGCAGTCCAGACCCGAGAAAGTTGCACCGCCTCCGGCCACCAAGGTAGTAAATGTCATTTCAGGTGGGTCTCATATTTGTGGAACAACTTACTCTGCAGCCAAGCGTCATGCCAAAAGTTCTAAGGAGGATCACTCAGAATTGCCTTCAAGATGTCGTGACTTCACAGATGGTCATGTTATTTCCTTTGAAGACGAAGATAAGGACAACACGTTAGATCCTCATCATGATGGTCTAGTTGTTCAGGTGCAGATTGCCAACTGTGTGGTCAAGAGAATCCTTATTGATGGCGGGAGCTCAGTCAACATAATTTTCACTCATGCTCTTGAAGATATGGGTATTCCTTTGTCTGAAGTTGTGAAGAATTCATCCGTGCTGGTAGGGTTCAGTGGGGAGATAAAGCAAACAGTCGGGGAGATCAAGTTGCCCATCTATTTGGAGGGTATGAATGCTATGGAAAGATTCTGCGTGATCGAATGCTCTTCCTCGTACAATGTCATTTTGGGAAGACCTTGGATACACAACATGAAGGCCGTGCCGTCAACTTATCACCAGTGCGTCAAGTTTCCAACACCTTGGGGTGTGGCCAAGTTGAAGGGAAACCAACAAGTCTCCAAAGAATGCTACAAGGTCAACATGAAAGCAAGTTCAGCCCCTCGGCAAGCATAGCAATTAAAGAAGAAGGCCCAGGATGTTCTTGAAGCAGTGGAGCATGAGACAAAGAGCGTTCCTGTTGATGCATCGAATCCTGAGGCCCAAGTGCAAGTTGGGACAGACCTCCCATCCGAAGTTGAGGAGGAGCTGATTGAGTTCTTAAAAAGCCAGAAATGTTGTTTTGCATGGAAACACGAGGACATGACGGGGATAAGCAGGGACATCATTACTCACAAGTTGAACATAGATCCCACCATCCGTCCTGTTCATCAGAAAAGAAGGAAGTTTGCTCAGGAGAGGAACCAGATCATAAAAGATGAAGTTGAGAGGCTTTTGAAGTCCAAGATGATCAGGGAAGTTCAGTACCCAAGGTGGTTAGCTAATGTTGTGGTGGTAGAGAAAAGAAATGGCAAGTGGCGAGTGTGCGTGGACTTTACAGACTTGAACAAAGCCTGTCCGAAAGACCCATTCCCTCTTCCTCATATCGATTCTCTAGTTGATGAGACAGCTGGCCACGACATCTTGACGTTCATGGATGCGTCTTCAGGGTATCAACAAATTCAAATGGAGCCTTCAGACCAAGAAGATACGGCGTTCATGACTCCGGAAGGTATATATTGTTACATTTCTATGCCATTTGGTCTTAAAAATGCAGGGGCAACTTATCAAAGGCTGGTGAACAAGATGTTCAAAGATCAACTTGGCAAGACGATGGAAGTCTACATAGATGACATGGTGGTAAAATCCAAGCATATGGAAGATCATGTTGAGCATCTCGCTGAGGCGTTCAACATCTTGAAAGCTTTCAACATGAAGCTCAATCCAGCAAAGTGCAACTTTGGTGTTAGGGCAGGTAAATTCTTGGGATATATGGTGACCAAAAGGGGGATTGAAGCCAGTCCCGAGCAGATCAAGGCTATTCTCAACTTGGAATCTCCCAAGAACATCAAAGACGTCCAAAGGTTAACAGGTAGAGTAGCTGCTTTGAATAGGTTTATATCTAAATCATCTGATAAGTGCAGGTTATTCTATGAAGTGCTAAGAAAGAACAAACTCTTTCAATGGACTGACCAACATGAGGCAGCTTTTAAGCAACTTAAAGAATACTTGGTGACGTCACCCCTACTTGCCAAACCAGAGCATGGTGAGCACCTTTATTTATACTTGGCTGTATCTGAAAATGCTGTTAGTGCAGTATTGGTGAAGGAAATCCAAGGTGAACAGCATCCTGTATACTATGTAAGTAAGTCTCTATTGGACGCTGAAACAAGGTACTCTCATCTTGAAAAATTAATATTAGCCTTAACTACTGCTGCTACAAAATTGCGTCATTATTTCGAAACACATTCTATAACTGTTAGAACTAATTATCCTGTAAGGAATGTGTTGAGAACTCCAGAGATGTCGGGCAGATTGGCCAAGTGGTCGGTCAAGTTGAGCACTTATGATATTTCGTATGAGCCAAGAACAGCCATCAAATCTCAGGCCCTAGCCGATTTTGTAGCCGACTTCAGTCCCAGTTTACAACCCGAGGTGGAACTGGAAGTACAACAACTTGAAGGTAAAACTATTCCCAGATTTTGGACATTGTTTACAGATGGAGCTTCAAATTCCAAAGGAATTGGCTTGGGAATAGTCCTAAAATCCCCTCAAGGTGATATTATACCTCAAGCTGTATCTTGTGAATTTGGTGCAACAAATAATGAAGCCGAGTATGAAGCTTTAATCATGGGTTTAACCACAGCTTTAAGTTTAAATGTTACACATATAAATGTATTTGTTGACTCTCAATTGCTGGCTAACCATTTTAGTGGCAGTTATGTGGCGAAGCATTCCAAGATGGCTCTGTATCTCCAACATGTTAAGGCTTTAGCTTCGAAATTCCTATCATTCTCTTTGGAACAGGTCCCCAGGGAAGAAAACGCAGAAGCAGACGCCTCGGCAAACTTGGGTTCAACTTGCAAATCAATGTTGCATACTAATATCCCCATTATTTATGTTAAGTACCCAGTAATAGACCAAGTTGAGGAAGCTCAAGAGGTTACTCAACCCACTGGGGCACAAGATGTTAAGCCTTCTTGGACCCAGCCCATAATTGAGTTCTTTCAACTTGGAACTATTCCACCCGATACTAAGAATGCTAGATCCTTTAAGATTCGCACTTCAACTTTCGTTTTAATAGATAATGTGCTGTTCAAGAAGTCTTTTGCAGGACATTATTTGAGATGTGTCGATAACGAGCAAGTTGAACTAGTACTCAAAGAAATCCACGAAGGAATTTGTGGGAACCATTCTGGTGGGAAAGCACTGGCGTCGAAGGCCCTCAAGACAGGATACTATTGGCCAACCATGCGTCAAGATGCTATGAGCTATGTACAAAAGTGTGATGCCTGCCAAAGACACAGCAACATCTTGCATCAACCTGCTGAGCCTCTACATTCTATAGTCTCATCTTGGCCTTTCATGCAGTGGGGCATGGACATTGTAGGCAAGTTGCCTAAGGCTCCCGGAGGCAAAGTGTTCATGTTGGCATTAACCGATTATTTCTCAAAGTGGATCGAAGCAGAAGCTTATGTACAGGTAAGAGATAAGGAGGTAATCTCATTTCTGAAGAAAAATATAATTAGCAGGTTTGGTGTGCCATCAGAGATTATATGTGACAACGGGTCACAATTTATAAGTAAAAAGACCAGGGATTTTTGTACTCGCTGGGGCATCAAGTTGATCATGTCTACGCCTGTCCACCCTCAAGCCAATGGTCAAGCTGAATCAAGCAACAAGTTGATCATCAACAACTTGAAGAAGCGTCTAGATCAAAAGAAGGGAAAGTGGGCTGAAGAGTTACCACTTGTACTTTGGGCAGATAGGACTACTACAAAAGGAGCCACAGGTAGAACTCCATATTCATTGGTATATGGAGCGAAAGCTGTAATTCCAGTTGAAGTGACAATCCCAACAGCAAGGTATGGCTTATTAACTCAAGATGAAAATAATCTCTTGCTAACTCAAGATTTAGATACAATTGATGAGATCAGGGATTTAGCCAAGATAAGGATGGCGGCTTATCAACAACGAATTGCAAGATCTTACAACAAGAATGTCAGAGTCAGGAGATTCCAGGTTGGTGACTTAGTTTTAAGAAAAGTATTTCAAAATACAAGAGAATTGAATGCAGGTAAGTTAGCCCCCAAGTGGGAAGGACCATATCTCATCGATGCTGAAGCTGGCAAAGGTGCATATTGGTTGTCAACCCCAAGTGGAGACAGAATCCCTAGAAGTTGGAACGCCATCCACTTAAAACTTTATTTCATGTAAGTCCAGTTATTTGCAACTAGACTTCTCAGGTACGATTTATTTTAAGTTGTCAAGTTCATTCGTATATTTCAAGTTGTTAATTTTTGTTGAGAATCCTTACTAACTTAAGCATCGGAGGGGCGTTAGCTACGCTAACGCCCAACCCTAACATAAATCTGTTTTGCGAGGTGCAACTTGAGCAAACAGAGTAGGCTCAACATGTTGACATGCCAGTACGGCTGATACTTGTTGGGACCTAAGCTGGAACAGGACAAACATGTTGACACGCCAGGACGGCTGATACATGTTTGAGCCTGAGGAAGAAAAGTTCAACATGTTGACACGCCAGTACGCCTGATACATGTTGAAACTTTAGCTGGAGAGGGATGGAACTTGTTGACATGCCAGGACGGCTGATACTTGTTCTATCTCTTCAAACGGTTACCTCTATCAAAGGTACAAATTACATATGGTTAAAAGATATTCATCTTTTCTTACGAATTAAGGTTTTGACACCTTCGCCTGGGCGCACGTTTTCACACTTGTCCAAGTTGTGAACTACTGGTTGTAACATTATCATGTTACCTAAGGCTTATAGCATCAACATGTTATCTAAAAAACAAACAAGTATTTCCTAAAGGCTTAAAACACTTTCATAAAAAACCTTAAAGTGTTTTCAAAAGATTTTTTTGGTACTGGGGACAAGTTGGGTAAGCCAACCAAATCCCTTAAAACCTAAGAAAAGCGTGGAGTACTAGACCAACCTAGTACTCCCAAATAGATTGTCTCGGCTCTTATGAGCCATTACAAAATAAAAACTTGTTTTGAGGACATTCCCCCCATTTGTGGTGCATACCAACAGAGGTATGACATATAAAAACCCAAAAAAGAGATTGTTTTTTCACCCATCCAAAATGTTTCAAATTGTTTTTAAACTTCGCTCGCCGCCGGTGTTGTAGCCTTCTCCCCTTGATCATTTTGAGCTACCACTATGGTACTCGTGGCTTTGTCAAGCATCATAAATCAAGGCTTCAAGAGCCGCGGATTTCACTTCTTCTGCATCCGCTGGCTCCCCCATATGGTCCTTTAAAACTCTTCTTTCCTCCTCCAAGTTCCAAGTTGCGGCTTGTCCATTCTTATATTCCTCCATCATTTGAATTCGGGCCTCTAGCAAAGTCTTGGTAGCATTAAACGTGAAGTTCCCCTCTGCAACTTCAAGCTCTTTCATGTGGGCCTTGTTCTCAGCACGGACAGCTTCCACTTCTTTCCCCAAGCGCTCAAAATCCTTCTTCAAATTTTCCACTTCACCAGCATGCTTGTTCGCTTCCTTCTTCAATTTTTCTACTTCCTTTGCACTATTTGTGGCCTCCTTCTTCGACTCGCAGCTTCATAACTGCACCTCGCCGCTTTGATCTTCAGTGCATCAATATGGGCCAAAATAGGGATCATAATTTCCTGCATAAAAGAAAGCATTAATATTTTATCAAACTCTTTGGTAAAAGGTTTCTTCATTTTTTACCTTCTCAACAAAACTTGGTATAGCAGCTCTAAACCTCTCTCCTAACTTCACCATATCCATGTCACCATTTGTGTCCGTGGCCTCAGCTTCCACCAACTTCCTCTTCTTCGCATCCCCCTTCAACTTGGATGCGCCACATTGGAGCTAGCCACAATGTACACGGGGGTGGGGGTTTACCGTCTTTCCTTGCCAAGCTTTTTGCTCTAGCAAAGAAGCTAAGGTGTCACAAAGACTAACAAGATCCTTGGAGTGAGTGGCTACAAAAAAGGATGAAGAGTTAGAGCAAAACAAAGGAATTAGGACAAGTTGGAGATAGGCAAAGACTTAAGGTGTTTGATTAACCGGTAGACATCTGGATAGGCTCAGATAAGGCTTCTTCAGGGTTTGTTTCTCGGGCTTCTTCAGATCAACTTCTCCTTCTCGGATCTCGCAACAAATTGACCGGGCAAAGGCTTTAAAAGTCCTCACTAATAAATCCAACTCATAAATCTTGTTCACATTCTCCTCTGTATTATTCCTATAGGCAAAGAGCACATCCAGTTTCGCAACTAAGCCAAATGAGATTCAAAGAATTAGTTAGTGGACTATTAAGGAACATCATTAGAATAAGAAAAATTGTCTCTACTACCTTGAGACCTCCATTTGAAGTTGGCACCCTCATCCGACACCAGGGTATTCTTCTTTGCAAAAAAGAACTTATTCTTCCACCCTCTATCACCGGGATCAATGTTGTCATTCAAGAAAGACATCCTCCCAGACCTAACCCTAAACCCATATCTCCCTAAACCAAAACTCCTAATCTCGCCAGAAAACAAATTCTTCTAAACCAATTTCCAACTCGTTTCCGCATTCAACCTTACTAGGGCTCAAGGCTTCTCCAACCTTGTGGCATAAGTTGGGCGTAGTTAAGTTTTGTGGAAACGAAAAACTTGGTGATTAAAGTTGGGAAAGGGAATTTCAAACCAATAATAAAAGGGTATTCAGGAAAGCATACCCATTCGGGAGAGTAGCATTCTGGAGTTAGGTCAGGGTGTGTGAAAAACTCAGTTTCGAATGCCATGGCGTGATTCTTCTTGATAATCTATAAGTTGGTAGCAGGGATTGTATACTTTTCTTTGTATGGGTTCTTCAACATGTTTTGGGTTAGAAAACCCGCGGGCAAACCCTCACCACTCTCGATTAAAGCCACCGTCTTTTTCTTCCCCATTTTACAAGCTTAAGCAAAAAATCAAAGGTGGAATTGAAAGGAAAGCAAGAAACTCACCGTAAATCTCCACTTGATTTTCCTCTCCGACCGTCTTCCCTGGTTCTTCCTCTAGAAACCTCTGTGAAAGCTACGTTTTTGATTTGGTGAAAGGGAGAGTTGGAACAGGAGTCTATTTATTTATGGAGATTGAAGGTGGTTGGGACTCATGCCTTTTTGCCTTGGAAAACTACTTAAAAACCGTCCCATCGCGTCCCTTTTTCTCATTTAAAAAACCGTCGTTCTTTTCTTCCATATTTGGCAAACTTTTTGAATCTTTTTGTCTCTTTATATTCTACATTTTAAAATTCAAAAAGTTTGGGGGCAATTGTTGGGCCCTACATTCTCAGTCAACATGTTTACAACTTGCCTATAACGGCTTGGTACTAACAACTTGAGTTGTCCTATTTACATCTTGGTTATTTGCAGGTTGAGCTCTTTATTACGATAATCCTATTTTTTAGGGAATGTGTCAAAAGAAGCGAAGACTGATTCAACCACGTTTCCTCAGCAACAGATCATTATCTTCTCCTCAACGAACAAATGCGGATATATCTCCACAAGATCAGCCTTAATCCCGAGTTTTGAGGCCCATCTTTTCTCTTTGTTAATTAGCTTTATTTGAGGTATAAAAGGGGAAACACACACTGTATTTTCACACACGTTCACTCTAGCCTAAGCTCCCTTTGAATACGCTCTTAGCATTGTAATCATAAAAAACACTTAGTAAACTTACGGTCAAGGCAGGTACTAAATCCTCCCGGGGTTTTATGCCGGCGAACAAGTTGTTCAAGGGCTTTCCCTAGTCAACAAACATCTTGTGTCCGTCCCCATTCAACTTGATAATCATTGTACCTAGATTCTTATCACTTTAGTCATTTTTCTTCCCTTCGAAATATACTTGTTGAAATTTGACCAAAACACTGATCATAGTAAAACTTTGGTCAAGGTAGGTCCCAAATCCTCCCGAGGTTTTATGCCGGCGAACAAATCGTTCAAGGGCTTTCCTCGTCAAAATTCCTTTGTTCGTTGATTATCACATACACAAATCTATATTCCATTGCACCCAATTCTTTTCTTGAAATATTTGGTTATTTACAATCATTTGTCGAAATTTGATCAAAACAGAATTCGCCATTATGATTTTTGCATTTTGGGATTGTCACCAAGTTTGAAAATTGATTCTGGAATGCAAGACAATGAACTCATCACTGCGATTTTTCGCATGTTGGCATTGTCATTTTGTTGGTTTACTATCATATATCAGGGTAGTAACATCAAGTAAGCACTATTTACAAGCTTAAATTAGTCTGTTGCGTGTGTAGACAGGGGCACATATTTGACATGCAGCTTTAGCTCCTGTCTTGTGTTTTTCATTATTTACAGCTCTGTCCTAGTTCTTAGGAAAATACATGAAGCAACACAAGAAAAACTGTTATGCAACCAAGCTTGCGTGCATGCATCCATGTTAAATGTTGAAATTAATGTTGTTGCTTATTCACTTCAATTTTGTACTTCATTCACTCTGCAGAATTAATGATCCAGATATTTCTTTTTATGCAGGAATTTGTTTTATGTCGAATGAATTGGTATGAAACATTCCTCTTTTGAGAATGTTGTAAAAGACTTGAAATACTAAGCAACCATATGGTAAATAAGGATTTATGAAGGTTTTCTTGCAGCTATTTCATGAATATTATCGTTCTCCAAGTATAATTGGTTGTGCAGCCTAGGTACGTGGTGAACCAAGTGACAGCAGGGGATTATGATTGTCCCAGAAAGGTTTTAAAGCTCTTAACAGATCTGCATGCAACATTCCGCATGCTTAATCTCCGAAATGATTTCTTGCGCAAAAATATTGATGGTATGCTACTCTTTTCCTTGTTGATATGCAACTGCTGTGCACAGTGGTGAAGCCACATTTTATGCAAAGGGCTTCTTTGACCCCTTTGCCTTTGAAAGTTAACATTTTACTACCTTTGAAACTAGAAAAATATCTTTTAGTACTAAAATAATACTCCCTCCGTCTGTTCCTTAATGAATGTTCAAAATTTGAAATTTTCATCTCAAAACGAATTTCCAATTTTTAAGGAAGTTACTAAATCCTCATGCGTCATACAACAAGTTCTAATTCACACTTGGACTTGTGATGTAAAGTGGTGAGATTATTAAGGGTTGTTAAATTGTTATGCACTTGTGTTACTAAAATTGTTAACTAGAAAAAGTCCCTTAAAGTGAAATTCAGGGACGGAGGGAGTAACAAAGTTTCAGTTTTGACTCCCTTCTCTTGAAGAAAACTATCTCTAAGTTGTAATTTTGACCCCCCCCCTAGATAACTTCGTATACTATTATGAAACATTTTACGTCTAAATATTTCGACCCCTTGGAACAAAATATTGAATTCGCCACTGGCTGTGTAGGATTTTGTTTTTCTTATGCAAGTGCCCTCATAATTCTTTCTTTTATACTCCTATGTTGCACGGAGCAAGATTTCAGTTTCTTTGATAATGTATGATAGGAATGAAGTATGAACTTACGCGAGTGGAAGAAGTTTATTATGATGTCAAGATCCGAGGCTTGGCGAGTAAAGTTGATTCAACCAGTGACCAAGGTGTTCAAGAACAGTCATAAGTTGGATGATTCAACTCTGCTCTCTGGTTCCATTTTGATCTCACTTCCTGTAGAGGTTGGAGTTCAATTTTTGTTTCATGAAAGTTCAAGTTTTGCTGAGTATGGATTTGTTTCAGATTCCCAAAATTAACAAAAAAAAAAAAGGAGCTAAACTTTTGCATAGTAGGTAAAGATTGTTGTTTGCATATTAATTAATCACTTCAAAATGGCTACTCTATACTTCCTCCGTCCCAAAATGTTTGTCTCATTTGACTTTTTTGTTAAACTTTGACCACAAATATATGACAATTTAATTATGTTCATGAAATTCTAAAAATTCCTATTGATTCACCATTAATGATATTATCAACAACAACTTTTAGAATTTCATGAACATGATTAATCTCTCATAAATTTGTGGTCAAAGTTCAACAAAAAAATCAAATGAGACAAACATTTTGGGATGAAGGGACTATTATATAGCCATGTCTTGATCACTTGATGCAAAGTTGAGCAACAATTTAATTGTCTTGCAGCCTGCTAGATGAATGTCCCTTGGAGTGATTAGTTCAAAAAAAAAAAAAAATGGCTTTGAAAGTGTGTTGTTACCAAAAATATTTTTTTGATTTTTTGGAAAGTTTAATAAAGGGATTTAACTCCGTTCCTCCCGGACCTTTGCTCATGTATGCTTCAGCAACGCTCCCTTAATTAATTAGACTAGAAATCTTTTATGTTCGGTGGGACCATCATAATATAAAGCGGGCATGCAATGTGAAGTGAAGATATAAGACCATCTACAAACTACGACTTTAAACACACAGATTTGCTAATGCATAAAAAGCATGGGTCACAAAGCCAACCATGACTTTTCATTTTATTGTTTTGCCAGACACTGAGCTTCATGGCATGGAAAAAAAAAATCAAGGCTTTGATCAATTAGAGGGTGACACGTGTCATATTTTTGAAATTAATTTTTTTTTTACAAAAATTGCAATTAACATATAAAAAATAATAAAAATACAAGAATATTGAAATAATTATATATAGTAGTAATAAATGTAATATAAATGAGTAGGAAAGAGAAAATATGGTGGGGTATAATAAAAAGTAGGAGAGAGAAACTGATGACTTTTATCATGAATTGAGATAATATTGTTTGGAGTTGTGTTTTTGATGACTGATGGCGTGAAGCTGAGATAGAGGAGAGAGTGATGGGGATAAAGTTTCATGGATAAAGATGCTCTAATGAGTACTCCGCCTCATGATATTTTTTTATCATAGTATAAATAATGTAAAATTAATAATTGCTACTTTCATTTCAAAATAATTGATCGACTTTTTTTAATTTACTTTTTGATTTTTGATAAAGATAAAGAGTGAATTTTTAAAAAGTTGGGTGATTATTTTGGGAGGGAAGAGTAGTATTATTTAAAAAAAATAAAAAAATAGGAGGATGATTATTTTGGGAGGCACTTTCACTTTCACGGTTTCACCCCCTAGAACTTTAATGGGATGAAGGGCCATCCACCCAGAACAATTTATCTATATATATATATATAATGACTCAAGTACATAGAAAATTTGAGCTCACTCATTTTCCCTCAAAAACTTGTATCTAGATAAAATAGAGATTAGATACACTTTCAAGTTTTCATTAAATAGCTTCATTGAATATCTTTATTTAATAAAGTACACTCATTAATATATATATTTATAACTATTTTTTAAGTTTAATAAAAAATAAACCAAATTAACACAAATTGAAAATGAAGCTTCAATTCCGATCAATTTGTATTTACATCATATTTTAATGTTCATAATTTTATACCTAAGTAATTTTTTAAAATACTTTTTTTAAAATAATTTTTTATCAGTGCGTTTAACACACGAATGTATCACTAGTTTTTCTTAATCATCCTCCTATCCATTTCCATCTTCAAAATCCATCACCTTTATTTTCCTTCCAACCTTATCTCCATTTCACATAGTAACCCAACCCATCTCTGCCCACCTTCTCTCTTATTAGGCCAAACACTCGTGTCCCACCCTCTCTACCCAATCCCCAAAATCCCAAATATCAATTCTTGGCCACAACAAGAAAGAACAACATGGCAGCAATTGGGTGAAAATGAACATGCCGGCCCTTCCTCTACCCTCTATCCCTCAATTCGCCAACTCAACATCACTAACCCTTTGATAATTGACTTTTCTATAGTCATTTATAGCATTTCATCTTTGGTATTTACTTAGTTTTTATTCTCATTTAGTCTTAAATTAGTGTAAATTAGCTTCATTTGTTTCATATCTTCGATTTTACAATTGTTGATATATTTCTAGCATTCTTTACGGGTTTTAAGTCAATTCTTGAGCAAATGAAGCTTTGGGAAAACTAAGGGACCAAAGGCAATTTGACCCCAAATCAATTGAGTGGCCGAGTCCTCTTTTCTGGAGTGACTGAGCAATCCAAGCCAGAGCGGCCGTGCAGCATAAATTGGGGCGGCCGTGCAGAATGCCAGTCCAAATGAGAATTTGGCGCCAAGGCTGGAGCGGCCGTGCAAATCACAATGCACGGCCGTGCGCTTACTGTTCTGGGTTGAAAAGGCACCTTTTGAAGACAGCCCTCTGAAGGATCACACCCTTAGCCTAGGATGCCTATTTAAAGGCCATTTTGTATCAGATTTAATGATCCGGATGGATCCGAAAATCATCTAAAACATTCGGGAGGATCGAAATATACTTAAAATAGATAGCAAAATACTCTAGCAACATTATACACAATATTCAAAGTTTATCAATTATTAGTGAGAAATTCTTGTACATCTTTGAAGATTGTGAATGCAATACAAGATTTCATTCAGCCTTTGTTTCTTCTACAATTATGAGAATAAGTATTTCTTTCCGTATTCATCTTTTTATATTTACTTCTTGTTCCTTTATTATGTTCAAAGGCTTGCGAGTAATCCTCCATTTCTTGGAGTTGGAAACTCGATAATTTATAATTCATGCTTCCTCTTCATGTCAATTCAATTCTCTTCTTATTAATATTAATACTTACAAATAGGGAGACATCCTTAATTGTATAGCTTTAGTTGATCAAGTGAAAAATCTTGATTAGTAGAATCCTAAGAATTGAACTAGGTCATTAATCACAAGCGTAGTTTAAAGACCTAGGGATGATCCTTTAGTGGAAAATACGTGAGTATAACTTGGACTCAATGAATTTTGGTTAATACGGAACACTCGAAAGGTGAACCGGGTTACTCGTGTGACGGACGAGAATACCTATAAACGGACCCTCAAGAGATAGGCCGTGTCGATCTTAAAATACATGTGCTAGGCATTCACCCATGAGTAGTTAGCACAACTTAGAGTATCATCCTTGATTTATGACATTTTCATCTTAAAACAATTTCTTCTTATCATTCTTAAATGATTACAAATATAAAGACGATTGTATTTGTATGAACCCTAGTTAATTGAGAGAATGACGTAGCTGTGAATCTCGATTAGCGAAACCATATGAAGTAAACTAGGTTGCATTAATCACGAGAATAGTTTAATGGCCTAGGGATGTTCCTTGAATTGAAAGTATATGGACTTTACAAGCACTAATGGATTCTTACTAGTTATATGAAACCCTCGAGAGATAAGCGGGTCTGCCCGTTCGCTCACCAGGCGGGATTACCATTAACGGAACCTTAAGAGATAGGCCGTATTAGTAAAGAATACAAATACTACTTGCTTGATCGTGATAAGTAGTATAGGCTGAATGTGCCATGCTTGTTATTTTGATAAAAACCTTTATTTAAAGCATGATTACTTGATGAATATATGTCGTTCGAATTTCCAATCTGAAATTACCCGGGATTTTCGCGCGGACGCGGAAATGCGGTTGTCTTTCGCGGAGGGTTGGTGTCTGAGACCTCGCTTTTCGGGAAGGAAGAGGAGTCGCCACGCGGTTTTTGTATTTTGAGCCCAAACGTTGAGAAACGGCTTTTGTGAAAATGGTGTCATTTTTATTGGTAGCAAAAACTTAGGAAAAGACTTTGAAAATGGGGGGGTCATTTTTATTGGTAGCAAAAACGAGTAAAAAGCTATTTGGTACCAGAGATTGTTAGGTTCGGAGGTCACGTTACGTTTCGGGAAGAGTATTACGAGATTACCCGAAACGCCTCGTATGACGAGTCTTTCTACCTTTCTCGAAAATGTGTGTGTTGGGCCCTACATTTTCAATCAACATGTTTACAACTTACGCCTAAACAACTTGGTACTAACAACTTGGGTTGTTCTGTTTACAACTTGGTTTTTACAGGTTGGGACGCATAACGCTTTTCCTATTTTATAGGGAACGTGCCAAAGACCAGTTCAACCACGTTTCTTCAGCAAGCCAACGACTATCTCTTTCCCAACGGATGAGTGCGGATAAATCTCCAAGGATAAACCTCAATTCCGAGTTTGTAGGCCCTCATTGTTATTTAGTTTTTGAGGTATAAAAGGGGACATACACTGTAAATTCACAAAGGCACTACACTAGCCTAAGCTCCCTTTTCATACGCTCTTAGCATTGTAATCTCAAGAAAATTCTTAGTAAACTTTCGGTCAAGGCAGGAGCCACATCCTCCCGGGGTTTTGTGCCGGCGAACAAGTTGTTCAAGGGCTTTCCCTAGTCAACAAATGTCTTGTGTCCATTTCTATTCAACTTGATAGTCATTGTACCTAGATTCATATCACTTTAGTCACTTTTCCCATCATAAAAATATAATTGTTGAAATTTGACCAAAACAATTTGGCGCCGTCTGTGGGAAACTTTGATTATCTAAGTAGAAATGGTTAATCCATCTTCCAGCAGCCGAGTCGGCCGCTTCCTCGTTTCCAATACCCAAGGCAACCCTCCTCCAAGCGCGTAAGCCGTCAACTTGGAGATAATGTCCAACATGGCGGACATGATGAGGAAAATAGGCGATCGGTTGGATGATCAGCAGCGTACGAATACAATGATCTTCAATGCCATTGATAGTACGCGTAAAGGGAAGCAAGCGGAGACTCAAGTATCTACTCCATTTTCACCTTTACTTCCTAGATCTTTGTTTGGCTGTGCACAGACCGAGCCATGTTGGAGATATCCCGATGTCCAACACCTTGCCACGGAAAGCACGATTGTGACATCCATTCCAATTAAGCAACCAAGATTCGGCCTATCGCCAGCCAATCCGCGCTATCATCTTGCTACACTTATGCTACACCCTCGGTGGGCAAACAGAAGTTTCTTTAATGCTTTCGATACTTTCGCACCTCAAGTTAATAATGCTCCTCTTTTCGCAGAAAACCAACTTGTTAAGGAAATGCAAACCATTAAGGAGTTGCTCCGAAGCGTGCTTGGAGTCAACTTGCCATATCACCAAGTCTCTCCAACTTGCTACAACGAGTCTCGTTTTGTGCAGCGATAGCCTGAGATCCCGAAGAAGTTCTCACCCCTCATATGAAGAAGTATGACGGAAGTACCGATCCAGCAGAGCACGTGTTGCCGTATCAAGAGTCAATGGATATCATAAGTATCCCTCCTATGTTTAAAGAAGCATGTTTTTGGCAGGGGCTTTGGCTCAACCTTGTCAGACCGGCCTTAAAATGGCTAACAGGGCTTCCTCTAAACTCTATTTCATCTTATGCTCAACTTGTCAATATGTCCATTAATCAGCCATGCAACAGGCATTTGACAAGTTGACTAGTGATCTTTATAGAATTGTACAAATGTACTTAATGAAAGTCTCAAAGAGTATTTGCACAGTTCAATAAGGAGGCAATGACTATACCCAACTCGACGTGTCCACAAAGAACTGAGGCATTCTGCATAGGCTTGAAGAAGAGCTCTTTGTTTCACAACGAGTTGGTGATGACCCCGCGAAACAACTTGAAGAAATCAGTAACTGTGGCCTTGCCTTACATCCGATTGGAGGAAGATAGCTTGGCAATGGGGAACTCAACTGGGAGGACTCCTACTCCTCTATTCGAACCCTCTGACAGACGATCGGACTCCCATCACCCTAAGTCCAACAGGGGCAAACCCCCTGTTAAAACTGAACCTTCTAGAATTCATGAATCTTATGCGCCATGGGAAATCTTGGAGATAAAGCGAGATGGCCCAAGAAGAATGACCAGTCAACAACTTGGAAGGACAAGTCCAAGTGGTGCGCATTTCATGAAGATTTCGGGCATACCACCGAGAAGCTTTCGCTTTGAGGAAGGAGATTGCTCATTTGTTGTCCAAGGGTCTTCTCAAGGATTTGTTGGGCAAGAAGAGGGTCAGGAGTGAGTCCAAAGAACCTGGTTCAGAGGAGCAATCTAGGCCCAAGAAAGTTGCACCCTCCGCCACCAAGGTAGTGAATGTTATTTCAAAGTGGGTCTCATATTTGCGGCACAACTTACTCGCCGCCAAGCGTCATGCCAAGAGCTCTAAGGAAGATCAATCAGAATTGCCTATAAGGCACCGCGACTTCACGGATGGTCATATCATTTCTTTTGAAGATGAAGATAAAGACAACACGTTGGACCCTCATCATGATGGTCTAGTTGTTCAGGTGCAGATTGCTAATTGTGTGGTCAAGCGGATCCTGATCGATGGTGGCGTTCAGTCCAACATCATCTTTACTCATGCTCTTGAAGATACGGGTATCCCTTTGTCAGAAGTTGTGAAGAACTCATCCGTCTTGGTAGGGTTCAGTGGTGAGGTGAAGCGGTCGGTGAGATCAAGTTGCCCATCTACCTAGAAGGTATGAATTCCATGGAGAGGTTTTGTGTGATTGAATGCTCTTCTTCATACAATGTCATATTGGGAAGGCCTTGGATCCACAACATGAAGGCCGTGCCATCGACTTACCATCAATGCGTCAAGTTTCCAACACCTTGGGGTGTTGCCAAGTTGAAGGGAAACCAAAGAAGTCTCTAAGGAATGTTACAAGATCAACATGAAAGCAAGCTCGACCCCTCGCAAGCATAGCAATTAAAGAAAAAGGCCCAGACATTCTTGAAGCGGTGGAGCACGATACAAAAAGCGTTCCTGTTGATGCATCAAAACCTGAGGCCCAAGTGCAAGTTGGGATAGACCTACCGTCCGAAATCGAAGAGGAGTTGATCGAGTTCCTGAAAAGCCAGAGATGCTGTTTCGCTTGGAAACATGAGGACATGACAGGGATAAGCAAGGATATTATTACTCACAAGTTGAACATCGATCCGACCATCCGTCCTGTCCGTCAAAAAAGAAGGAAGTTTGCCCAAGAGCGGAATCGATCATTAAGGATGAAGTTGAAAGGCTGCCAAGTCCAAGATGATCGAGAAGTTCAGTATCCAAAGTGGTTGGCTAACGTTGTAGTGGTGGAGAAGAAGAATGGCAAGTGGCGAGTATGCGTGGACTTCACCGACTTGAACAAGGCCTGTCCAAAGGATCCATTCCCTCTCCCTCACATTGATTCTCTTGTTGATGAGACAGCCGGTCACGACATCTTGACATTCATGGACGCATCTTCCGGGTATCAACAAATTCAAATGGAACCTTCGGACCAGTGAAGATACAAAGATTCATGACTCCTAAGGTATATATTGTTATATTTCTATGCCATTTGGTCTTAAAAATGCAGGGCAACCTACCAAAGGTTGGTAAACAAGATGTTCAAAGATCAACTTGGCAAGACGATGGAGGTCTACATAGACGACATGGTGGTCAAATCCAAACACATTGAGGATCATGTAGAGCACCTTGCTGAGGCATTCAACATCTTGAAAGCCTTCAACATGAAGCTCAATCCGGCAAAGTGCAACTTCGGAGTTAGAGCAGGCAAATTCTTGGGATATATGGTAACCAAGAGGGGAATCGAAGCAAGTCCCGAACAAATCAAAGCCATTCTCAACTTGGAATCCCCTAAAAACATCAAGGACGTACAAAGGTTAACAGGTAGAGTAGCTGCTTTGAACAGATTTATATCCAAATCATCTGATAAGTGCATGTTATTCTATGAAGTCTTGAGAAAAACAAACTCTTTCAATGGACCGACCAACATGAGGCAAATTTCAAACAACTTAAAGAATATTTGATGACGTCACCCCTACTCGCTAAACCCGAACATGGTGAGCATCTTTATTTATATTTAGCCGTGTGAAAATGCCGTTAGTGCAAGGTATTAGTGAAGGAAATCCAAGGTGAGCAACATCCTGTTTACTATGTGAGTAAGTCTTTATTAGATGCCGAAACAAGGTACTCTCATCTTGAAAAATTAATATTAGCCTTAACTACCGCTGCTACCAAGTTACGTCATTATTTTGAAACACATTCCATAACTGCTAGAACTAATTATCCTATGAGGAATGTGTTAAGGACTCTGAGATGTCAGGTTGGCTAAGTGGTCAGTCAAGTTGAGCACGTATGACATATCATACGAGCCAAGAACAGCCATCAAATCACAGGCCCTAGCCGATTTTGTAGCCGACTTCACCCAAGTTTGCACTGAGGTAGAACTGGAAGTGCAACAACTTGAAGGTAAAACTATTCCTAGATTTTGGACATTATTTACGAGATGGAGCCTCAAATTCCAAGGGAACTGGTTTGGGAATAGTCCTAAAATCCCCTCAAGGTGATATCATACCTCAAGCTGTATCTTGTGAATTTAATGCAACAAATAATGAAGCTGAGTATGAAGCCCTAATCATGGGTTTAACTACAACTTTGAGTTTGAATATTACACATTTAAATGTATTTGTTGACTCTCAATTACTAGCTAACCAGTTTAATGGCAGTTATATGGCGAAGCATTCCAAGATGACCCTGTACCTCCAACATGTTAAAGCTTTAGCTTCGAGATTTCTATCATTCTCTTTGGAACAGGTCCCCAGAGAAGAAAATACAGAGGCAGACGCCTTGGCCAACTTGGGTTCAACTTGCAAATCAATGTTGCATACTAATATCCCCATTATTTATGTTAAGTACCCGGTGATAGACCAAGTTGAAGAAACTCAAGTGGTTACTCCACCTATTGGGACACAAGATGCTAAGCCTTCTTGGACCCAACCCGTCATTGAGTTCCTTCAACTTGGAACTATTCCCGATGTTAAGAATGTTAGGTCATTTAAGATTCAAACTTCAACTTTCGTTGTAATAGATAATGTGCTGTTCAAGAAGTCTTTTGCAGGGCACTACTTGAGATGTGTCGATAATGAGCAAGTTGAACTGGTACTTAAGGAAATCCATGAAGGAATATGTGGGAACCATTCCGGAGGAAAGGCACTTGCATCAAAGGCCCTCAGGACGGGATATTACTGGCCAACCATGCGTCAAGATGCCATGAACTATGTGCGAAATGTGACGCCCGCCAAAGACATAGCAACATCTTGCATCAACCTGCCGAACCTCTACATCCTATAGTCTCATCTTGGCCTTTCATGCAGTGGGGCATGGATATTGTAGGCAAGTTGCCCAAAGCTCCAGGAGGCAAAGTATTCATGTTGGCTCTAACCGATTATTTCTCGAAATGGATCGAGGCAGAAGCTTATGTGCAAGTAAGGGATAAAGAGGTAATTTCATTTTTAAAGAAAAATATCATTAGCAGGTTTGGTGTACCATCAAAGATTGTATGTGACAATGGGTCACAGTTCATAAGTAAAAAGACCAGGGATTTTTGTGCTCGCTGGGGCATCAAGTTAATCATGTCCACACCTGTCCACCCTCAAGCCAACGGCCAAGCTGAATCAAGCAACAAGTTGATCATCAACAACTTGAAGAAGCTGCCGCCGCCGGTGTTGCATCTTCCACTTGATCATTTGGAATAGCCACTATGGTGCTTAAATCCTTGTTAGCATCATCAACTAGAGCCTCTAGGGCCGCGGAATTCACTTCTTCTGCATCCGCTGGCTCACCAATATGGTCCTCCAAAACTTTTCTCTCATCTTCCAAGTTCCAAGCTATGGCCTGTCCATTTTCATATTCTTCAATCATTTGAATGCGGGTCTCCAACAAAGTCTTGGTGGCATTGAATTTGAAGTTCCCCTCTGCAACTTCAAGCTCTTTCATATGAGCCTTATTCTCAGCACGAATGGCTTTCACTTCTTCTCCCAAGCGTTCAAAATCCTTCCTCAAACCTTCCACCTCACCAGCATGCTTGTTTGCCTCCCTCTTCAATTTCTCCACTTCCTTGGCACTTTTGGTAGCCTCCTTTTTTGATTCTGCAGCCTTCGTGACCAAGTCTCACCGCTTTGATCTTCAATGCATCAATGTAGGCCACAATCGGGGTCATGAGTTCCTGCACCAAAAAAGATGTTAGTACTTTATCGAGCTCTTTGCTAAAATTCAAAGATTCCTTCATCTTTACCTTCTCAACAATGTACCTAAATTTTTCTCCTAACTTCTCCATGTCCATATCACTTTGTTTGCATCTGTGGCCTCGGCTTCCACCGCCTTTCTTTTCTTTGCATCCCCCTTCTTCTTGGATGCGGCCAAATGGGAGCTAGCCACAATAGACACAGGGTAGGGGTTTACCATCCTTCTTTGCCAAGCTTTTTGCTCTAGCTGCGGCAAGAAGGTCAGCAGCGGTAACAGTTTCCTTGGAGCGAGTGGCTGCAAAATAGAATGAAGAGTTAGAACAGAGCAAAGGGGTTAGAACAACTTGGAGATAGGCAAAGATTTAAAGTATTTGATTAACCTGTAGACATTGGGATAGGCTCAGAAAAGGTTTCTTCAAGGTTTGCCTCTCGGGCTTCTTTGGGACCAACTTCCTTGTTAGAATCTGCAACAAATTGAACTGGTAGTGCCTTAAAAGTTCTCACTAAGGGTTCCAAGTTATAGATCTCGCTCACTCTTTCCTCTGTGTTGTCTTTAAAGGGAAAAAGCACATCCAATTTCGCAACTAGGCCAAAGAAAAATTTGGAGAAATAGTTAGTACATTGCTGAAAATCATCATTAGAGTAAGAAAAATTGCCTACTACCTTGGGACCTCCATTTGAAGTTGGCACCCACATCCTTCACCAGGGTGCTCTTCTTTGCAAAAAAGAATTTGTTCTTCCATCCTCTATCGGCAGGGTCAACATTGTCGATTAAGAAAGGCGTCCTACCAACCCTAACCCTAAAGCCATATCTCCCTAAACCAAAGCTCCTAAACTCATGCGTAAAAGCAAATTCCTCTAGACCAATTGCTAACTCTGTTTCTGCATTTAGCCTTACTAGGGTTTGAAGGCTTCTCCAACCTTGAGGCATGAGTTGGGCATAGTTAAGCTTGGAAGATACAAAGAACTGGGTGATTAAAATTGGAAACGGGAATTTCAGACCAATAGTGAACGGATATTCAGGGAAACATACCCATTCGGGAGAAAAACACTCTGGAGTTAGGTCAGGGTGGGTAAAAAGTTCAGTCTCAAAAGCCATGGCGTGATTCCTCTTGATAATTTCTAAATTGACGGAAGGAATGGTACACTTTTCTTTTTCAGGGTTCTTTAACATGTTTTGGGTGAGAAAACCCACGGGCAAACCCTCTCCACTCTCGATTAAAGTACCACCTTTCTCTTCCCCATTTTTCAAACTTAAAAACAAAGATTCAAAGATGGAACTGGAAAGAAAACAAGAAACTCACCGGCAATTTCTACTTGATTCTCCTCTCCAAAACCGTCTTCCCTGGTTCTCCTTCTTCTTCCCGTAATCTCTTTGAAAGCTACGTTTTTGAAAGGGAGAGTTGGAACAGGAATCTTCTTATTTATGGAGGTTGAAAGTGGTTGAGACCTTTTAAAACAAATACACCTTTTTGCCTCGGGAAACTACCTGAAAACCGTCCCATCGCGTCTCTTTTTTAAACCGTCGTTCCTTTCTTATTTTGGCAAACCTTTTGAATTCTTTTTGTCTCTTTCTATTCTTCTTTTTTAAATTCAAAAAGTTTGGGGGCAATTGTTGGGCCCTACATTTTCAATCAACATGTTTACAACTTACGCCTAAACAACTTGGTACTAACAACTTGGGTTGTTCTGTTTACAACTTGGTTTTTACAGGTTGGGACGCATAACGCTTTTCCTATTTTATAGGGAACGTGCCAAAGACCAGTTCAACCACGTTTCTTCAGCAAGCCAACGACTATCTCTTTCCCAACGGATGAGTGCGGATAAATCTCCAAGGATAAACCTCAATTCCGAGTTTGTAGGCCCTCATTGTTATTTAGTTTTTGAGGTATAAAAGGGGACATACACTGTAAATTCACAAAGGCACTACACTAGCCTAAGCTCCCTTTTCATACGCTCTTAGCATTGTAATCTCAAGAAAATTCTTAGTAAACTTTCGGTCAAGGCAGGAGCCACATCCTCCCGGGGTTTTGTGCCGGCGAACAAGTTGTTCAAGGGCTTTCCCTAGTCAACAAATGTCTTGTGTCCATTTCTATTCAACTTGATAGTCATTGTACCTAGATTCATATCACTTTAGTCACTTTTCCCATCATAAAAATATAATTGTTGAAATTTGACCAAAACAGTGTGCGTGTGTGTGTGTGTTTGCATTTTGAAATGGGGGCTTGAATGACAAGCTTAATCTTGGTTTGAATGTCAAACGTTGATTAGGTGACTTTGTTTGAAAAGACGAGTGTTTGAATGACAAACGTCGGTTTTAAGTTTTGAAAGAGAGTTCGAAGGTCGAACTCCGATTTTGAACCGGGCATGTCATTGTTAACGATTTTACGGGAAAAACGTATTAAATGATTTTGAAAGTCAAAAGTCGGCTTTTAAGGTTTGAAGATGAGCGTTCGGATGCCAAACGTCATTTCGCGCATTTTGAAAGAGAGTTCGAAGGTCGAACTCCGGTTTTGAACCGGGCATTACATTGTTAACGATTTTTACGGGAAAAAACGTATTAAATGACATGCAATCAACGAATCGGGTTGCGATTCGGACTTTGAAAAGTAAATACTATCACGATCCAAACGGGTCGGACTTTATAAATGACAGTACTTAAAGTGCGGTATCAACGGAATCAAACGATTCGGAATCGTAAATGACGATCGACGAGCCAAACGACTCGGAATTGTAAATGACGATCGACGAGCCAAACGACTCGGAATGGTAAAGTTGCATGAAATGTAAATGACGTTTGACGGATCAAACGGTCCGGAATTGTAAATGACAGAAATTTAAATGACGATCGACGGATCGATCGATCCGGGATTGTAAATGACATAAAAGTAAACGGAACGGGGCCGGAACGCCGTTTTAACCCGAGATTACTTCTCTTACGGGAAGAGGAGAGGATCTAGGGGCTAAAACGTATCGGACCCCGTTAGACGGAGGCGTCTACATTTCAACGATGTTCGTACGAAACGGTTATAGCGACTGGCGCGTAAATCGAGGCAGAATGAGAGATTAGGGAGAGGGAGTTATACCTATGGCTAGGGTCGACTCCTTTGGCTCGAGGGTGTATACGGGATACGAAAAGTAATTTGGAACGGTGTTTCGGAGTGGAGGGGGTTATATTTGATCGAAATACGTAGGTTTCACGCGAATCGAGGCGAAACGGGAGCTCGGGAAGGGGTGGAAACCAGTTGGGCCGTGGCTATGGTGTTTTTGGAGAGTGATTTTGTTGTTCTTAAATGACTTTGACAGCCCTTCTATTTATAGGTAAAATTTCAGCATGAGTCCGGCCGGACTTAGCTTGAAATCCAAGGGGTTTTGTGAATTTTGGAAATTGGAGGGACTTGCTGGCAATTTCTGAGAGTCTGCAAAGGAGTTCGGCCGGACTTGGACTGCATACTAGGGGTATTTTAGTTTTTTCTACTTGATTTTTGATTGAAAGGTGACTAGAGGGAGGTGGCATGTGTGCCAAGTGTCCCATGACTCACCAGGTTGTGTGGGAGTTCGTTCTCGGGTCTCGGTTTTGTCCCTTTTTAAAATAACAGTCCGGAAAATGTCCGAAACGCTCCCTGAAAGTGCGTTTTTCAGGGAAAGCCGTACTTTACGTGCGATGACGTGTGTTAAGTACGTTTCGACGTCGGGATGCACGGGGCAGTCCCGGAACGTCTCGTTGGCTTGGCAACGGGGAGCTTAACGGGTTCCAGTTAACCTGGAGCGGGCCAGTTAACGGATTTCGGTTAAGTTTCTACCGGATTTTGACGATCCGAATTTGGGTACTTACACAATCCCGAGAACACTTCTATTATAAGTTAGAGTAGTTTTTGTATGCTTCTTGTATTTTCTCACACCAATTCATATCTCTCCCAGTCATTTTATCTATATATTTATATAAAGACGAGTATCATACAAAGTAAATCCTGTCTCTGTGAAATCGATCCGTACTTGCATTAGCTATACTACCATAGTTCGTGCACTTGCGGTATTTAAAAAGAACCGTCAGGTTTGAGACTAACACCCTCTCCTGAATTCGACATCCCACCGGCCCAGATTTGATCCATGACCCACTTTCTTTGACTCTTAAATATTGTTTAATTTTGTAAATCTATGCTTAATCCATTTTTTTTAAATTAAATTTATAAATCTATGTTCGATCCATTTTGATTTTAAACAAATGATTTTGTAGATCTCTACTTTTGAGTTCAATTTTTTGATTTGGATTGATAGTCAACCAGAGCATATAAACTTCTTAACAAATTCTCTATATTCTCTTTTTCCATTTAATTGAAGTAGTTTCAACCCAATCGCTCTTTTGATTTTGGAATTTTTTTGATCAATATACTTTTCTTAGACATTCACCTCTCCATTGTGGAATGAAGAATGATAATATTTAGGATTTATTAAAAAATAAAAAATTCGCTCATTGGAGAAGCCCGATCCGTATCAAGCTCTAATCTATTTTTAACGACTAATTAGATCGAAAAATTATTCAAATTAAGAATGGGAGCTCGTTGCTTTTTCTTTTTGTGAGTCTTGGAACTGAAATTTTGAGGGTCGAGATGACGGTGGTGACCGTGACAATGGAGATGATTGTGGTAAAGGCGGTAGTTATGGTGGCGAAGGCGGTGGAGGTTGTGAACTTGTGATGGTGGTGATAATGGTGGTGATTATAAAAGTTGACACATGGGTGTCAATGTGGCTCTGATTTAAAAAAAAATATTGTGGGATGGAAGTCTGAATAGTAAGTTTTTCGAGTAGGTCTGGCGAAAAATGCGTTTCTCCATCTCTGTATGGAGAAACGGGTTTTTTAATATATTCAAAAACCGGCAACCATTTGAAATTGTTAATGCAGACTGTGGGTGTTACCATAGGTGCTATCACTGGCAGTTGGGTGTTACCCGAACTGTAATGAGTTGTAATTTAATAATTCTTTCCATATTATTTTATATCCTAATGTCTAATATTATTTGCAAGATATATGTGTTTTTTGGTCCATATTTCAGGTTAATATATGGTTGGATTAATTGCTAGAAATAAGGAAGAAGTTGGAGAAGGAGTTACACGTAAATAGGAGATTTACGTGTAACTATTGCTTGGTCCATATTATTTGAAGAAGGAATAAAAACGTGGGAAGACCAAGTCATGGAGTTGTTGCTGATTAATTGAAGAGTACAATACCAAGAAAGCAAGAGAGTACAAGGGATAAAGCATGGACTTGGGCTTCAAGAAATCGGTTGCTACATTCTAGGGAAGTTGGCGAATGATGAGGAATTCAAGCCAAGAAATCTCTCCACTCCTCACACACGATCTGAAGGTCCAAGGCTGTTATTTTGGAGTAGCCTCCAAGGCATTGGAAGGCTATAAATAGGCTAGGTGTGTTTCATTTGAAGTATGCCAAATATCAAACACACACACCATAGCACAAGAGAGACAAAGTTCTTTGGTTCGCATATCCTTCCTCCCTTGTGATTCTAGCTTAAACACTGAGTGTTTAAGAGAGTGTTGGCTAAGGATAGGATTCGTTCTTTGTCTCATTTAGTTCCATAGAGCATTATCATTGTATTAGCAATAGGGAACTTTCGGCTTTGTAATTTTGCTATATTGATTATAAAGTCTTCGCCATCTAGGCACACTCAAGTTATATATTTATATAACTTGAGAAAATTATATCTTGTGTTATTTATTTCCGCTGCACAAAGTTTTTATAAACTATTTATTTTGGTGTGTGTGTCTTGTCCCGTCAAGCGTTGTGTTAACCAAGGTGTTGGGTAACATCTACGGTAACAACTCTTTCTAGTGAAGCCATTGACAATTTCAATTGGTATCAGAGCAGGTCACTTGACAATACTAAGTGCTTGGTCTAGGTGTCATGGCTTATGATCCGTCTAATCCTAACCATAAGCATCTTCGTGTGTTATATGGCTCGAATTATTGTTATTGGAAGATCCGTCTACGCTCGCATATCAAATCAATTGATCTTCGAGCATGGTGATCTATAACAAATGGTAACTCCTTACCAATGTTACTCCGCCGATGAAGATGGTGACGTACAAGTCAAACCCGAATCGAATGGAACATGGAAGAGATCAACCAAGCTAGTTTCAATGAAAAGGCACTTAATGCCATTTTTTGAGTGGGTTGATATGCATATTTTCAAACTTATTCAAAACAGTTCCCACCGCAAAAGAAGCATGGGATATTTTACAACGTTTTTGTGAAGGTGATGGCAAAGTGTGCGTGAAACTAAGCTTAGGGGTCTTACTAGCAGATTTGAAAGATTAAGGATGGGTGAAAATGAAACTATTCCTTCTTATTTTGAAAAATTATTTGATATTGCTAATGAGTGTCAATTGTTGGGTGAACCTTTTACCAACAAACAACTTGTCTCAAAAGCAATTAGAACCCTTCCTGAGCGTTTTAATATGAAAGTTTCATCTATTGAAGAGGCTCACAATCTTGCAACTATGGATATCAATTCTTTAATGAGTATTTTGAAAAACTTTGAGTTAAATCTCTTAGATCAAAGTGAAGCATCTAAAGGGAAAAATGTTGTTTTGAAAACTCAAGCCTCGAGTTCTTTGGATGAAAACGAAGATGAGGTTTTTGAAGAAATTGATGAGAATGCTAGTGTTGCTTTACTTGCTAGAAAATACAATTCTATGGTTAGAAAGTATAACAATGAAAAAATGCAGGTGAAAGCAAAGGAGAAGCAAACCAAGGTCTATGATTCGATGCCAAAAAGGACTTTCCCATCTAACCCAAAGTCGAACCCAAGAAGAGCATCATCGTAGATCGCTTAAGGTCTGATCCAAAGCACATTGAATCCATTCAATGTCATGCTTGCTCGGGTTGGGGTCACTATTCCAATGAGTGTGCAAATACTCTAAGGAAGAGAGGAAAGAACCTATGGGTTTCTCTCGGTGATGATGAGGATGAAGGACCATCTCAGGAGGTAGAATCCGATCAAACAACCATGTTTGTCACAAGAAGTAACACGGAAAAGGACAAGTGTTACCCAAGGTGTTATCCGACCGAGATAACATCCGTGATCACACACGACAGGTATGATGAATTATGTGATAATAATGCTGTGTGTTTTGTTAGCTCTTCTAACCACGATACGGGAAGTACACAAGAGGATGAGCAGAGCAAAGATGACCTCATTTCCGGATTAAAAGACCTTTACGAGGTATTGCTCGTGGAATGGAAGAAAGAGAACAATTTGGTTAAGTCCTTAACCAAGAAGAATGAAGGACTCCGGGCCTATGTGACTCATATGGAGGTTCAAGCAACAAAGAGAGAAATCGAGCTTGAAAGAGTCAAGGGCAATTTGACTCTAGCCGAAACCACCTTGAAGAAGCTCAACACCTGGATCTACCAAATTGGATGAGATCTTGAACTTGAGTACACCTCTCGAAGCGAGTATTGGTTTTCAAGAATCTTTGAATAGTATTCTTTCTACTTTGTCTATGAATGATAATAAGAATTGTTTTGTTAAGGAGCGGTTTTTTGACAAAGATTCTTCTTCAAAAGAACCATGTGACAAAGGGAAGGTGTGTCAATCTTGTCACACACTGGACATTTTAAAAATAAATGCCATATTGTTTCGAAAAAAGCATCCGGTCCCTTGGTGTTACCCGAGGTGTTGCCCGACACACGGGATAACACACCCGATCGAAATGGTAAAAATTCAAAAAGGTGTGGAAACCAAAAGCTAATCTGAAATGTGATGTTGTGTACACTGCTTTAAAAACAAATATTGAAGGTTCTTGGTACTTTGATAGTGGGTATTCACGTCATATGACAGGAACAAAATTATTTTTAAAAGACTATGAAACAATTCATGGGGGTAGTGTAACTTATGGTGGTGGGAGCAAGAGTAATATCATTGGGAGAGGGACACTAAATGTGTGCGGATTTCCAACCTTAAAGAATGTCTTACATGTTGATGGACTTGTAACTAATTTAATTAGTATTAGTCAACTTTGTGATGACAACTTAGAGGTGAAATTTAATAAAGATACTTGTGAAGTTTATGACAAGATTAACAATTGTGTAATGACAGGTACAAGATCTAGTGATAATTGTTATCTTGTTGAAGACAAGCAAGTATGCCATTCGGCAAAACTTGATAACACTACATTGTGGCATCAAAAGTTGGGACATGTTCACTTTCGTAACATAGAAAAGATTGTTAATCTAGATGCTGTCCAAGGCATTCCTAGTCTTGATCTTAAACAAAAAATTGTTTGTGAGGAGTGTCTCAAAGGGAAACAAACTCGTGTTACCCATGGTGCTTTGCCCAACACAATGAGCAACACACTGGTACTACACATTGTTTTCAACTCTTGCATATGGATCTAATGGGTCCACTTGAGATAGAAAGTTTTGGGGGCAAGAAATATACTTATGTCATTGTTGATGATTTTTCACGATTTACATGGGTTTATTTTTTAAGGGAAAAATCTGAGACTTTTGAAAAGTTCAAAATCTTGCACTCTAAGATCAAAAACATGTTTTGTGCTTCAATTTTTCGAATTAGGTCCGATCATGGGAGGGAATTTGAGAATGTTTCTTTTTCAAATTTTTGTGAAAGAAAAGGTATTCACCATGAATTTTCAGCCCCAAAAACACCTCAACAAAATGGGGTAGCTGAAAGGAAGAATAGGACTTTACTTGAAATGACTCGTGTGATGTTATTTTCAAAAAGAATTTCGAAAAGATTTTGGGCAGAGGCACTAAATACGGCTTGTCACACAGCCAATAGAGTTTTTCTAAGACCCGGCACAACCATGACTCCATACGAAATTTTGAATGGTAGAAAACCAAAAGTTCATTATTTTCATGTCTTTGGTTGTGTGTGTTACATTCCCAATGATCGGGACTACTTAGCAAAATTGAACTCTAAGAGTGATAAGGCCATTTTTCTTGGTTATGCTTCAAATAGTCGTGCATATAGGGTATTTAATCTAAGGCTAAAAACCATCCAAGAATCCATGAATATTGTTTTTGATGATCACTCAAGTATTGCTGTAGAAAATGTTCAAGAGACACCCTTGGAGCTGTTGGAAGAAGTCGATCCAGGAAGGTGTTACCACGGGTGTTACCACGAGTGCTAACAGCCGATAGTAACACAGAACCGAGCATGGTGTTAC
Source organism: Adenophora triphylla var. japonica (assembly GCA_022495995.1). Classification (NCBI taxonomy): domain Eukaryota; kingdom Viridiplantae; phylum Streptophyta; class Magnoliopsida; order Asterales; family Campanulaceae; genus Adenophora; species Adenophora triphylla. The sequence continues at coordinate 31,101 of JAFEMH010003891.1, read as the reverse complement.
CATTGATGAGATAACACCTCGGATAGCATCTCGATTCCGATCCAAAGAAATGAAGATCAAGAAGGAGTTGAAACAGAGGTTCACGAGAATGTGAGAAGAGATCCTCCACCTAGAATCAGTAGGAATCATCCTACAACCCAAGTAATTGGGGAGGTGAATGAGGGTGTACAAACAAGACGTATGAATTCCATTAGTGACCGTGACATGGTAAGGTATGTGTGCATGCCCACCACATACTCAAAGGTAACATACTCTTGTTTTACTTCATCCGTAGAACCTAAAAATGTGATTGAAGCTTTAAAAGATAATTTTTGGATTCAAGCAATGCAAGATGAACTTGATCAATTTGCTCGTAACAATGTTTGGTCTTTAGTACCCCGTCCCTCAAACACTAATGTTATTGGGACAAAATGGATTTTCAAAAATAAGACCGATGAGTATGGAAACATTGTTAGGAACAAGGCTCGTCTTGTGGCTCAAGGCTATACACAAGTGGAAGGTATTGACTATGACGAGACCTTTGCACTGTGGCTAGAATTGAGTCAATAAGACTTTTACTGGCCATTGCTTGTTTTCTTAAAATCACATTGTTTCAAATGGACGTCAAAGCAGCCTTTTTAAATGGATACTTAGATGAGGAAGTTTTTGTTGAACAACCAAAAGGCTTTGAAGATCCATTTCAACCGGACCATGTGTATAGACTTGATAAAGCTCTTTATGGGTTGAAGCAAGCTCCACGTGCATGGTATGGTAGGTTAACTAGTTTTTTACTAGAATATGGTTTTACTAGAGGAGAAGCGAGATAGGACTTTATTCATTCTTAAACATGGAAAAGAACTTGTCGTGGTTCAAATCTATGTTGATGACATAGTATATGGCTCTACATCAAAAACTTGTTTAAATGATTTTGTAGAGGCTATGACATCAACATTTGAAATGAGCATGATGGGGGAACTTAACTTCTTTCTAGGCATGCGGGTTAAGCAATCAAGTGAAGGGATTTTCATCTCCCAAAGCAAATATGCAAGGAACTGGTGAAGAAGTTTGGGTTGGAAGGTTCGAAGAGCTCAAAATTCCTATGGGCACTTCTCTCAAGATTGGAAAAGATCAAGTGGGAGAAGATGTTGATCCAACCCTATATCGTTCCATGATTGGTAGTCTCCTTTACCTTACTTCTAGTCGCCCGATTTGATGTACGGTGTGTGTGTATGTGCTAGATATCAATCCAATCCTAAAGTGTCTCACCTAAATTACAGTGAAAAGATCATTAAATATGTTTACGGAACTAGTGATTTAGGGATTTGGTATAGTAAAGATACTAATACTAATTTAGTAGGCTTTAGTGACTCGGATTGGGCGGGGGATATGGATGATAGGAAAAGTACAAGTGGGGGATGTTTTTACTTGGGAAATAATTTAGTATCATGGTATAGTAGAAAACAAAATTGTGTTTCATTATCCACAAATTTGAATCGGAATATGTAGCGTGGTAGTTGTTGTTCACAACTAATTTGGTTAAAACACATGCTTGATGATTATGGTCTTGATAGCAATATTTTGACCTTATACTTGTGATAATTTGAGTGCTATTAATATTTCCAAAAATCTGTACAACACTCCCGTACTAAACATATTGACATCCGTCATCATTTTTTAAGAGATATGGTAGATAAAAAGATAATAAATATAGAGCATATTGATACAAAGTGTCAACTTGCTGATATTTTCACAAAACCCTTAGACCATGATAGATTCTCTAGTCTAAAGAGATCTCTTGGTCTTTGCATTCTCTAAAAATTGTCCTCTGTAGTAAGGTGTTACCATGGGTGCTTATAACACCTGGGGTAACACATGTATACTAGTGCATATTTTTTGCTAGTTTGGTTTTATTCTCTCTGCTGTAAGGGTTCCCATAGTTCTCTGAGCTATGAGAGTTCTCACAGCTGCACATGCTGACCTTTTTGTTGTGGTAGGATAGCACCCTGAATAACACACTTGATAAAACTCCCTTCATATGCTTAAAGTGACAAAGTCACTAATTTTTTTGATAAATAAAAGGCAAAGGCATTTATCCATACTATTCTCTCGAGCTCGGGGCACGGTGTTCGCTGCAACGATGTACTCTTGCCAATGAGAATGTATGAAGTGATTTATGCTAAGTATTAGGGACATGGAGTTCGCTACTACGGTGTACCCTACTTGAAAGGCATAGATCACTTGGTCTTTACACTTGAAATAAAACTCGAAGCACGGAGCTCGTTACTACGATGCTTTCTTGTTTAAAGAAGTGTATTGATACGTGAGTAACAAGCAATGTACTTAAAAATATATATATAGGCCTATAATGCCTAAAGTGCATGAAAAATGCTCGGCTTGTTATGCCCGAAATGCTTGAAAATGGCTAAGCTTATTATGCCTCAAGTGTTTGAATGAATATATTTATCAAGGGATTTTTATCTTATGTGTTATCCTAGATGTTACCATCATTGCCATTAACATATTTGTATGTGCTATATTATGTTTTTTATTTCTTTATTTTCGGTTTGTTATTTAATTTTTTTTAACTTTGAAAGTCTTTTTATTGTTTAAGAGTTTTAAAAGTTTGAAAAAGTCTTTAACAAACCTAGTTTATCTTTAGTAAACTACTCAAATAACTAAGTCCTAAAATTTAGGGATTTGATTTTCAAAAACCATATGGACTTAGTATATTTGGTATGTTTATTTTTATTTTCGTTTTATATATTTAAAAAATTAAAAAAAAAAAAAAAAAAAAAAAAATCGAAAATTAAAAATTAAAAATTAAAAAATTAAAAAAAAAAAAAATTTTTTTTTTCAAAATAATGGCCGGATGTTTAATTTGTGTGGGAAGAGTTTTGTAGTTGATCTATTCTTTGTGGCCTAGAAAATAGGGGGGAGTAAATAATGTTCTTAATTTTTATGTGGCTAGAAATTAGGGAGGTTAGATAAATATTTAAAGTAAATATTTTTAGTGGCTAGGAAAAATAGGGGGAGTTATTTAAATAGGAGAGTAATTAATAGGTAGAAGGATAAGTCTTGTCAAATTAAAATCCTAATTTGTTTCCTATTTTTCTCCCTATCTCTCTCTAACCGCCCTAATCTCTCTCTCTCTACACGGTAAATACCCTCCTCCGTCACCGTCTCTCTCTTCTCAAACCTTCCAAAATCAAAACCTTCCAAAATTCCAAATCCTTCCTAAACCCTAACCACGGCAACCCCTTCCAAAAAGCAATCCGCCCCTTTGGAGGTCTCTCCGTGTTGGCTCAAGTGGTCCAAGCCAAATGGACACTTCGACCACCCCTCTCAATGTGTCTCCGGCAATGACAATGTCGGTTGATGATCCTCCTTTGGTGACAACAATGGCGCAACCCTTGCCCATTGTGACCTTACCACCTCTTCCACCCGTTCCATCAACCAAAAAGCCAAAAAGAAAAGCCATTGCTCACAAACCCTCGGCACAACCCGTCAAAAAGAGGAGCTCAAGTAGGCTCACTGCAATGAGGCACAAAGGGACCTCTAAATCCAACACATCCTCCGATCCTGTTGAAGTTTCTGAAGAATCTTCTCTTGGTCTCTCCTCGGCTCATGTTTCGGATGAAGACTTTCATGCTGATGCGGAAAAGAGCCACTCTGTTGAGACTTTTGAAGATTGGGAGATTGAGGAAGAAGAGCCCTTGTATGAAGTTAAGAAAAGAAACATTAAAGGCAAAAGCAAGTGGACTGTTGTCAAAGATGTTACCCGTAAAGCCGCAACACCCAAGGTAACATCCTCTCGTTTCTAAAGCTTCAAAGTCTTCGATTAGTGAGTTTGCATATTCTGAATCCTCTGATTTCCTTGAGAAAGAGTTTGATGATGTGAATACTGCTTTTCCAAAACCTTACTTCTCATTGGAGTTTTATCGAAAAGAAAATATGGAGTTTTGGTTAAGGCATAGTGACACGAAAATTCTCAAGGAAAAACACATTGACGAGGTTGATTTCAAAAAGCATGGTGTTTTTCGCCTTGGAGGATAGAAATTTTTTGAAAGCTAACTTGCATCCTTCGAAATTTGTTGAAGCTATTGTCAAAAATTTCTATGCCAATCTTCATGCCAACCTAGATAATGAGAAGTCCGATCAATTTGGAAAGGTGTTTTTAAGGAACAGAATTTTTTCTATTACTTTTTCTTTGATCAACAAGACTTTAGGACTCCCAAATTTGGATGATGATGGTCCTATTGTTCATAAGGACGAAATTGCTAGGTTTATCTCTCATGATGTCGTGCATGAATGGCCCTCCAACCCTAATCCCAAAACCAAAGTTCATTTTCTTGCTTCCCGTCTCACTTCACTCTTTGCCGTGCTTCACAAGCTTTGCATATTTAATTGGGTTCCTACTTCTAACGAGCAATATGTGACATTGCAACAAGCTGAAATCTTGTATAAGTTAGGAAAGAATCGAAGAGTGAACTTGGGTAGATTGATCTTCAAACATTTGGCTTCGTGGGGTAGAAGAAAAGACATTACTATGTTTCCTTACCCTTCTTTAATCTTCCAAATTTTGAAATCTCAAAAATTGCCCATTGAAGAGTCGGATGAGTATACACCCAGCCTCTTGATCTCTATGCTATAGATTCCCAAATGACTAAGAAGAATACCAAGAGTGTGAGATACACAGTGTGATCTTCCTTGGTCAAAGATAAATGAATTTGGGTCAAGTGATGCGGTTTCGCTAAGGGTGTTACTCAACTGTTATCCCAAATGTTACTCCGAAATCTCCAAGTTTTTCGTGTGTACGTATGCAGCTCATGTTCTTGCTAATGTATACAATTTGTTGGGGAATGCTTCACCAACAATACCAAAGACCACAGTTTTGGCATTTTTCCACAAACAAACTTCTACCATTTCCGAGATTGTGCAAGGTTGGACAAAGCTCAAGGAGATTACTGATGAATTCATCCAGCAGGTTTCTTCCCAAACTGGGAGAGTTGATAGTGCTGATGGAGCTGGTCCAAGTGGTGGTGGTGTTGGAGATGCCAGTGGTGCTGCTGCAGATGTTACTGATGGTGCTGACTTAGATGCTGGAGATGAAGAAGGGGATGAACAGGAGGAAGATGAAGCTGATGATGAGCGAGAAGAGTGATTGCAAACATTTGCCTGAAGGTTTATGTTGCCACTCTTATGGTTATGATATTTTTTGGTGGTTGAAAAAACAATTTACTTTTATGTTTTTATTTGGAACATGTTTTAAATACTTTGGTGGTTTGTTTTATTTGCTTATGGTGCTTAAACTTTTAGGGTTGTTTTGAACTTGGAGTAGCTTAGTAACTTTGATTTATCTTTGGTACTTTAGGTTACTAGTTAGTTGGAAAACTTATTTTGGAAAATATGTTTTGATAACTAGTATTTTTGTGATAAATCATTGTAGTTGTTAATGCCTTGATTATGGGGGAGTTGATAACTATGAAGTTGCTCTGGATGGCTAACAATATCTTGCAGGGATCAGCACTTTAGAGTTTGGAAATAAATTATAAATTATGGGGGAGATTGTTAATGCAGACTGTGGGTGTTACCACAGGTGCTATCACTGGCAAACTTGGGTGTTACCCGGCTGTAATGAGTTGTAATTTCATAATTCTTTCCATATTATTTTATATCCTAATGTCTAATATTATTTGCAAGATATATGTGTTTTTTGTCCATATTTCAGGTTAATATATGGTTGGATTAATTGCTAGAAACAAGGAAGAAGTTGGAGAAGGAGTTACACGTAAATAGGAGATTTACGTGTAACTATTGCTTGGTCCATATTAATTGAAGAAGGAATAAAAACGTGGGAAGACCAAGTCATGGAGTTGTTGCTGATTATTTGAAGTGTACAATACAAAGAAAGCAAGAGAGTACAAGGTGATAAAGCATGGACTTGGGCTTCAAGAAATCGGTTGCTACATTCTAGGGAAGTTGGCGAATGATGAGGAATTCAAGCCAAGAAATCTCTCCACTCCTCACACACGATCTGAAGGTCCAAGGCTGTTATTTTGGAGTAGCCTCCAAGGCATTGGAAGGCTATAAATAGGCTAGGTGTGTTTCATTTGAAGTATGCCAAATATCAAACACACACACCATAGCACAAGAGAGACAAAGTTCTTTGGTTCGCATATCCTTCCTCCCTTGTGATTCTAGCTTAAACACTGAGTGTTTAAGAGAGTGTTGGCTAAGGATAGGATTCGTTCTTTGTCTCATTCAGTTCCATAGAGCATTATCATTGTATTAGCAATAGGGAACTTTCGGCTTTGTAATTTTTCTATATTGATTATAAAGTCTTCGCCATCTAGGCACACTCAAGTTATATATTTATATAACTTGAGAAAATTATATCTTGTGTTATTTATTTCCGCTGCACAAAGTTTTTATAAACTATTTATTTTGGTGTGTGTGTGCTGTCCGTCAGTGTGTTAACCAAGGTGTTGGGTAACATCTACGGTAACATCTCTTTCCAGTGAAGCCATTGACAATTTCAGAAGGCATTGATAGAGACGTGTCCGAGATGCACCTCGCAGCTGTGATTTCCAAGGTGAATTTGGTGGGTTCAAACCCAAATCAATGGTGGATTGACACCGGTGCTACTAGACATGTGTTCTCAAACAAAGACATGTTTAGTACTCTTGTTGCTAAGGATGGTGAGAAGTTATTCATGGAGAATTTGGCCACTTCCGAAATCAAAGGTGAAGGGAAAGTGGTTTTGAAAATGACATCCGGGAAGGAGTTGACTCTCAACAACGTGCTTTATGTGCCCGATATCCGGAAGAACTTAGTGTCCGGATCGCTTTTGATAAAGCATGGTTTTCGTATTGTGTTTGAGTCCAATGTAGTCACTTTATCTAAGAGTGAAATGTTTGTAGGAAAAGGCTATGCCAATGATGGCTTGTTCAAGTTAAGTGTAACGGTGGTTAAGCCAAAAGATGATGAAATGAATATCTCTTCCGTTTACTTGCTTGAGTCATCTAATTTGTGGCATGCTAGACTTGGTCATGTTAATTTTGATTCTATACGTCATTTGACAAAATTAAATTCTATTCCAAAGTTTAAAGTTGATTGCAAACAAAAATGTGAAACTTGTGTAGAAGCAAAATTAACAAGAAAATCATTCCATTCAGTTGAAAGAAATAGTGAACAACTTGAATTGGTTCACACGGACTTATGTGACTTTAAATCAACACAATCACGGGGCGGCAATAAGTACTTCATAACTTTTGTAGATGATGGCACAAAGTATTGCTATGTGTATCTTTTAAAAAGTAAAGATGAAGCTATAGAGAAGTTTACTCTCTATAAAAATGAAATTGAGAATCAATTAAATCGGAAAATTAAGGTGCTAAGAAGTGATAAATGTGGTAAATATGAATCTCCATTTGAAGCAATATGTACTCAAAGTGGAATTAAACACACAACCTCGTCACCTTATACACCCCAACAAAACGATGTTGCCGAAAGGAAAAATCGGGCATTAAAAGAAATGATGAATGTCATGTTATTGAGTTCGGGATTACCGGATAACATGTGGGGGAAAGCCGTGTTGTCGGCTAACTACGTGTTAAATAAAATACCCCGAAAGAAACAAGACAAAACTCCTTATGAACTATGGCATGAAAGAGTACCAAGTTAAAAACACTTGAGTGTGTGGGGGTGTCTTGCGAAGATAGCCATACCTCCACCTAAAAGGTGAAGATTGGATCTAAAACTGTTGATTGCATAATTATTGGATATGCACATAATAGTAGTGCTTATAGATTTCTTGTGTATGATTCAAAAATTGAAGCTACACACAAAAATACTATAATGGAATCTGTAAACGTGTCTTTCTTTGAGAATATATTCCCATGTAAGTCAAGAAATGAGGCAAGCTCATCGACTAGGATTATAGATTCAATAGAAGAAGAACATGTTCAAGATAAAAGTGAAGAAGAAGAGGTGGAACCCCAACGGAGCAAAAGAGCTAGAATTGAAAAATCCTATGATCCGGAATTTCTAACCTATATGGTAGAAAGTGAACCACAAAGTTACAAAGAAGCCGTTAGCTCTTCGGAAGGACCTTTGTGGAAGGAAGCAATTAAAAGTGAAATTGATTCCATTTTGCAAAATCACACATGGGAATTAGTGGACCTTCCTCTGGGAAGCAAACCACTAGGATATAAGTGGATTTTCAAAAGGAAAATGAAGGCAGACGGAACAATTGATAAGTATAAGGCCCGACTTGTAATTAAAGGTTACAGACAAAAGGAAGACCTAGACTATTTTGACACGTATTCTCCTGATGGATGTGGTTTTACCCATCCAAAAGATATGTTCATAATCTTATTTTCTGCTCGAAACCTTGAGAATTTAATGTATTTGTTAGTGTTTTGATAGTTCAGGGGTTGATGTGCAACAATGTTGAAATTATGAAGTTCAAGGGCCAAAATGTAAATCGTGGAAATTTAGGGACCAAACTGGAATTAGGGAAAATTGGGAGGAATTTGATATTATGAAAGTTCATGGGCCAAAGTGAATCTCTGAAAAGCTCAAGGATCAAAGTGCAACAGAGTAACGTATAGTGACGAAAGTGTAACGGTTCACTTGCGACGCGAACCGAATCCAAGGAAGTCCAAAAAAGTGGCTGGCCAAAATGAACAAGGTGGCCGGCCAAGACAAAGAAATTGGGTCCAAGGTTGTGGAGCCGAGGCCAAGGCGATCTGAAACTGGACCAAGGCTGAGGCAAAACCAGGTCAAGGATGCAATTGATCAGAACGAGTTGGACCACATGGCACGACGCGTGATCACAAGTCAGCTTGGCGAATTGGGCTTGGTTTTGGGCCTGATTTGGCTGGCCTTTCATGCTATAAACCTAGGTTTATATAATTCAGCAATTGTTTCTTTTGAAGGTGATTCTGGCCAAAACACTATTCCCAGGAAATAAAGACAACAACTTCAACAGTAACCATTGTAATTTTATTACGATTAGAACTCCAGGTTTTATGTATTGTTATTCATATTTTGTGATTTCGATGACGAATATGAGTAGCTAATTTTCCTATTTCATGGGTTGGATGTAAACGGTATCGGACTTCTATGCTATAATTGTTCTTCAATAAATTGATCTCATTCTAGTTTTTCAAAGTATTTTAATTAAAGTTTCTAAGGTTGTAATTCTTGGATTAACCATTTTTTACCTTTTTTAACATCTAGGGTATTATTTCCGCCATTGATTTGGGGATTAATACATAGACCATTGCTTTGATTAATAAATTGATTTGACGCCGTGATAGAAATCAAATTGGTTTAGGTTCAATAGTTCTTAAGATCTTAATAAATTCTTGAAAAATTATATGGACTTGAGTTGCAAAGTATAATTAAAAGAGAATAAAAAGATTGTAATCCGGCCGCCTAACCATCCCAATCTTGACAAGAAGTGAATGAACCCTAGAGTAAGATTGATATCTTTATCCCTAAAAATAGTATAGAATGATGATACTGTGAAATCCAACCTGTGAAATCTCTCTTAGTTTGGTAATCTCCTTGCTAGTATTTGTTGCTATTTAAGTATAGTCTTTAATTTATTTTTTTAGTTTAATAAATCTAAATCATAAACATTTTGTTACTGTTTGAACCTTTTGAATTTACTTGTTAATCACGCGAGTCACTGTGGGATCGACCCTTACTTGAGTACACTGCTATTTCAATACTTGTACACTTTCAAGGTTTTTATACACGTGGATTTCATCCACCAAGTTTTTGGCGCCGTTGCCGGGGACTTGTTGTGATTTAACAAGTTAATTTAGGTAGTGTAAATAATTTCTTTTATTTATTTTTAGTGTACATAATTTTCTTTTATTATTTTTATTGTTTTTTTTTGGGACTCAAGAATGCATAGAATGAATAATTATAGCATGTATGAGTCGGGTCAAAATTGTGGGTCTTATTCTCATGCTACTAATGCTTATCCGTCTAGGACATATTTTTCTTAATATTATCCACAGGTACAAGAAAGAAATTATTTCCAGTCATGGCAACCTCCGTATGGTATTCCTCCCAACTCGTATAACCAAGGGTGGAAAAATTATTCAAACATGACGTGGAATGAGCGAGAGCCAATCTACTATGACCCATCACCTCCGCCACCTCAAAAGCAATATTAGGAGGAACAATTGGAAAGGATGAAAGAGCAGAGAATGGAACAAGAGAAACATACCGAAGCAGTTTTGAGTAAGATAGATGGATACATTGACACAATATTGAAGGCATTGAGGAAGCAAGAATCGGATTCAAGTCTAATTCAGCCTGATCATATTGAGTCAATCACCACACTTCGAGATGAGAGTTCCATATGTTGAAACATTGCTATCCCAAAAACCCCAAAGCACTCAAGACCAAATTAAGTAAGAGAAGAAGATGAAGGCGGAAGCGTGATACCTGTTGAGTTCATCTTGATACTTGATGACGTTCTTTAAGGAAGGAAGAGAAGAAGAAGAAAATGAAGGAGGGAGATGTAGATCTTCTTGATGATAAATGCCTTCCTTAGAACTCAGATTATCGAGAGAGTATATAAGAATGATGTAGTTGTTTTCTAGGCCGATGGTAAGCCTCTATATATAGGAAAACAATGGCACCTCATCAAGGGACTACACCCTTTCAATTAAGCGGTGTGAAATTACCATTCTGCCCATCATAAATAGGTAATTTCCACCTCGGGAATTCTACACATTTAATTAATATTCTATACTTTACAATAACATTATTTTAATGATTTATACATGTACGTCTACATGTCACTTATATTTATTAAGTATACACATTTTGCAATCCATGTTCTTACAATCTCCCACTTTGATTGCCCAAACATGTGTTTATACTTTAACAAATCCTCATAAAATCATATTCATAATGTAAATGACAATCCATATGTGCACTTCATTGTCATTCTAAACAATCTCGTCCATTAGTTTTACAAGTATAGGAACTAAAGGGGCAGTCGTTGTAATTAATTCGTAACTAAACCCACATTAATCACATATATATGTTCAACTAAATGACATAGATTAAGTATAGATGTGTAGCATGGAAAACTTAATGAATATATTAAAACATGTAATATATTCCATCAACTAGTCCTAATTAACAAAATGAGATCAATATGAATAAAAACAAATAGCAAATAAAGCACAACTCAAACTCCCACTATATTATGCATTATCAAAAGTTGTTTCAATCGTATGAGCAGTATGCTCGTGAAACATCAAAAGAGATAACGCTTTATAAAACGGATCCGCTAATATGGAGTTTGTTCCTATAAGTTGTATATCTATTTGTTCATTTTATACTTATTTCTCTTCAACAAGAGACATAACCATATGATGTCTTTCGACATCTTTGCATCCAGTAAAACATAATCAGAATACCTAATGATCTCAAAATGATCCAATTTCGTATATGTAAGCATGTAGTTTTAGCGTTTTATAGGTACTTCATCATTCCTTTGGATGCAACTTAATGTTCTCTTTCCAGATTGCTTTGGTATCGACCAAGCATCCCAACAATAAATGCAAGGTCTGGACGAGTACAAACTTGCGCATATATTAAGCTTCCTACTACCGATGCATAAGGAATATTTTCCATATACTTGGATTCAATATTATTTTTAGGACATTGCTTTAAACTGAATTTATCTCCTTTAGAGACAGGGGTGTCATGTGTTTTACAATTTTCCATGCTAAACCTTTGTAATACCTTCTCTATATAGCCCTTTTGTGATAATCCTAAAATACCTCGTGAACGATCACGATGAATTCGGATACCTAATACAAAAGATGTCTCACCAAGATCTTTCATCTCAAATTTATTTGAGAGAAATTTCTTAGTTTCCTTTAGAAGGTCCTTATTATTACTAGCAAGTAAAATATCATCCACATATAAGACCAAAATATAAATCTACTCCCATTGAACTTATGATATACACAATCTTCACCAAGATTCGTTTCAAAACCAAATGAAAGAATAACTTGATTAAATTTTAAATACCATTGACGAGAAGCTTGCTTGAGGCCATAAATGGATTTCTTAAGTTTACAAACTAATTGATTAGTTTGATCTGAATCAGTCTGTGCATGTGTGCCCAAATTTTGTTGGAATTCACGCGAGTTTGAAGACATCCGGTTTAATTTGAAAAACGGAGTCGCCACGCCATTTTGATTACCTCAAAACTTTGAAAAAAAGGTTTTTATGGGTTCGGAGGTTAAGTTACCTCTTGGGAAGAACGGATCGTCGTTCACCCAAGGTGCCTTGCCGGAGCAAGTCTCCCAAGATTCCATTGTGCATGTGTTTGAAAATAAGGGAGGGAATGTCCCAAGTCGTCTTCCGGACGTACAAACCATTTATTGGTTGTCGCTCGGGATTTCTTGGATTTTATGTATTCGGGATTTTGATCCCGTCCTCATCTTGGACTTGTGATCATTGCTTTTTTAACCTCGGGACTTGCGTGATCGAGAGAATGACTCTCTTTATAGTCAAAGATGAGGTTCTTTAGAAAAGGAGGGTCCTTAGCCCATCAATCCTACGCTTTTAAGATGGTCGAGCTCATATAGAAGCTTCATACTCGTCTTAAGCGATAATTGGAGATATAGGGTTCAAGGTTGTCCCTTTCTAAAGAGATCATGAAACCTTTAATGGAAGAAACGATGTAAAGATAGGATCTTTACACCGGTCCGTTCCAAGGTTGCTAATGGGGACATGGGGGAATGCATGTAAAAATGACATTTTTAGTGAAAAGATGACATTTTGGATTGCAAAGGATGCATTTTTGATTTTAAGAAGTGATCTTTATTGCAAAGGATGCATTTTGAATGTAAAGACATGATTTTTATGCAAAGGATGCATTTTTATGAAGAAATTGGGATTTAATATGCAAAGGATGCATAAAGATTGCATTTTGAAAAGCATAGGATGCTAATTTAGGATAAAGATATGATCTTTAATGCAAAGGATGCATGAAAATAGGTTTTGTGGGCAAAGGATGCATTTTTGTGATAAAGACTTGATCTTTATATGCAAATGACGCATTAAGATGACATTTTTATGTAAAAATGGGTTTTTTAGGTGCAAAGGATGCACCTTTATATATGAAGATTACATCTTTAATGGAAAGGGATGCCTAATGCATGCAAAGGGGGAAGGGGGATGATAAAGATATGATCTTTAAACTACCAAGTCCCAAGATAATAACAATATATGCAATGAGCAATTAAATCATGTAGAGCAATTAGGATGCAAGGTTAGGGAGTGAGAGGTTACCAATGGCTTCCTCTTCTTCTTTGGATGGAGCTAGGAGGAAGGATCGATCTTGGATCTTCAAGGAGGAGGGAGGAGGCTTCTTGGCTTTCTTCTTCACCTTCTTGGACTTCCAGCAGCCTTTTGGAGTGTGTTCTTCGTATTGTGGTGATATTGTGTTTTTTGTTGATGATCAAAATGGGTAGAGGAGGGCTCTATTTATAGGCAGTCTGGGAAGAGTGAATGAAGCCGTGCGGCTGGAGGTCCTTGGCTAATGCAGCCGTGCGGCATTATCCACAATGACTCAGCATTTCTAGAAACATGCAAGGTGGCAAATTCTAGAACTTTCCTCCCAATTAAGAAAAACGTGTTTCTTAATGGATAAGCCTCCCTTTCAGCCCTTAATTAATTTGGAACAGTTCCGGAATATTTCCGGAACACTAGGAAGGTCCGGGGAATTACCGAAAAACTTAACGAAATTGCCGAAAAGTTTAACCGGAAGGCATGAGCCAGATTTGGGTACTTACAGAAGCCCCTCGGCAACGTCACTTGCAAGGCGAGTGGGGTTGTCGATAGAAAAGGATCCAATCTGGCGAATGCCGAGACGGATCGAGAGACCGAGGTGGTCGAGTGGCTGAACCTTCGGAAGGCTACCTACGTATCCCGAGCGGGAATCAAGCCAGGCCGTAGTTCGGAAAAGATCCGCTGGGGAATGGGGTGTCTTATGTGATGAATTGGCTGAACCTAAGGTAGGCTACCTACGTATCCCGGAGGAATCAAGCCAGGCCGTAGTTCAGAATAAGATCCGCTGAGGAATGGAGAAGAAAGCGGTCTCTTCTTACTGGGAAAATGGAAGAGGAAATGACCTAGGAGGTCAGGCAATTGATCCTACTGGGGATATGCTAGAAATGACCTAGGTGGTCAGATAACAAAGTCTCTATGAGGGACTACTTCATCACTGAGGAGTAACGAAGAAACAGGGTGACCAAAGTGGTCGAATGGCTGGACCTTTTATAAAAGGCTACCTACGTATCCCGGAGAAATCAAGCCTTGATCGTAGTTCAAGCATCACTAGATAGGTTAGGAATGATGTCTAGGATCCTTGAAGGTTTTGACAATTAATGGAGGTTGTCACCTGATTGACAATTAATGGAGGTTGTCACCTGATTGACAATTAATGGAGGTTGTCACCTGATTCGACAATTAATGGAGGTTGTCACCTGATTGACAATTAATGGAGGTTGTCACCTGATGAAACTAGAGCTTACGTCACTATCGAGGAGATAGAGGTAGCTAAAGTTTGGAAAACTTAGCATACTTCATTATTCGTGATAGAGGTAGCTAAAGTTAGAAGAACTTGAGCGTACGTCACTATTCGTGATAGAGGTAGCTAAAGTTTGGATAACTTGAGCATACTTCACTATTCGTGATAGAGGTAGCTAAAGTTAGAAGAACTTGAGCGTACGTCACTATTCGTGATAGAGGTAGCTGAAGTTTAGAAGAACTCGAGCATACTTCACTATTCGTGATAGAGGTAGCTAAAGTTTGGATAACTTGAGCATACTTCACTATTACCCGATAGAGGTAGCTAAAGTTAGAAGAACTTGAGCGTACGTCACTATTCGTGATAGAGGTAGCTGAAGTTTAGAAGAACTCGAGCATACTTCACTATTCGTGATAGAGGTAGCTTAAGTTCGGATTTCGACAATTCGGAGGTTGTCACCTAGCGTTATCCCGTTATAACTAATTAACGGAGGCGACTGGGAAGAAAGCTTAATTTCTTAGGAGATAAGGGATATCTTCTGAAAAAGATGGTATCTTAGTTAAAGGATGACGGGACTTGGATGCCCAAGTGGAAAGTCCAGGGGCAAAATTGTAATTTCTGCTCAGAGCGAAAGAAGCCGCCCGGCATGAGAGGGAGGCAAAAGAAGCCGTACGGCTAGAAGATTAATTTTTCCAGATTATTTAAAATCATATTTGAATGGGCTATTGGGCATTACTGCCGCCCATTCCAAAAAATGAGGGAGAGAGAGAGAAGAGAGGAAGAGAATTCGAAATTCTTTCAATCCTCTTGCTTCCTTTGATCAAGAATGGATCCGGTGCCAAGGCAAGCGAGGAGGAATATCTCCGCGGCCGCTCAAAGGAGGAGGAAGGAGCTCGTTCGTACGGATAGGAGGTACGACTTTCTTACACCTCCATCGGAGCTCTATCCGGGGAGAAGAGAGCACAAATCGACGAACCCGCGATCGGTTGGGGTAAGCATTCTTATTTGGCTCAATTCCGTCGATTTTGATTGGATTGATTGATTTAGGGATTGACCCGAATTTTAAGAATTTTCTAGGATCTTCCTAGAATTTTTGAATGATTTTGAGACATTCATGAATAACCTATGAGGCTAAGAACATGCATGTGCAATTTTTTTTTTTTTGACAAAAATAATGAGAATGACCCACTTTTTTCTCGATAATAAAGTAAGAATGATAATTGTCTAAAGTGAGACGAAGCCCTTGCATGTGCTAGAACTAGGTCAAAATTTTGATTATTAATGAGAAAACAGGATTTTGGAAGATGAAAAGGATTCATGCATGCCACTTTGTTGAAAAATAATGCTTATGTGCAAAGAATTTTGAAAATTGTGATTTTGTGCTTTAGGAAAGCAATGTGATTTGACATGACATGTTTCAAGTGATGAAAGACGTGTTTTTCATGCAAAGGATGCTAGAAAAATTTTTATGAATGCTTTTCTTTTGAAAATATGTGCACTTTTGAAAAGGACTGACACATTTCTTTTGCTGTGCTTGTCTACAGGAGAACAAGTCTAGAGGGCCATCTGAGATTGCCATCAGGCTATGGGAGAGGATGCCCGATTTCGAGAAGAATGGGGCGAACCCCAAGGAGTTGGTGAGAGCTACCGGCCTAGATCTTTTCATTGAGGCTATCGGGGGGATTCATATCACTTCTAAGAGCAAGGGCTTCCGGGTCCAGTGCCCTTTCGTAGTTTTGGTGGGACACCACTCATAGCTTCCATCTAAGTCGGGAGAGTTGATTGTAACTCCCGCCGATTTCATAGCTATCACTCGCCTACGCTCACCGGGAGGCTCGTGACTTGGAGGGACCACATCACAAATGCGGGAGGAGTTCGTGAGCTTTGGTCGGGTTTGAGTTGATTCCCAAGGGGCTAGGAATGGAGACGCGGAACGTCGAGGTGGTAGTCCGGAACTGCATTTGGGACTTTACCGCTAGTGATGTGACTGCCCAACAGCTGGCTAGAGCCTTTGTGTGGTTACGTCGCGGTCACCATTTTCGCAAATTCCGGGACTCTCGGCCATGACTTGCCTTCTCGACTCTTTGGAGGATGTAGATGGGATTGGGACGATCTCGTGGGGCGAGGTCGGATTGGCTGAGCTCTACTTTCTCTCGGACATGTACAAATTCTAATAAGGCTCTGCCCATGGATTGTTTTTCATTTGCTCTTCGAGGTAGTCCCTCTTTCTTTTCTCTTTCTTTTCTTGTCTTGAGACTTTTATGAAAGAAAAATGACCCTTTTGATGTTTTGAACATGCGTGTCCTGGTTCGTGGAGGTGATTAGGTTCTTTCCATGGAACCAACAGAGCGATATCACCATCTTCCCCGCTATGATTCGCCGGGAGGGGAGATGCGAGAGATAAGTTCATCGGGAAGACCCTGATCACCTTTGATTACAAGATGGTGAGGCCGGCCATCAATGTGGATGGACATGACGGAGCGGACTTCTACCTATGGGGGCGTGTATCCTGAGATTTTGCTAAGAGAGGCCATTGAGGCGACGAGACAGAGGAGATGGCTGACAGGGCTGACATGTGATGTCATCTATTTGGGGGACCTATTTTCTAGGCAGCATGGCCATGTCCCTCCATTGGACGCCATTACTCCCCATAATCCTCCAAAGACGGATGCTACAGCCGTGTGGATTGCCGGATGAGATTGCTAGATATCAGCAGTGCGTGGCCACCGAGGAGTATTTTGACATGGATACCCCCTACGTCGTGTTTGTGGAGAGCGCGCTGAGGACGCCACGTAAGCCGATGAAGCCGGCGGTCACTCGTGGATATGGGGAGTGACGAGCCTTCCGACCCGCCGATCCCTCCCGCGCACATTTCATACGTGGTCCACGGAGTTCCAAGGAGGATGAGGATTCCTGTCCCCGACACTAGGGAGCCCCAGTATACCTTGCCGCCAGACAGCACTGTAAGTATACTTTTAGGATCTTTTCCCTCTTTCAGATTTCTTTGCTTTTTTGCAAATTCTGAGATTTTTCTGAGATTTTTCTCCTCTTTTTCTCAGGTTCCAGCTCGCACTTGTGACAGACTGGTTAGGCGTAATGTGGCCGGGAAAGACATGTGCCGGTCCCTTCGAGGAAGCCGGCTCGCACTTCAAAGGCAGAGGCGGACGCACAGAGCCCGGCGCAAGAGAAGGCATGTCGGGGCACAGCTGCCTACCTCATCGGCCTCGGAGTACTCTTCCAAAGGCTGCCATGCCCTCGGATCTGTGGACCCAATGCCGACATTCCGGGAGCACCGGCCGAGTACGGGCGTGATAATGTCCATCTGTCTGATGTGAGTGATGCAGAGGATTTGATGAGGGAGGCTAGCGTTTACGAGCTGAGCAGCGATGAAGAAGAAGAAGAATCGGAGGCCTAGGAGGTCTCTAGAGTGGATTAGGAACAAAAACAAACAATGAACACGTTTTTATGCACATTTTGTTTATTTTTTGCTTTATTTGGGCGCCGATGGGGCGAAAACAATGTATTACTGTTTTATTTGCTTTTCTATTTATGCTTTTATTAATTTGCATATTACTTGAGCCTCGGGGCAGTTTTTTGCTTGGAATTGGGGCTGAAACGGGGCCAAAATGATTTATAATGATGCATAAATGCTTGGATGGTCTTTGAACATGTTTTTGTACAGGTCTTGGTTGAGAAAGTGGGGTGAAAACTCCCTTGGGCAGCAACTTTGGTTGCTGCAGATTTTTTTCTGCAGATGGAAAATGTAGCCGTGCGGCATGGACCTGAGGGCAAATGAAGCCGTGCGGCTCACAGTTCTGTCTGGACTGGTTATTTTCTGAATAAAAGAAAGGCTTGGCCATTTCATTTCATTTTCAACTTAGACTTGTCCCAATTGTTCTCAGAGCACATATTGGACTTAAAGACACCATCTTTGGTCATTTTGCAATGGAGAAGCCCGTCAGATTGCAAAGGGGGAAGCGAGACCGTTTTCTGTCCGATCTTCAATCTTGGGTGAAACACAACTTCCAATTTCACAAGGGGCTGCTTGATTCTTCTTTCAAGATCAAGTCTTTATGGCATTTGAGGGATCTCCCGCCCGATTGGGGCCTTTTGAGAGCAGCAGCAAGGTTTTGGGACGTCCGGAGACACGTTTACTGCTTTTCTTACAACGAGATTGTCCCAACGCATGAAGACTTCCGAGCCTTGATTGGGGGTCCCGAAATTGAGGCTATATCGATTCCTCTGATCGAAGACATGTCGGTGGCGGCAAAGCTTGCATCTTTTCTGCAGATTCCTTTGGAAGAGGCTGAGGGGATGATGATAGCCCCGGACAGGATTGACCTTTCTGATATCCCGGGCAGGTTTGGGTCTCCGCCATGGCTGCGACCACTCGTAGCTATGGATGCCTTTATTCTCTCGCATATTTTCTCGCTTGTTCACCGCCGAGTCCGTGGGGATCTGGCACATGGTGGTCTCTTGGACATGGTCGAGACTCGTAGAGCCGGGAAGGACATCGTCCCACCGGTTTTGGGAGAGACATTGCATGGCATTGTCGACGGCTGTTGTAGGGAGACCATTTCATGAGGTCTCGGGAGTCCGACTCGTGCCGACTTTATGGCCGCAGTGAGAGGCTTAGTGGCTTTCGCCAGGGGCTTTGCCGACTCACCCTTGGGTGATTTCTCGGAGAGGTGCACCCTAGGGCAACAGACTGTGGTAGCCGGGAGCCGATGATGGCTAGGCTATCCACTTCTGACATCCGTTGGTGGATACCTCACTCGGGAGGTTGCATCAGGAGGATATTTCAGAGTCCTATATAGTGAGGGTTCCTGTGGTTCCCGCCGGTCGCCCTTCTACATTCCCCGCTTGGTATCCAGCAGCTGGGCCTTACAGAGCCATTGAGCGATTGGGAGGACATCCGGACCATGGAGGTGATGCCATCGATATGAGGGATCTAGCCAGCCTTCTCATTCTTCTCGAGGGCTTGACATACACCGCTTTCCCACCTGGGGCTATCTTCGGAGCAGGAAGAGCACCATCTTGACCACCGTCTACTCGACCGGTACGAGAGGGAAATGGGAGCGACTCAGTCATTTTGGGGGAGAGACGTCAGCTTTATTTGGGGCCGACTGCGACTCGAGTAGGACTCGAGGAGACCGAGGCTAAGGCGAGCCGCCATAACCGCCTGGGTGACTCCGATCGTAGATATGGAGGCTCGATACAAGAGATTGTCCGAGGTCGCTCCTTTGACTGAGGCTCAGAGGGAGGAAGTGCGGACTCGTGCTCGTGTAGAGAGGGCACTTATTGACACGGGTTTGGTAGAGGCTCCAGTGAGGATACCGGAGATCGGAATGAGGGATACCGATATTATAGAGAAGAAGAGAAAGAAAACTCGACGGGGTCGAGGTAAAGGGAAGAAGACCAAAGAAGACTCGCCTAATGACGACCGATGCATCTTTTCTTAGGATTCCCTTTATTGCCATTTTGCAAACACATTAGTTTATTTAGGCATTTTTGTATTTTAGATCTTTGTAGCAAGTTAGCAGAGTCAAGAGTAGACCGTGCTTGAACTCATCAAGAAGTTTTTAACTTGTAATGAACAAGAAATATTATCTTAGAAATTAATCAAGACACATTTCATGGAAATTTCAGATGTCTTATTGATTGGGGCCTGAAATGCCCTTTATTTTTTTATTGTTTAGACAGAACCATATATGGCTGCCTACGTTCCCCTTTTACAAGAAAGACTAAGGGGCTCAGGTCTTCGTAGTTCATTCTGGTGAACTATTTTTTTCTATTTTTTTATGTGCAGCCCCGTTTTTTTGCCTAGACCGCCCTTTTTGGGTTTTCAGCCTAGCTGGGCATTACTCTTTTTGCACTAAGATTTTTTTTCTTCTTTTTTTTTTATGTGCAACCCTGTCTTTTGCCTAGACCGCCCTTTTGGGGTTTTCAAATTAGCCGGGTATTACTCTTTTTGCACTAAGATTTTTCTTTTTTTTTTTTTTTTTTTTTTTTTTTTATTTTTTAGACATAGTATCTTCCGAGCTTATCACCGCTGACTGGGTGGACAAAGGGATTGCCGTCTGTGTCCGCAAGCTTCATGGCTCCTCCCGATAGTATCTTCTCGCACCACATAAGGGCCGATCCAAACGGGTTCCCATTTTCCCAGGGGGTCAGTTCTCCGGGTAGGGGGCTTCACTTTCAACACTAAGTCACCCTCTTCGATGTCTCCTGCCTCGACCTTTTGTCAAATGCTTCCGCCATTCGCCTCGATAGGCTCGGTGTGCTCCATGGCTTTGAGCCTTCTTTCATCGAGCAAGGCCAATTCATCATGCCGGCTACGTAGCCATTCTACTTCGTTGACACCGTTTTCCAGAGGACCCTTAATGACGGGATTTCCAACTCCACCGGTAACACCGCTTCCATCCCGTAGTTAGGCAAAAGGAGTTTCTCCCGTGGCCGTTTCGACAGACGTTCAGAGCCCCATAGTGCCAGTGCAGCTGGCCAATCACGACCACGGGTGGCCATTTTCCTGATGATCCGTTCGAGCGTCTTATTAGCGCCTTCTACGGCTCCATTAGTCCGAGGTCCGTACGGAGACGACTTGTGGCGAGTGATTCCGACTCGACAAAGAACCTATCGCAGCCTCCTTCAAAGTGCGACCCATTATCGAAATGATCTCACTGGGCACCCCATATCTACACATTATGTTTTCTTTGATAAACCGGGCAACCTTTCTTGGAAGTGAGGACCTTGTAGGACTTGTCCTCTACCCACTCGGGTGAAGTAGTCGATGGCTACTAGCACAAATTCATGCCCATTGCTTCTCGCCGGGGCTATCTTCCCTATCACATCAATACCCCAGGTTGCAAACGGCCAAGGAGTCGTCTACGCAAGACATGTGTCATGAGGCGGGAGATGGTTGAGGTTGGCAAACCGCCGGCACTTGTCGCATGCTTCCTGACGTGCCGGACACACCGTTTCCATGGAAATCCAAGAGTAACCCATTCCTCGAGGATCACTTGCATCGTGGCTCGCATTCATATGAGGACCGCAGGGACCATTGTGGACTTCGATCATCAACTCTTTGGCCCTTTCTTGAGTGACGCATAAGAGGAGTGGTCCTCGATACCGCTTTCTTGTACAAAGTTGCCTCCTAGAATGACATAATGGGAGGCCAACCTTTCTCAAGGCTTGCAAGCTCTTGGCTCGATACCTTCTTTTGGTCTACCTTTTCGTCTTTGAAAGCCGACTCTCCATCCTTGAGGAACCGGTAAATTTGATTGTACCAAGGTTCCTTGATAGGCTCGAGTCCCGTGTCTACTTCACAACAAAAGCCGGGGCTTCTCTTCTACCTACTCAAGGGTTTTATGGCTTTTCCTCGGGGATCTCTACCAGCCGAGGCTAGAGTAGCTAGTGGCATCTCGCGAATCTGTTCTTTTCCCTTGGCAAGTAGTGGAAGGTCACTTCAACCGTCCAAATAACTCCTCCATATGGGCATGATACCGCTGAAGATTAGGGTCCACAAACTTCCATTTGTTGGAGACCTGGTTGATGATCAGTGGCCGAGTCTCCATAAACTTCAAGCTCGACATTCCTTTCTAAGGCAGCTTCCAAACCAAAGCAATGCAAAGCTTCGTACTCGGCGACATTGTTCGTGGCAGGGAAGTTTAACTTGAGGGCTATGGGTGTATGCTCATCTTTCGGATCGACCCGAGCATCCCTACGCCATTTCCTCTTTTGTTATACTCCAGTCAAAGAATAATTGCCATCGATTCTCGGCTCAACCGCAAAGATCCCTTCATCTCGGGAATTGGGGTTCTGTGCCCTCTTCCGTCTTCATTACACGGGGAAGTTCGCCAAAGGTGGTCTCGACAACGCTTGACCCTTGATGGCCTTTCTCGGTCACATAGTTGATGTCGTACTCGCCAAGAAGAAGGACCACTTTGCCGACGCATCGAGAGGGAAGGCTTATCAAAGATGTACTTGATGGGTCCATTTTTGAGACCAAATTCACAGGTGGGCTTGCGTATATAATGCTTCAACTTGCCGACTACCTGCACTGCCCCGCACAAGTCTTTTCACATGCCGAGTAATTGAGCTCACTTCCCGCAGCCTTCCTACCGACAAAGTAAATGGCATTCTCTACCCGAGAGTCTTTCTTCTCCCGAGCAAGCATAGCCCCAACCGCCGTATTAGCTGACGATGTGAGAGATAGAGCAGTAAGAGGTTTCTGTCTATGTGGGGGCATAGCACCGGAGGATGTACTAAGTATGCTTTGATCCGGTCAAAGGCATCCTGGCATTCTTCGGTCCATTCTGTATCTACATTCTTCTTCATGAGCTTGAAGATGGGCTCGCACATAGTGGTCAACTGGTTGACGAAACGGCTGATGTACTGCAGTTTGCCCATAAAGCTCTTAACTTCTGTCTGAGTTCGAGGTGGCCTCATATCCATAATGGCTTTGATCTTTCGGGGGTCAACTTCGATACCTCGCTCCGTGACCATATACCCAAGCACTTTTCCCCTAGTCACTCCGAAGGTGCATTCAAGTGTGGTTTAGTCTCATGGAATGTTGTCTCGCCTCTCAAAGAACTTCCGCAGTCAACAAAGTGCCGCCCCATCCTCGCCTTTGAGTGAATTATCATGTCGTCTACGCAGACCTCAATCTCCTTGTGGATCATGTCATGGAAAAGCGCGCCGTCGCCCTCTTCTTGATAAGTAGCCCTGCGTTCTTTTGAGCCCAAATGGCATTACCGTATAGCAGCAAGTTCCTCACGGTGTGGTGAAGGCCGTCTTTTCTTGGTCTTCTTCGGCCATCTTGATCTCGGTTGTAGCTCGCAAAGCCATCAACGAAGGATTTGACTTCGTAGTTGGCAAAGTGGAGTCCACCAGGATGTCTATGTTTGGCAAAGGGTAATCGTCTTTGGGCCGGCCTTGTTCAGATCCCCGAAATCTACACAAAGCCGCACCTTCCCATTGGCCTTGGTTACGGCCACAATATTGGACAACCATGTCGGATATTCGATGACTCGATGAATCCTACCCGCAAAGAGCTTCTCAATTTCTTCTTTGACCCGTAGAGACCACTCGGCTTGATTTTCCTCAATTTCTCGCTTTACCGCTTTAGCATCTCGCGTTAGGAGGGATTCCGTGCTCCACTATTGAACCGTCTAGCCCCTGATATCCTTGTACGACCACGCAAAGACGTCCATGTATTCTCTCGAGCTGCATCAACCGGGCCCGTCCTGCTCAACCCCCGGAAGAAGTTTCCGATCTCGTGTCTCTTTAGGTTCCTCGACAGTACCCAAGTTCACACTTGTCAAAACCTCCTCGGCACTTGGGCCCGGTTTTCCTCTTTTTCTCGTAACTCTCGCTTAAAGATTTCTTTAATGTATTGTTCATTTAGCGTAAGTTTCGCATCTTGTTCAAATGATTCATTATTAACTGTTAAGTTTTGAGTTAATTTATCATTTGTTAAGTTGGCAATAAGAGGATACTCGAAAGATCCGGTCATTTCATTCAAAATAAGGGGAAAGATGACATCGATTACATATTGATAGTCCTCAGCGTGAGGCCTTCTGGATGACTCGTAGGACTGAATTCAAAGATTCCCGACTGACCGTATAGACGCTACCGACTCGGACCCTACACTACTTATTGACTCGAGGGTATTTGACAAGGGTTGGACCGGGATCTCACTCCTTCTTGCCGTTGCCCTCGGGAGTAGCGGGGCCTTGTCGGGCCGTTCTCATTTGGCCGTGCATCCCGTGGATCATAATTGCCTTTTGTTGACACCATTTCCATGGGGAATACCCGACCGATCCGGCGGAATCTCCTTTCCGAACTTAACTTTATCCATCCGTACTCCGGGCAAGAGGGACCGTTGTGCTTTCGGCATCCGAGATACCTTTCTTCATCCCAAAATTCTTCTCGGCTTGTTCACTCTTCTTTCCACCTTTTCCCAAACAGGGGCTGACTCGATCCTGGAGCAGAAGAGCCATTACAAATACATTATGCTCATCATGGGTGATGAAGGGCTCAAGAAACTTTCATTAACATGGCTTGTTTCACTTCAAACTCGCAATCTTCATAAGTGAGCCTTTTCTTCCGTAATCTTGACTATGGTTACCGGGTTCGATATCATAGAAAAGAGGCCGAGCTCGACAACATTAACGAAATCAGCCCGACTATGTGGCCCAAATTGTCCTTCCATGGCGGCGGCATTAATCAAATCTTTCCACTTTCCTTGTAATTCAAAGATAAGGAACATTGAATTTCGTAATGTCTATGATCTCCGGATTTCCAAAGTCGGATCGTACATCTGCCTCCCGAAACTCGATCATGCTTGACTCGATTGTTAGCAAAAGGAAGAGGATTCTTGACCACATTAGGGACCTCGAGGTGGTTCCATTTTTGCCTTCTTCAATTAGGCGAGAGATCAGGAACTTCTGTAGGTGCAATCATTGGTGTTAGTGCCCATGATATTTGTGAAAGCGGCAATGCTTGGTTTCGTCCATCCCGACACTAGGGTTCTGGGTTTCCAGCTTCCAAAGGTCTCGATGAGTCCTTCGGCTACCAAACCGTCAAAGACCTTCTCTAGCGGCATTCCAAAATCTTCTCGGTATAGAAGCGAGGTCTTGGCTTTGCGGCTACTTGGCTTGAATTTTGCCCGACCCTCTCATTCTCGAATATAATTGACAAAGACCGTTTCTTTTCCTTTTATAGTGACAAATGTGGCATTTGGAACTGGTGCTTTGTAAGCGCGGAATTGGCCGCTCTGTGGCGGCCATGTTGAAGGCATTTTCAAACTTGGTACCAAAGCATTTACCATTGCCCGAAGGTCGATAATAGTAATTGCCAATTTGGACCCTTAGTTAAGGCTTTAAGCAAGATTGGAAGATCTCCATCTGTTCCTCTTCATTCATTGGAGTCATCATTTCACTAAGCTTCCAATTCCATCTCCCGTAAAATTCACTCACCGGCTCATCCGGCGCCGTAGAGTGCCTGTAGGTCATTCCCGCCGGTTTCCCAATTCAAGTTGGGCCTTATACTTCTCCGTAAATGCTTCCTTAATTTGGTCCTGTGTGGCTCTGGCCTGGTTTTACATGGAGGAACCATCTAAGAGCCGAACTCCTTTAATGACAAACGTGAAAATGGTCGGCCATTTGTTGATGTGTACAATCCTTGGCTCTCATGGCAAGAAGGTAGCTTTCAATATGAGTCCGGGGACAATCGGTGCCGTTGAACTTTTCAATCTCTCGGCATTCGGAATTTTGGAGGAAGAGGGACAATTTTGCCGGGATCGCAATCCGGCATGCCGCCTTTTTGGTGTTCGCCCGAACTTCTCTTGCATAGACTTAACTTGTTCCATCAACCAAGTCATGTTGGAGTCGGGGGACGGTTTCGATTCTCGCTGTGCTTGTCGATTTGGAGGGCAGGACTGTGGTGCACAGGGTAGCCGGTACTATGGCTTGGGGGTCTTTGGAAGGGAAGTAGGTGTAAACTTGGCCTGGTCCTCTTGTGTTTCCTCGAGGCCGACTTTCAGAGGCATAGGAATTAGGCTCGTAGTTGCGAAGTAGGAAAAAGGAGCCTCGTGGGATCCTATTGGCAAGGTTGGCGGAAGATCCGCCGTGGAAGCGGCATAGATTGAAAAGGTCACTTTGATTGATTCTCGAGGCCTAGAAGTTGTCCCTCATGGGACGGCCCATACCGGGAGAGGGAGCGAATCCCATGGGTAGTGCAGAGGCCGCTGCAGGGGATAGCCGTGACGTTTGTTCTCTCGTTGGTAGGGAACAAAGCCGGGGTCTTATCTCGAGGAGGAGAGGGTGTCTGGACCCCGATGGCTTGGGATATTTGAAAAGACCGAAAAGCGGACAGTCTTTGGCAATGGATCATATGTGGATGGAGGAGGGCATCGTTATAGGCTAGGGGGCCGAGATGGTTACTGGAGTTTCATCTTCTACCATAACCAAGGAACCGCTGGGCTCTACCACTATCTCGACCCTACGACGGCGGAGCGCATCAACGAGCATGGCCTCTCTGCCTCATGGGCCTTACGACCGTTTTCCAAGGCTAAGGCTAGCTCTTCTTCCCTAGTCATCTCGGTTACCCAAACCAAAGATCGTCTCCGTCGAATCGGACATTCTCGACTCTCCGGATCGACTCAAACCGAGGATTCTGTGAATCAGTTCGAGAATTCCCGCGCTAACAAGTCGCCGACCCGTTGTTCTCACCCACTTCTTTCTCACTCAATGTGGAAAAGTGGATAGGAGAGGTTTAGACTGGGTAGGTGCATTTAGTCAAGGCCTCAAGGCCTGCGCAATATGCAAATTCAAGAATCTTCCAGCTTTACTTAAAATGTGCCAGTTGTCTTTTATTAATATCTATTTGGTTGGAAAAGGGAATTTGCTCCTTCTTTTCGCAACTACTCTTAGATCCCCGGATCAGCGTTGGGTTCCTGGTCACTACGTCTCATAAGCCCCTCGTATTCCACTCCGTGTGATTTCGACCTCCCAGGTGGATGCCTTGACGAGTGGTCCTATAGGGCACGCGGATCCCACCGACCGAGAGTAAAGAACGCTCCTCAACGGGCCTCTACGGGGTCATAGGAACTTTCAACGCACGAGTTAGGATGCGACTTATGGTCAAGGCACACTGGGAAAAGTCCCGCCTTTCCGCCTCTTAACAAATTTTTGCGTGAGTTTCGCTGGAGCGAATGACGTTTCGACTTTCGGTAATGTCCGAGAAGATAATAGGCATTTGGGTCGGGCGGCAAAAGTTTCCGGATGACGCAAGACATGATCACATTGAACTTCGTTGCCAGATTAGCCGCAAAGGCGTGAGCTTCGAAATCGAAGTCAATGCGGTCAAGATCTTGCCAATTTTTCCTTGTCTAATTTTGCAGTAGCTTCAGCTCTGAGCGAAAGATCTTCTGACTTTTCTTGGCAAAGACTCGGTCTCGAGACTCTTGTATCTGCATTCCTGTGCGTGTGCAAGGTCAAAGTCAATGTCGGAGTCAAGGTTCTACTCAATTTTTCCTTTGTCTGGAATTCTTTGGCGTGGCTTCTGCTTGAGCGAGAGCACCTCGACTTCCGTTACGAACTCAAGGCTTCGACCTTTACGAGGGATACGCAACTCCGGGCTATATGGACACTGACTAGACCAAAACCAACCAAAAAGTCACGGTTTTTTGAAACGTGTGACACCTGGATCGTGCATTTGGTCGACACCGGCCGCTGCGCTGTGGAGGTTGGAATGATTCCGTGCGCTGCCCGAGGAGCATCGTAAGGCCGTCCGTAATCGCAAAACTGGAACCACCCCGGGTTTGAAGGACGTGCGTGCAGCGGAAGTGTACAGATATATCAAAGTGTGCGCGTAAGGTGCGGGGTCTCCCTAAAAATGTTCCTTTTGAAGTTAAAACAAGTAGATTTTCATGAAATGTGTTTTAAAGGAATGATTTTCGGGGATCGGGTGAGAATGCAAAGCAGAGTAAGCACGTAAATTTTCTCTGGGAGCCCCGCCCGCCTTGAACCGAGTAGCCCCAAGTTGCTAGGATCGCCGCGATTAACCATGATTTTTCCCCGGTGGAATTGCCACCGAGGTCGCCCAATCGAATCCAAGGGAGGATCGAGCCGTACGACCGCATGGATCAATTTTCCATGGTTCCACTTTTCGCTATTTTTTCTAGGGTTGTTTCCTGCTCAAAGTATGCACGAAATCCAAGATGCAAATGATGCAATGCAAGGCAAAGAAAGCAAGCACGATTAATGAAATCGCCGACGGGAGCTCTAACCTCGCCTCAAAGGGAAAAAGCTTTCTTTATTTTTTTTTTTCAAAAATTTTTTCTTCTGAAAAGGTGATACCGGCACGTTGGATTGTTAAACCACCGATTATCCCAAGCTTCCCGGGTTAGGAGCGATACAGGAAGCTGTTAAGTGGTTTCCACCTATATACCTAGGTATCGATTTTTGTTTTGAAAATAAAGCTTTTCTCCTTTTGGGATTTCCCCAAATGAGTCGCCAACCGTGGAATGTGGTGCCCAAATTTTTGTGTGAATGATCTTACGCAGTTTGAAGACATCAGCTGGGCGAATTTGAAAACGGAGTCGCCACGCCATTTTGATTACTCTCAAAACTTTGAAAAAAAGGTTTTTATGGGTTCGGAGGTTAAGTTACCCTCGGGAAGAACGGATCGTCGCTCACCTGCAAGGTGCCTTTGCCGAGCAAGTCTCCCAAGATTCCATTAACCGTGCTTGCCATGCGTATTTCTTGTGTGCATGTGTTTGAAAATAAGGGAGGAGAATGTCCCAAGTCGTCTTCCGGACGTACAAACCATTTATTGGTTGTCGCCGGGATTTCTTGGATTTTATGTATTCGGGATTTTGATCCCGTCCTCATCTCTGACTTGGCGATCATCGCTTTTTAACCTCTGGACTTAAGTGATCGAGAGAATGACTCTCTTTATAGTCAAAGATGAGGTTCTTTAGTTAAGGAGGGTCCTTAGCCAAAGATTTAACATTAAATTGGAAAAGTCCCTATGCCTATAACTTCAACCGAATTTTCAAAGACCCATATAGATGGGCTCTCATCTTCCAATGTGGATTCTAAAGAAGTTCAGTGCAACCCCGCATACATGAAATAATGTGAGTTATTGCACCGTAATCCAACCACCATGTATTTGAAGGAATTGAAACCAAATTTTGCCTCAAGACACAACAAGACCAAATAACATACATTTCTTAATTCGCCATTCGCGATACTTAGTGTAAGGGCTCATTCTTCATGTGAGAAAGGTCCCGTAAAAGAAGCACTTCTTAACTTTTACGATCATTTGATGATCCCTTATACTTCTTATTTGCAACCGCAACTGGTCTTTTACCTCTTCTCTTGAAGTCCCACGAGGAAGAAGTAGATGTTAAGTGAGCACCTTCGGTTTGATTCGTTTCATCCTATCCTCCTCTCTCACACAGATGTGAAATAAGTTCTTTTATATTCCACTTGTCCTTTTTGATAATTATATGTCACTTCAAAGTGACCAAATTGGATGTGAGGAAGAGAGATCAAAACTAAGTACACGAGTAAATCTTCCGAAATCTCTGTTTAACTTAAGTACCCTGCTCTTGTCGACAGATGAAACATCTCAAGTACGCATTCCCTTAAGCATTCATTACCAGTATTCACGGAAACAAGTTTCCTTAAGGAAGCACTTGTTTCCAATTTCTCGCTTTTAGTAAAGTGTTCTTTCAAGGGCATCCAGAAAACCCTCAAGCATTAACGCCCTCTAAACAATGTTCAAGAATGTTTCCTGGACGGCATTCTTCATGATCATTAGGACTCACGCGGTTGGAACGGTTCCACTTCTCAACACTCAAGCGATCTTCCCGAAAGTGCTTTTATCGTTGAGAGGAGCAGGACTTGGTTCCCTTAATGCGAGATCAATGTCCATACAACCTAAGATTATAGTTATTTTGTTTTTCCAAGTTTTAAAATTAGTCCCATTAAGCATCGAAACATTGTTCATCATAGCAGCTCAAAGATGAAGCATTTATTAAATCTTTTCTGGGGTAAAGAATCGTAAGAATGAATACAAAACATGCATTAGAAACTACATAATGAATAAAGTGATTAACTATATCAATGAATTCCATCAAAATATAATTAACATGACATCAAAACTAATCTTTGGACCACGAAAGTTGATTCATAAAATGATTATCTTAAGGTAACCAAGAAAATTAAACAATGTCTTTATTAAATACCTAACCTTCCTTTCTTTGGGCCGATTTAAGTACTTAAAAGACAACCTAATGTTTACTTTACTTGTTACCAAATGAATGTATAAATTTAGTCAAATAAACGATCTTCTTTGGAAAATTCAATTTATTCACATATTAAAGCATAAGACTCAACACTTTACAATTTCTGACCTAAACAACGTAAATCACTTTCGCGACAATATTGCTTAGAAATGTATGAAATTGTTAAGCATATAATTAATCACAAGTTTAAGGATTGACAAGGCATGTTTTTAAAAAATGAAGAAAAATTTGAATATGCAGCACCCAAGCGTGCAAGTTTATAATGCACCCACGTGCAAATGACTGCTCTGCAAAATCCAAATTTTCAATTCAAGTGCTGTGACCTACTGACCAATGCAGTGCACTACTAAATCCAAGGCGCACGGCCGCACCAAGCAGAAGTGCACGGCTCTGCACTGGCTATTTGTGCCTTTTCGATCGCACTGCTCATGAGTGCACCCGCCGAACCAAATTGGAAAATTTTGAAAATATGTGAAACAAAGTGGGTTCGTACAAATTACAAGGCCAAGGAAAGTGCACGGCCGTGCAATCACTCTGGTCACGCATTTTTCCAAAGGCACCCGTTCATAATTGGCCGAGTAAGGCCCTTTTCACGTAAAATTTTTCTTCACACAAAAGATGAACGGCAAGCAAAATTAACGCTTAACCAAGACATGAATACACAAGTAGATCCAACACCTATCAAAAGTGACATAAAATGCTCTATTGTGTCAATGGGATAATC
>JAFEMH010003890.1:0-239595 GCA_022495995.1 Adenophora triphylla var. japonica | reverse complement strand
CTAAAAAGGTGGTATTATTAATCCCACTGGATTAATAACCTCCTCCCTGATTAATACATGCTAATCATATCGGCTCTACCAAGCGAGCCCTCAATGTTTTATTCTTTCCCTCTAATTTCAATGTCTTCTTCCGGTGTTCGACGCTGGAGCATTTGAAAAGTACAGTATATTTTGCTTCTTTTTACTGACGGATCACTTTTTGTTTATTGAGTAATCTTGATAACATTTTTTATCAAGTGCATTTTCATTTCTACAAGTCGAGTAACCTAAGAGGTGCCTGTTGGTCATTTTATTTTTATTTGCTATTCCTCCGTTTTTTTTTTTGTGACATGTGCCTTCTTAAGGAAGGTTGAGTTTTGGCATTGTTAAAGTTATCTGTAAAAGTAGATTGTGTTGCAAGTTGAAGGATGTAGTGCTATTAACATGATTTTGTTCCTTATTTTATTAACCGTTAGTTAGCGATGATGAGATATAATAGCAGGGCTTGGTACTCTAAAAGGTGTCCTTTTGAGCTTGTTTGCAACTTCCCTAAGTTTTTTTCCGACAAGTTGATTACAACTTCTGTTTCTTTGATTCTTATGTATTCCCTTTGTCCCAAAATGAATATCCAAATAATTTTCAAATTTGCTCTTCAAGAGCAAATTTGAATTTTTTTGGACATCCATTTTGGGACGGAGGGAGTAGTACTTTTCTCTTGAACCTTATTTTTCTTCCGCTTCAAATATTCTGTTTTTGCTTTCTTTTAGTTGGCTTTATCCACACATATTAGAATTGGATGAACTTTCCCATTAAGGATTTATTGCATTATGTTCGTTTCTGGTTCTGTGAGCTTTTTGATGGTTTCCTAGTTTTTTTTTTTTTTTTTTTGTATATTTGATTTGCTCAAGCATATACCAAGTATCATGGAATTCAGTTACTAATATTGATACGGGGATTCATATCTTTTCCAGGAAATGAGCACGTTCAAAAATACAGAACTATCCCAAAATCAGCGTCTGAATCTAGTTCTTGCGGTCATGCCACCTCCGAGGAACAATTGGTGCGTTAATTTTATTTAAAAATAAGCTCTCTGCTTTCTAGTGCTGGGGTTAACGTTTTATATGCTATACCCTTTCAATACCCTGGAATGGTAGGAGCAATGTTTGATTTGGTGTTTAAATATGATACCCCCTCCGTCCCAAAATGAATGACCATTCTCAATTTAATGGTCATTTTGAAAATATTGATTTTCATGATAGCAAAAAATCATAAACACTCCTGCTATTCACTTTCAAAATTATAGTTTTGCAAAAATAATGAACTATGAATTTTTCTTGAAAAATAGGGACAGTTTTTTGATGGAAAAGTTTGAAAAGGTCATTCATTTTGGGACACAAATGGTCTTTCAATTTGGGACAGAGGTAGTATTATGTTCCATAACTGTGACTTGCCTGTTACCAGTTTCTAGGCTTGTCCGTATGCTAACAGTCATGCGGCCTAGACGTGCTAATTAGATGTCTAAAACATTATCATAAATGAAAAACCGATTAATTTTATTGAAATATTTTTGGCGATTGTAGGTCATGTTTCAGGCAGAGCAGAGCTCTCATAGAGGAGTTACTGGAAAACCAATTAAGAAGCTATTATCAGACGAAATGTCAAAAGAAGCTGTAGCCAAGAAAAAGCCACCAAGTGTTATTGCAAAATTTATAGGTCTAGATGTGGCGTCATCTTCAAAGCTGGGTGAGAAACAAAACATGGGGTTGTGGGACAAGTATTCAAAGAGGACTTCCTCAGTTGGAGCGGACAGGAATGAGAAGCCACGTGGCAGTAAATTAAGTAAGAAGAACTCGGCGGAGATGCATAGAATAAAGAACATGTTTAACTATGAAGAAGCATCAAATGTTGCAGATCGCCGCAAATTGTCAAAACGAAGAAATTATGAGGAAGAATTAGCTTTCATGCGGAAGAAAAACGAAGAAATTATACGGGAATCAGAGGAAAACTGCAGAAAATGGAGGGTAAAATCCAACCAGGAAGTACTTGAAAAGTTTCTTCAGCAACCAGATTCCTTGTTTATAAAGCATGTGCTTGAACAGAAAGGTCGCCATTCTAGTTCCCACTGCAATCATATAGCACTTATGAGTCCAACAAATTCAATCAATTTTGAAGCCAATACTAAGCGTTGGATTGAAGAGATAGAAACCTCAAGGAAGTGTGAGCTGAACTTACATGAAAGACGGGATCATAGACTGTTAGAACTGTACGGTGGCCGTGGGACCCCTACATCTCTTCGGTCATCTGAAATTCGGTTAGAACCAAAAGAAGAGACCGTTACTCCTCCAAGAAAAATTTTTGTTCTAAAGCCAAGTTTCGGACAGACAAACAATGCCACCAATAAGAGGGATTCAGGATCAAGAGTTGAGAAAGGAGTTTTTGATGAAACCAAAATTTATTGCAGTAAATGTAGGGAAGAAATAGCAACAACTGCAAAAGGAATCACCGGGCAAATGAGAAATAGTGTTGGCAACCTGACTTCCAGAAATTTTCTCTCTAATTGGTATGACCACGATAATCCCCCGCTCCCTATGGCATCTGATTATTCTGTGAGTAGGGAGGCGAAGGTGAGAATCTCGGAGAGGTGGAAAGTGACTCACGGATATATAGATGTGGAAGGAATTGGGCAGGGTAGTACACTGGGCGAAATGCTTTCTACTCCTGATAGGCAGCGAAAATCCAAAAACTTGCGATCCAATTACAAAAAACTTCATCCATCCCAACCTCGACATGCTTTTACCAAAAAGTTTACTGACTCCGTCCCAGAGATCATTTCCAGCCACAACTTGACTGAGATTAATATCAAGATTGATGATCTTGCGAAAGGAAAGCTATTGGTTCCTCAGACTCCTGATGACATCAACAATATTGCGAAAGGAAAGCCATTGGTTCCTCAGACTCCTGATGACATCAGCAATCTTGCGAAAGGAAAGCCATTGGTTCCTCTGACTCCTGATGACATCAGCAATCTTGCGAAAGGAAAGCCATTGGTTCCTCACACTCTTGATGCTATCAGCAATGCTGCTTCTGTTGTTGATCCAACGGTAAAGACCAACGTAATCATGTCTTCTGGTCCACCTTTTATGTTGGTCCCACTTCTATCAACATGCGCGCAGAATAACTTCGAGATTGATGATCTTGCAGAAGAAAACCCATTGCTTCCTCCTGATGGCATCAGCAGTACTGCTTCTGCTGTTGATGCTAAAGTTAATACTGACGTAATCATGTTTTCTGATTCATCCAATGAGCTGATTCCACTTTTATCAGCATGCGTGCTTGGAGATGGGAATTCCTCTGCTCTTCATGAAGATGTTACAAATTTTCAGGTTTGATTATTTTCCTTTCTGAACTGCCTTTGAGATTCTCTATAATAAGTATATGTAACTCTAAGACATATATTGTCTTGTTAAATGTGTTCTCTGTGAACTGGCAACTAGTTGGGATACTATTTTGCTTCTATATGATCTCCTATATACTCCCTCCGTCCCAAAATGATCTTCCCACTTTTTTTCCCGCTACTACGAAAGAACTTTGAGTAATAATTTTAGGTTGATTTAATTATAATAATGAAAATTTAAAACTTGTTATTGATACACAATCAACAATACTATCAATAACAAGTTTTAGATTTTCAATAGGATAATTAAATCAACCTAAAATTCTTGCTCAAAGTTCGTTCGTAATCACGGCAAAAAAAGTGGGAAGATCATTTTGGGACGGAGGGAGTATTTAGCTATGATGAACTAAGTATGTGTATTAATTGGTATGGTCTTTGGATTGATTGTGGGTTAAAATATTGACGGTACATTATAAAGATAAATATGCAAATAATTGTATTTTCACCCATTAGATATAAAGTACTAGCTTACCAAAGTGGGAAAATTTCTATCTGCGGTTTTGAAAGTTAAACTAATGTACACGATCTTTAGTAGTAGACTGCAATTCTGATACACAAGCTATACACTATATATTTGATTCTGATTTATATTTTCTATTACAAAGATTATGTTTCTGAAGCCTATTTGTTCAACAATCATTATGCCATTGCTTTCATTGTTAATGTGATATCCTCATCCCACATCGAAAATATGTGGGAATTTAGTGTGATATATAGAAGGCTCATGCACTACTACTAAGCATCAAATCATCCATTGGACTTTTGGAGGCCTGTGATGGGCTGTGGTTGACCCAAATGAGGAGATGCTTAGTGGGCCAGTGTGTGGTGCCTGCGTAGCGGGTCGGGCTTCGGGCTCGAGTCGTTACAGTTAAGCTGCAGTATTTTTAGGAATTACCTACTGCTTAAAGTGAAAGCCGTCAGCAATTTGGGACCATTATGCATTGTGTCTTGGGTGATGGAGTATTAATGTTCCTCGTCCAACGACACCGTCATTTCCACAACCAGGTATGTTTTGGTGAAGGAATGATGAGATACTCCCCACCCTACCGTCTGTAGTAGGGTAACCATAACCATCACCCCACATTATTTCCAAGGAGGAACGGAAAACTAATGCAAAATCATTAACAACCTTCACAATTCTCCGTTCAGTTTGAGATAGCCTATTGGTACGGTCCAATATTATAGAGCAAGGGGAGAGAAGAGAAGCTAGCAAATCTAGCTTCACAAACTAGGAGAGAAGCTTTGCAGCATCCTTCATCATGAAGCAGCACCCGGGTGGCAGTGACGTGATACATCAGCGAGAACTTCAGTGGTTTAGAACCTCAATTGTACGGGTTCACTCCTTAATGATATAGCACCTTCTTTTTCTGAAGCTATAAGGCATGGGTTCCCCCCTTTTTGGTGCTGCAAGAGCTCCCACTATGTGTGGGGTTCAGGGAAGGGTCTGACTCATATGGGCTTAATGTGACGGCCTTCCACTTGCATTTAAACGTGGACTTAATGTATACAATCTTCCACTTGCATTTAAATGCAAGACACTGTAATGCGGCTTGAACCTCGCAAACATCCAAAGTCGTATAGCGAATAACTCGACCGTTGCGCCAAGGCTCCCCTTTAATGCCGCTCTTCATGATATGATCAATATTTACTCGAGTTATTTGATCAAACACCTTTTTTGTCAATTGGATGGTAATATGTAAATGCAAATTTATTGCTTACAACCAAACACCATCTGCCTTTTTTAGACGCTAACCTTCCCATATAGGCCTTCCACTTTAAATATGTTTTGTTGGAACACACCACACTATATCATGCTCCCTACCTCGATAAGTTTGTGGGACATTTATAGATAGCTGACATGTCCTAAGCTTCAAGTACCTCTTTTCATTTTGCATACATGTAAAAATGGAGGCGGCTACGCGGCCATCGAGCTATTGATGTCACTTATTTGTCAAAGGGTTCGACACATCCTTATGAGAGTCGACTTCGATTTCACCTCCATCACATACCATTGGTTTTCCTGTCTTGACGATTTGTTATTCTTCCATGTTATTTAACAAGTTGTGTCTCTCGTTGACACAGAAAGCTAAGTTCTTCATGCTCATCTTCAATGCCAAATGTTAAATCACAAGTCCATTCATTATAAATGAATTTTGATTATTGAATTCATTTTGGTCCTGAATGGTGGTGGAGTGATTATATCTTATTTGATCCACTCCTATGAAATGTGAGAGAATATGCGAGAGAATGACTAATTGGGTGAATTTTATATCCATTATGTTTTTGTACTAATATGCTTGAGGCTTGCAAATCTGAAGTAATAAATACCATTTTTGATGCGATCTTGTATTTCCCGCCGCCAAGAGGAATGCCATTTAGTTATCAAGTAACATGAATCTATTGGTTCTATAGGACAGGACACATAAAGTAGTGGCGGATGGGAGTGAAGATGAACCATGATACTCTATGTTAGAATATGGTGGGAAAGTGCACATGGACCATGGATGATTAAATATGGGAAATACGAAGCCTCTTGTGGCGTGCAAAGAAAATGGCACACTCTAGCATAATAATCTCGTATAGTAAATTCTAAATGCAAGTAAAAAAATTGACAAGTGACGCTTAATGATTCAAGTTTTCGATCCTCGACGACGATGGCAACATACCTTATTAATGAATCATTTAATGCTAATAAAGAGGTAGAGAAAGTAGTATGTAGTGCATATTGTAATGTGTTTATTTGGTTTGTGGTGATGGAGAAAGAGTCTCTTTTTTGTAAGTAAAAAAGGTGAAACTAGATGGTTATGACTAGAAGAAATACATAACATTAGATATATATGGAATGGACATGTGCATATAATATGTAAAATAATTCTAGTTACATAGTGTGGGATACCTATACTCCGTGGATGTAGTGCACATATGCCTTGCACGTGTCGCCTCTTTCCGCAATACATCTCTCATACCGCGGATTCACACTTGTTCCGCGGATTAACTCTCATATCGGATTCACCCTTGTTCCGCGAATTATCTCTCATATCGCGGATTAACTCTCATGCTCCGGCCCGATTTGCCCTTTGCTGCGGATTCGCCCTTGTTCCGCGAATGCACTTCTTCCGCGGGCTCATCCTTCTTCCGCGAATGCGCTTCTTCCACGGACTCTTCCTTGTTCTACGAATGAACTTCTTCCACATACTCATCCTTGTTCCGCGGATGCACTTCTTCCGCAAATATGCAATTCAAGATCATTAAGTTAGACTCTTTATGCGGTTCAAAAAACGCGATAAGGTCTCAATCTTTTCGTTGTGCTACTAATGGAATCACAAATTTACCTCAACCACTTTCCCACGTGATTAGACAAGTTTCGCGGGATAACCTCACTAAACTAACTGGGAATCACCAGGAGTAGTGGATTGGAGGATTGGGTAGTGGAATTGCCATGTGAATAAACTGCAGTGCGACGCGTGGCCTAGTTAAACTCAAAAGGAGATATTGTGGGTGAAC
Organism: Adenophora triphylla var. japonica; assembly: GCA_022495995.1. Taxonomy (NCBI): domain Eukaryota; kingdom Viridiplantae; phylum Streptophyta; class Magnoliopsida; order Asterales; family Campanulaceae; genus Adenophora; species Adenophora triphylla. Next base: position 232,658 of record JAFEMH010003890.1, on the reverse strand, counting down.
TAAGTAAAATGACTCATATAAATAGATGGCCTAGCCCATTTTGAGACGGCAACAACAAGAGAATAATATTCTCCCCTAAGTTCACTCTCAATACTTGCCCTCCCCTAGCTATACTTGCCCTCCCCTAGCTAACTAGTCCATTACTTTCACTCCTCTTCTCCATTAATCTTTGGTGGTTCGTGTAATGCCATGTTAAACCCAATGAATCCTTTCGAGGACTACCTACCTACTCTAGCAAGATTGTCAAGGGCTTACATGCGATGGTCCGATGATCCTGAATTAAAGGTGATGAGTGTTGAGGATCACATGTAGAAGGCAATTAAATATGAAAATAAGTCTTTTCTAGAAATCATTTATTTTTCATATTTAAACTAACTATAATGATGGAACACTATTTAGTGCACTTTCATGCATGCCCAACATGCATAGAGGCACAAATCTAATATGTGATGCTCCCTCCACAACTTAGCAACCTTAAAATTTCTTCTTAGCTTGCCCTTGTCCTGAATATTAAAAGGTCAAAAGAAGTCCAACACTATGCCGTTATTCTTCAACAATTAAACTAAATTGAAAATAATGTATGAGTTAAACAAGCAATGTATGAGAGCTGATATGCAACATTAGCTATCCTACGTATTCCTTATTAGCTTTGCAATCACCAAGGAATTCATTCCTTAAACATATTGATTGAGTTTGTTTGTGAAACAAAAGGTGTCCATTTTAGGATTTATATTACTCATCAGCCATGTAATTTTTCGATATCGAGATGGAAACACCGAATCTCATTTTGTGGACATAAATGTGTGGACAAAGGTACTAGAAGTACAAAGGCTACCGTTTTGGTGGCGTATAAATGATGAGAAAGGAAAGAAGAAAATACGCGTCTATTGCTGGTGATGTGCCCAAGACTAAAATATATGGGGCCATTGACCTGGGCCCTTGCCCAATAGGCGATTTAAGAAAAGTGTCTGTGGACCGTAATCACGTGGCGTGGGAAGTCGGTAGTGACTTCGTGGAACCCGTTTGGTGACGTTGCATAAAGGGACGTCTTGGGGTGCTTAAATGGCTTAAGAAGGTTATAATCGTGTCATTCATAGCTTGGACGGGGTCCCTCGCTCTTTTGCAATAAGCGCGTCTCTTTGGCGTTCTCGGTTTGAGAATGTGGGGGGAAGCCGCATCCCTAGCGACTTCTCCTGTCAATTCAGATTTCTAGTATCTTTAAATGGATGGCATGATCGCTCCCCTAACTTTGACATGTGACGTCTTTTTGACACACGAGGACAAATCAACCTTTCTATCCTCCACTATCCCACAAAATCTGGTGTAGTGGACCACTCGTTACTACCACATGTCTTACTATAATGGATGATGTCATTCACTCTCTAGGACTACATATACTTTCTTCCACCCTCCTCGTTAGTTAGTATTCAATACCCTCGTTAATCCTCTATTGTTCTTCACATTCTAGCCTTTATTGCTCTTGCCCTTGTTCTTGTTCACCATACTTATTCTCATGTTAGAGGCTTACTTATCGCCGGGACACCCTCCCGTCTTAGTTGATTGTGTTCTTTATGCAGATTACGTGAGAAGAATCTTGGGTATCCTAGAGACCGTTGCCTACAAGCTTGGATCGGTGCAACCCTATTTTTTGTGGCAACATCAGTTGGAGAAATAGAACTTTGTCGTATAAAAGCGACTATTTTGTTTACCCCGACGGACCACTTATCGAGAAGGCTTAAATGCGAGTGTTCGACACGTATATGCGAGGTAAAACAAAGAGTCCGAGCACTACAAAAGAGAAGGAAAGAATAAAGCAGATTAATGTTTGATTGGACATTCTAAATAAACAAAGTTTCCTAAATAATTCCTTACCTTATAAGAAATCTTGTCTATATTAGTATTTATAGAGCATTTCTTAATGGCTCTACGCTTTCCTTCATAACTAGGATATAATCTCCTAATGGGACGCGATTAAAATGAATTTTCCACATGCTAACGACAATGTGAAGTAAAGTACCACCTCCTTTTTGTTAACTTATTGTCATTCGTCCATCGACTAAATAAAGGGGTGGGTCGGTACTATGAGGTGCACTCTGACATTTGGCTTATAAGTAACAATAAGATTCTAATAAATTGTACTTTGGTGATGTCATTCTAGAACATCGCACACTTTTTTTTTTTTAAAACTTACGTATAGTGGCTAATAACATTCCTAGACTTAAATTTAGCGGCATAACCATTAATAGGGTGACATAGTAAGTCTTCCCTTGAGTGTAACCCGTCCACACGTGAAGAGTTAAACAAGCATACCACAACTAGTCGATTACATACCAAACATGGTGCAATCGTGGATTTGCACCATTGGCCACACATGACGAATTAAACAAGCATACCACAACCAGGCCATTGCATACCAAACATAGTGCAATCATGGACTTGCACTACTTTAGGTAACAACTTCAAGCGGAATATATGGCCTTTCTAAACCAAAAATTTAATACCATGTTAAGTTACCAACTTATCTACAAGTTTAAATTTACAAGTTTAAGCTGAACAAAGTTGATATTCACGTAGATTTGTCATTCTTCCTATCATATGATTTATGAAAATAAGTGATAAAGAGATGTTAGATTCTAGTGAATTTGGTGTTCCCGACTTGATGAAGCAAAATGAACATTTGACCATGCAGATAGTGTGATAACATTCGACACGTGATGCATAACAAGCTATAAATAATCGTATTCCAACTCGAAATCAAAGACCTAAACCTTTTGGTCAAAGGAAACGTGTTCTTGATAGATTATGGTCATTAGTCATTGCTTGGGTTCCTTTTAGGATTAATATTAGTTTCCTAGTTTCCTAGTTTTTTTTTTTTTTTTTTTTTTTTTTTTTTTGCATTTGGATTTCTTTATCTTTATAGTATTACTCTCTCCGTACCAAAATAAATGCCACGTTTAAATGATTTTAAAGAATGTGTTTACTAAGGAAATAAAACTATTCTAGGAAATTATTAAGTCATTTGTACATAGTCCAATGATTTGGCTTGTACAAATCAATCACTCCTAAAATTCCTTTTGAGAAATGGTCATCGACTAGATACACTACCAAAATATGATGGATCACTATATTTGACGTAAACCTTATATGGTATTGAATATTACCATAATGCACGTTTCATTATGTTATGTTGGAATCATAGCTATGCCATATTTATACCTATCTCTTTCAAAATTCGATTTTCTACGAGTTACTAATACTATCTCATCCTTGCTCTTGGAAGATAGAAGAAATTTCCTTCTAACTAGTTCTCAAGAGCGTTGAACCAATCGGGTAATAAATTATTAGAGGTAAAGTTTATAAACATCCTTGGTCCCACTACTCGTGTGGGAATAAGGCCACTGTGCTCCCACTAATCCCATCCTTTAAGTGGATTAAATTTTGGAGAGAAAACCTTATTTGGAACGTGATAAAGTCTGGTCTTCCATCTCAAAACCAATTGGCTGAGTAGCTCAGAATCTTATATATTGAAGGCAAGACTTGAATTCCCAATATGAGATAATTGGTTCAACACCCCCCCCTCACTCATAACTGAACTTTGGGCTTAAGCTTGGACACAGACTTGGGAGGCGCGAAGCTAGAACATCGTGGGCCTCTTTTTGGGAACGAGGCTAGGCTAGTTAATTTCTGATGTGGGATAATTGATTCAACACACTTTCTCACTTATAGCTGAACTTTGGGCTTACGCGTGGAATTAGACTTCGCTGAAGTTTGGGCTTACGCGTGGACATAGACTTAGGTGGTGCGAAGCTAGAACATTGTGAGCCTCTTTTGGGCTCACACGTGTAAACGGCCTGTTCTGATACCATGCTAAAGTCTGAGGTTCCATGTCAATAACATTTGGTCATGAGAGGATTAGTCCAGGATCATTATATATTGGTTAGGCTAGTTAATTCCCAACCTGAGATAATTACTTCAACATGACGTATGGGATATATAAGCTTCCTCGTAGGGCGGCTCATGTTTTGGGATTCTCTTTATGGTTAACAAAGATTATTTTTCTTGGTTTGAAGATTGTCATATTACGTACTTCTGGGCTTTATGCTACAAATACACTACATCCATGATTCTGATTTATTCAATGGAAAATGAGTTGGCAGCATAAACCTCTATACTTTTCATGCAATAAATTTTTTACATGATTGGTGAGCTGTGTGCATGGTTTTCTTTTGTTAGCATTCTTTCAGAATGCTTCTCAGGAAGTACTTATATTCAATTTTTTTCATGTAATCAGAGAAACTGATATGTTATTACATGCCAAAACTGTACTAAAACCACAAAACTGTTTTTACACGTGAACATCCCCATTATGGTGGTTAATAGTTATAGCAAACTTAAACTTTGTTGTTAGATCTTCTTCCTTCTCTGGCATGAACTACTGAGTATCTTATATGCTATTGAGATGCATAGCATATTACTTGTTTCAGTTTGTATTTTAAGAGAAATCACCATTAAATTTATGTTCTGTTTTCACCTCATGATTCATATTCCCATTTATTTCTCATTTAGGGACCGTCAAATGGAAAACCGGAAGGAGACTCTGATGCTCTTCAGTTCCCCGAGCCAGAGCCGGAGCTGGAGCCGGAGCCAGAGTCAGAAACCTCTGAAGCCTCCAAGGAGGTTGATCACCAAAGTCCTGTTTCGACTCTGGAAGTTCCTTCAACAGAAGATTCATCTTCTGGATTTGATAGTCTTGAGAGAGTCAATGCTGACATTCAAGGTAAGTAAGGAGTTCTTTACTTTGTTCTTTTGTTAGTATTTCAATTTTGGAAATATACTCATTGAAATATGATTTTTTTTTTTGTGATTGGAGCATCTTTTAAATAATACTCCCTCCGTCCCGGCCGACTTAGGATTTTTTGAAATGGCACGGGGATTAAGGAAAAGGTAAATGTTGTGAGTGTAATTTAAAAATAGGAGAGAGAATGAGTGGAGGGAATAGTAAATTATAATGGTGTTGTGAGTATTAAAATAATGTAGGAGAGAGAATGAGTGGAGAGAATAGTGATTTAAGGTTTCCATTTTGGGCCGTCCTAAGTCGGGTGGGACGCCCAAAATGGCAAAAAGTCCTAAGTCGGCCGGGACGGAGGGAGTATAACGCTATTACTCCTTTTATCATGCAATGAAGAAACATGTAAGAATTGCTTCAGGTAATACTAAATCTGTAATTTTAGATTAAGAATATCTGTGCAAAATGGATTTATCTAATGTCATTTGAAGGATGAAAAATGGCATGCTAACGTTCATTAGCTCCAGGATCATCTTGTTACATTTACCTTAAAGTTAGGGGAACTACTTACTCCTTAAAGGTTAAGGTATTTTTGAACGTCTTGAAATATCCTTGGCGTTTGAGTTTCATGAACCTGATGTTGAAAGGACGGAGTAAGTTGTTTGTTTATTCATTTTTGCTAATCATTTCATTTTGAGTCACAAAAGCGTTCTTAAACATTTGATTCCACTCACAGGTCCATGCTTATGTTAAGCTTATTTAACATTTATGATCCCCCTTCTCTAAAATAGCTGTCCTCCTGTGCTTTTGCTCTCTCAACAAAAACAAATATGTGTGTGTATATGTATACACGTATGAATATATATATGTGTGTGTGCGTGTGTTTTGAGATCTTTTGTGTCTGGACATAAATTGAATATTTTAATTATTAACACCATAAAATTCTTAGTAGATTGGATTCAGATTTTGTGCCTCCGTGTCTACTCAGTTGACATTAACTGATATCTTTTGCTTTCTTACTTTCCTTTTCTCCAGAGCTCAGAATGCATCTCCATCAATTAAAAATGGAGTCCGACGAAGAAGTGGCGTCTGACGAAAAAGTATTAGTTGAAGAAGCTGAAGAACAAGAAGAAGTGGCGTTTGACGAAGAAGGATTAGTTGAATATGACTACTGGAAGTCTATGTACATTGTTGACCTTCTAGTTGAGTCGGGCCTCTACGGTACTGACCCAGGTTCGTTCATCTCAAACTGCTATTCTCCAGATTCTCCTTTAGACCCATCTTTATTTGACATTCTCGAGAAGAAGTACTCTGACGAAATCACTGGGCCGAAACAACTGAGAAAAATACTTTATGATCATATAAATGAGTTGCTCTTGGAAATCTACCGGTCTGTCATGGAGTCATACCCATGGGTTAAAGCCCGAGTAGGATTTGGTTTAAAGTGGGACACTGGTGGGGTCGAGGAACAGCTGGGAAATTTGTTGGAGAACTATAGCAAGGAAGCACTTAAGAATGTTTCGGACACTGTTCTTGATAAAAGTGAGAGCTGGTATGAACCCCGAGACGTTGTCGATGCAATAGGTAAGAAGATCCAGGAGTTGCTTTTAGATGACCTAATAACAGAGGTTTTTTCAAACATGTAAAAGGTTTTTTTTGAAGTAAAACTGGTGTATGTTGTTAATTTGCATAGGGAAAATGGCGAAATCGAACAATGTCCATAGCCAGTTTAGAAATAGAGAACTAATAAGAATCTTGATGATTGAAAAGTTTCATCAAGTGTCAGCTTCAAGTACTATCAATAAATTGGAGTTGTTCATTTTGATCTTTGTCGGTTGATTTTGTTATTTGACATTTTTTTATGATCATCTCATATTTTCTCTTTTGGTGTTCGATAATGCTTTTGTAGCTTAGCTACGGTTTGCTCCGGTACACAAGTATATTAATGCTTGATATATTAAGTTTTTTAGTAGTCCATTTTAGGTTCTTTTGTTGGTCATCTATCCGGATAGTGTTACGTAGTTTAATTAGTTGCTTTCCTACCGGCTACTCCTTAGGCTGGAATGATAGAAATCTTTTGCACGTGGGTATTTCTGAAGTGAAACAATATGGATTTTTGCCATTTTTTTCCTCTGTTTTGTAATTTTTGCATCTAGATATGCCAAGTCCCAAATAGATTGGGACTTGCACTTTTTTTCTTCCCTTTATCTCCCCTCCCCTTTGTATATGTTTCCTTGTGTTGTGCTTTATGTGTTCTAATGAAGCGCAAATTGATAGCCATATTGTTTTAGTTTTCCATTTGTTTTACAAATAGTTTGTTTGAGAAGTCTTCTGTCAGAAATTTGTTTACGAAATTTGTTTACTGGATTACCTTTGGCACCAATTATGGTAGGCTTATGGTTCATTTGGGTTTCTCCCTTTCGGGAATACTGCTTTCTCCCATTCTTTTTGGTAAGAAGTTGTGTCTGCATTGGTGAAGTAGACCACGATAAATCTTACATTTGTGATTACATTGGCCCGGAATAATCAGGCTAAATTTTGAGTTTGTGGCCATTCTTTTGCTGGTGTTTCTGAGGTGCCCCATAATGTTCCATTTGGTGCTCCTTAAGTATGTTATTTTAGTCGTGCGTATTTTAGTACTTATTCCAATTTGTGTCTGTTTGTACTGAGTATCAAAGAAGCCCTTCTGTCTCAACCAGAGACTTAGGATAAAGCATTAGTAGACTTCAATAAGAACGCATGGTCGGTTATTTCAAGCTAGTAGCTTAGCTTTGGCCTTTGTGGAGTGGTGTCCGCGGGTGGTTGTTCAAAGACTTTTAGGATGTGTTTGGCAACTGCAATTCCAAGCATTTGAAGAATAAAATGAAATTCGTGGAATTTAAATTACTCTTCCAGTTCCAAAGCTCTGATGTGTATGGCCAAACACACCCTTTGTCTGATTGCCAATTGCATCTAAGTTATTGCTGTTACTCTTTCCTCTGTGGGTTGTGTAGGTTATTTATGTTGGACTTCAGATTCCTTGGGCAGGAAATTTCTGTTGACTTCTCCTTCTTGCACCCCACGATGCCCCCTTCACTCTCTTAGTATGATTATGGATGATGCTGGGATCGCAATGTTGCTCAGTATCATATAAATATCACAGTTGACTTGTCAATATCTTTAAGGACGGTGCTTTAAATGCTTGTACATTGATAAAATTAGAAAGGAAAATGAGACATTTACTATGAGATAAGAGGGAATATAGAATTTGGCTGTTCTTGGGTGGTCAGGTAATGTGATGTCTAGTAGACATGCCTACGGTTCATGTTTGAACCAGATGAACCGGCGGTTTTTAACCGTTGAAAACCGTAAACCGGATGAACCGTTAAACCGGGTGAACCGTTAAATCGGGTGAACCGTGAACCGGCGGTTTACGGTTCATATGCGGTTTAGGCTTCGAAACCGGCGGTTTGGACCGGCGGTTCATACGGTTCATACCCGCGGTTCATATTGTCTTAATTCGAAAATCTACAAAATTTCTTACCGTTTCGAGGATGACTCTTCCGAATTCCGAAGGAGAAGAAAATAATTAGATAGTTTTTAGTACCTTTGTATTTTATAATTTAGAACTTTAGAATTTTTTAATTGTTAGGTAATATTTTTTTAGTATCTTTGTATTTTATAGTTTAGAAATTTAGATATTTTTAAGTTTAATTGTGTAATTTAATTTTTTGAGGTAAGACTCCTAAATGTCCCCCTTTAATTATAAAAGGGTAAGGTTGGTTGTTCCCCCTATGTAAATTTGCTTGATAGTAATAAAATTATAAGGGTATCGTCCCTTTTTTTTTTTTTAAATATTTTTGTCTCATTCCACCCATTAATTCCTATAAAAATATGAAATTTAAAATTTTCTTAATACTTATGTAAAGTAAAATAATTTATAATGTATCAAAAAATTGAAAAAAAAAACAAACTTTGAAAAAAAATATGTCTAAAAATTGTTCAAAATATTTTATTTTTTAAAAAAAGATGAACCAGATGAACCGTCGAACCGTGAACCGTAAGTTAACGGTTCATAAACGGTTTTGATTTTTGACAAACCGTAAACCGGCGGTTCATGAACAGTCATAAATCGTGAACCGGGCATTCTAATGTTTAGACCACTGGAGTGGTGATGACCATGATGAAGCCAAAAAAGAACTGTTATGCCATACTAGTACATAAGTCTGAATCTCTGTTTCCGACTACAATTCAGATTTGTTAAGTATAATAATTAGCAATATTAATAGACTAATCAAAACCCCTTATGCTATACAACCTTTAATGCATTTTAAATAATCAACATATATAATCAGCCAAATGATAAACATCAAATTGTAACATAATCAGATAAATTAAAACAATATAACCAACTAAATCCTGAACAAGTTCAAATCAAACTTAAACATAAATAACCTAATTAAAATGCTAAACCTCAAAGTTAAAACTTAACCTTAAACATAATAACCTAATTAAATGCTAAAAATCAAAGGGTAATTCTGGATCAAGTTGCTTACACAAACTAACATAAGTATAATAAAGAAGCCGATTTTTAGCACCAGTTCTATGATTCCCCGTATGCTTACAGAAATACTTCAACTGTGTCAGTTTGCAGCATCCCAGCATCTGTCCCAACAGCAAAAACAACCAATTTATCGATTTTTTCTTCGTAAGAATCGGCTTCACACAATTACTTTGCTCGCAAAACCTGCAATCAAGACAGTTCGGATTCGTCCATACTGCCGGAGCTCGGTCATGCAATGTATATCTGTTCTTCATAATAAACAAGACAATCTCCTTGTACTTTTCCATCAAATCATATTCTATATCATACGTTTTACTGCATCTTTTGCACATAACTTCACCTCTGATGGTGTTTAAGCCGTTAGATATAAGATAGTCGAGTGTGTGAACCGTTGCACGGCGGTTTGTGGCCCACGGATACGGGGGAGATATAGTTTCGCTCCTTAGAGGACGAGGCTGCCTCGGATTTCGATGTCCACTAGGCTGACGGGACGGAGCTCTAGTTGTGTTTTTATTGGGAGATTTATCAGGAGAGGAGGAAGAGCCATTTGAGGAGGAAGAGCCATTTGAAAGTGAGAGTAAAGTTGATGGATTGTTATTACTCATGATTTATTTTTTCTAACAATGAGGTTTAGAGTAGAAATGATGGGAAAAGAAGGGAAGACATTGTTGAGAAACGAATATTATTATATGTAAAAAGAGTTGGGAAAAACTAATAAGATATAAAGAAGTTTAAATTTACCAGAATTGTTTACTAATTCAAAGTTCAAACAAAAAAATCTCATGAGATAAGTAATTTAAATTTAAATCTCTAACTAATTACCAAATATTTGAAATAAATCTCTAGCTATACCGACCAAATTTAGGCTACGTTTGTTTCGTGTAAAACGACTTTCGAAAAATGATTTCCCGTAAAATGTTTTTCGAAAAATGACATAAAAATATTTTCGGCCGTTTGATAAGGAAAATGTTTTTCCGTAAAATATTTTAATGTGTTTAATGAAAATATTTTTCGATAAAAACATAATTTGAGATAATTTTTTTTTCATCTTTCAAATCTTGACAAAAAATCTTGACATTCGAGACTTCCCAAATCATCATCAAAACCAAACCTGGCCCTAACAAAGAGGAAGAGGTAAAATTGGGTGTTGGAGGAAGGCTAGTTGGTGTGATAGGGTAGGCATAGATCATTTTTTTTTTTAACTTTTTTTTTATTTTTTATTATGACTGTAAAAAGTGATAGAAAAAATTAAAATATAAAGAAGTTTATCCCTACAAGAGTTGTTAAATTAGTTAAGATTCAAACCAATAGAATCCCAAGAGATAAGTAATATAAATCTCTTAACTACTAATTACTAGAAATAAATCTCTAATTACCAATCATTTGAATCTTCCATATTTACTGTACATCATCAGCATCAAACATATCCTTATTTTCCTTTATTATTGTTATTATTATTATTATTATTATTATTATTATTATTATTATTATTATTATTATTATTATTATTATTATTATTATTATTATTATTATTATTATTATTTTCATAAAGTATATTTAATAATAATTCAATAGTCCTAGAGTTACGGATATTTTCTTATATTTGTTGGTAGTTGCAATTGGTATGCCTTTTTGGTGTTAAGAGTTTATTATCATGATTTCATCTGCTCTAAAATGAATATCTAGTTTTAATAATAATCACAAGATTTTGAGAGAAATCAGTTTTTTCTTAAATTATAGAAAGTCCTGTTTTATAAACTGTTTCTAAATATTTACTAACTATTTGCAAGTAAAAAAAAAATAGACTTTTTATAATTTATGGAGAAACTAATTTCTCCCAAAACTTGCTCAATAATAATTATCACAATAGAAATCATTTTAGTGACTTTAGCTACAAAATGATTATTCATTTTAAAGAGAAATTTGCTAACAAACGAGTATTTTGATGTGATTAATTAGTAAGTATCTTTATGAGATACCAAAAAAATACCAATATAGTTTAGTAAGTTATTTGCGAATAATAATAATACAATAAATAATGTTGGATTTGATGTCATCTAACTTGGTAATAGATTAGAGTATTGAATAATGGGCAAATCGGTAATTCATGTGATAGGCCGAAGGGAGCGACCGCGCGGAGGCAAGCGCGCGACCGCGCCAAGTTTCTGTGAAGACTGAGCGATCGCGCCCATTCTTCGGGCGATCGCGCGGGTGCCGTTTCAGCGGATGGGGGATGATACAGGTTGGTAACAGAAACAGAGGCAACAACAGAAACAGAAACAGAGGCAGCTGGAAGCGAGGCTGGCGCCTCACCTTCGGCCAGGCGGGCGCCTGGGCACCAGCTAGGCGGGACTTCAAAAACAGGCCGGGCTTCAGGGTTGCTGGTGTGAGGGTTTAAGTGTTTGTTTATTAAGTTAGGGTATTTTGATCTTTTCTTTGGAAAGTTGTATTAGGGTTTGGTAGGGTTCTAGAATATTCTTAGAATTAGTATTTAAACATCATTAGGGTTTTATTTTTAGGCAGACTTTGATTTTATGAAATAGAAAAGAAAAGCTTTGGCTTTCGAAATTGTTTCTTGTTTATCGTTCGGTCATTAATCTCAATCCTTCCGTTTGCATTATTTGGTATCAGAGCGCCTGGCGCAAATATCAATGGCTGAACGAGGACGCGTTGGTCGTGGTGGACGAGGTGGTCGATGGAGCAGCCGTGCAACAGAGCCCCAAGAAGATGACCATCATCGCAAATGAAACCGTCGCAATATCGAGATAGATGAGATACGAAGACAGCTTCAAATACTCCAGAATCGCATGGATCGCGTGGTGCTTCCAGCGAAGATGGGTTCAGATCCGGTTGTTCCAGTCGAGGATAGGGAGTATCGAGAGGGGATGGATTCCTTCGCCCAAAATCATGGACATCGTAATAGGTATGCAGCTGACCATTCTAGGGATGTCGATGTGATGATCGAAATTCCGGAGATCGAAGGTAAGGCAACTCCTGATGATTCCTTTGATTCTTGGATTGATACTGTTGGGTTTAAAGAGGGTTTTTTTGTCGAATCTTCAAGTCAAGAAAATCTTATTGATTGATCAAAATCCCCTATGTTTGATGCAAATCCTGAAGATTTGATTGATTCTTGGATTGATACAGTTGAGTATAAAGAGGATTTTTTGTTCGAATCTTCAAGTCAAGAAGACCTTGTTGATTGGTCCAAACCACCTATGTTTGATGTGTGTCGTTGTGACGTTTCTCAACCGATGACATCCGATCATGTTGATGACGTTGAATCAGTTGCTGAGTCAGATAAGGAGATCGAGGAAGTGTTTGCAGATCCTATTCTTGTTAAAACAATTAATAGTGAATTATCACATAATCAATTGGTGTGGACGTTGGAGGCGGTTACCATTGATCATCGGTACGCAGATACGTTTGACACTTATGCCCCCCGTTCTTCTGTTTTGTGTATCCTTCAGAAATTGATTATTGAGTATTTCGTCTCCACACAATGGAGTGATTGGATGGATGTTGTCACGAAGGCAATGAAGTTTAGAGTTCGACAAGGACATAGAGTTCCTTTTGCAGATGGAGTTCGGATTTTCTGGGTTATCGTAGTGTTCCTATTGAGGATATTGACTCGAGGACGAGTCTTTTCTAAGGAGGGGAGGATGATGCAGGTTGGTAACAGAAACAGAGGCATCAACAGAAACAGAGGCAGCTGGAAGCGAGGCTGGCGCCTCACCTTCGGCCAGGCGGGCGCCTGGGTAGCAGCCAGGCAGGACTTCAGAAACAGGCCGGGCTTCAGGGTTGCTGGTGTGAGGGTTTAAGTGTTTGTTTATTAAGTTAGGGTATTTTGGTCTTTCTTTGGAAAGTTGTATTAGGGTTTGGTAGGGTTCTAGAATGTTCTTAGAATTAGTATTTAAACATTGTTAGGGTTTTGTATTTAGGCAGACTTTGATTTTATGAAATAGAAAAGAAAAGCTTTGGCTTTCGAAATTGTTTCTTGTTTATCGTTCGGTCATTAATCTCAATCCTCGCGCCCTATGGCGGATTTGGCCTAATTAGCGGCAGATTTGGTGTAGGACTTTAAAACCTTGTAGGGTTAGAAATAGCCAGTATAAATAAGCCCTATTTACTAGCAGTTCAATTGATGTAATTTCTAGTGTGATAGAGATCAATAATTTTAGGTGTTAAAAGGGTTTTCTTGTCTCTTTGTTTCTCTAGATTTATGGTTTGCACAGTTGTAAATTCTTGTGATCAATAATTTCGTGAGCTAGATTAGAGATTGTATTTGGTGATTGCCAGTTGATAATAATATTATTGCCCTTTGTCCGTGAACGTAGCCAAATTGGTGAACTACGTATATCGTCGTGTTGTGTAATTGATTTTATTTTGTATCTTTTACATATACATAGACTATGTTATAATAAATAACATTGAACATTGTGTTAGGACAAAATGAGCATTGTTTTTACAAAATATGTGAAGTAACAATTGATTGATAAAGTAGTCCGACTGTGCGCAGGCTCTTGGGCCACATAATGGCATAACCAACCATTGGCTTTTTAGTAGAAATTTACGACCTTTGCTCACCGATGTAATTTTATATCTTCCTCAATATGCTCATCCTTTAAAATCGACGACACAACAACTTGTGGACTGTGTGGCCTGGTTTGATGGATTCTTCGACTTTGACATGCTCGTAGATTTCAATGATAAGCAACATTTATGACATTTGAGTGGTGGTGGCTAGGCGGTGATGGAGGTGGATATGAATAATGATGGGGTGGTGGTGGCACCAGGGCCGGTTCTCATAATTTAAAGGCCCTGTGCAAAGTTCAAAATGAGAACCTAAAAACACTTACAAAAAATAAAATACAAGAAAATGTGTGAATTTTTTATCATAAATTTATCAAGGGCTCCCTTTTGTGATTGATTGAAAACTTCAATTCTTTTTTGCTTTTTATGTTTTTCACATTCGAAATCTTGTTTCCTAATTTTAGAACTCATATCTTAAAATTATAAAGTATGAAAAGAACGAAAGAACCTGGCAAAGAGATGAATCATGAATCTGCGACGGAGTAGTTTGAAGTCGGATTTTCTCTAATGCAAATGAAAGTGAATTTTGCTATTGTAGTTGCGAAAGAAAGTTTTGATATTCTATTGAGAACTTGGAATAGAGAATTTGTAGTTGTAAAAAAAAAAGACGTTGGAGAGGAGAAGAATACAGCGACTGTTGATGGAGCCGAATGGAGGAGGAAGACGAGGAGCCGCGTTAAATGCCGTGAAATTAATAATTAATTCTATCAAAAAATCTGTTAAGATGTAAATAAAGAAGTAGATTTCTATTAGAATACTATATAATATGGTTTTTAATATACTACCTAATTTGACTCAAATTACCTAATTGAATGATTTTTATTTTTTTCAAATATAATACATATATATAATGGTTTTTTTTTTTAAATGGTGCCCCTCAAAATTATGAGGTCCGGAGCGGGGGCTCACCCCACTCCTCCCAAAGGTCGACCCTAGGTGGCACCATGGCGGCAAGGTAGTATATATGGGGGTGGATTTGAAAAAAGACCCTCGCAAAAGTATAATGAACTATGATAAAAAATTGAAAAATAATTATTTCGGAACAAAGTTTTTATGAAGAAATTTCAAAAGATCATAAATCATTTATATTTGAGAAAAAATGGTTATTCAATTCGAGACAGAGATATATTTGAATTAAGGCAACTGGGATTTATGCATTCATTTTGTCATTTTTATGCTTGTAAGCATTTGGTGGCTGGGCTTCTGTGCCAATGTTTATATATACTCTCTCCGTCCCACCTCACTTGACATTTATTTTCATTTTGAACCGTCCCAGCTCACTTGACACTTCTCAAAATAGCCTATTTTTTATAATTTTATATTCACTCTATCCCACCACTCATTCTCTCTCTTCATTTTCCACCACTCAATTTATTCAACCAACACTACTATTTATCCCACTCATTCTCTCTCTTCATTTTCTACCACACATTTTTTTTTTAATTCTTTTTTCTTAGTTCCCGTGCCCATCTCAAGGGTGTCAAGTGAGGTGGGACGGAGGGAGTATATGACATTGGATTAAGATCACCTTTTATTCATCCAATTATCAGTTCTTTCTCTCTCTCTCTCTCTCTCTCTCTCTATATATATACTCCCTCCGTCCCTCCGTTTTAATAGAAGTTTCCCATTTTGTTATTTTGGGTGTCCTGTTAAAAGCTCTCACTTTTCTTTTTTGGCAAAGGAATCTTTACTATTCCGTCCACTCATTCTCTCTCCTACATTATTTTAATACTTACAACACCATTATAATTTACTATTCCCTCCACTCATTCTCTCTCATATTTTCAAATTACACTCACAACATTTTTTCTTCCCACCCATTTTATTAATTTGCGTGCAAGGCAAAAAACGGGCAGCTTCTATTGGGACGGAGGGAGTATATATATATACTCCCTCCGTCCCACGTAAGTGTGAATTTATTTTCATTTTGGTCCGTCCCACATCAGTGTGGACTGTCAAAAATGGAAACAAATATTTACTATTCCACCACTCATTCTCTCTCCTACTTCACTTTTACACTCACAACATTCTCTCTCCTAACTATTCCTCCCACTCATTCTCTCTCCTATTTAATTTTTCATACTCACAAACACCTCTTCCACTTATTTCTCTCTCCTACTTTTCCTTAATTCCCACACTCAAAAAGTAAGTCCACAATTATGTGGGACGGAGGGAGTATATACTAGTACATGCCCGTGTCCAAGGACACGGGTGTTTTTTTTTGTTTTTTTTAATTAAGCCCGTGTCCGAGGACACATTTTTTTTTTAATTTAAAAAAATATATATTTTTTTAAGGGCAAAATGGGAAAGAGACAAAATAGTGAGGGCAAAATGGAAATTTCGGCCATTGAAACTATTCATTCAACTGTTCATTGGCTTAGGTGGACAACTCTAATTTATACTATAGATATATATATATATTTATTTTTTAATGTGCAAAGTTAATCACTCCTGAAAGTGCAATACTTAAAACAAGGCTCAACTCAATATTTGGAACAAGGCATAATTCCACATTTTTGGAGGGAGAGTGAAATGTGTTTTTCAAGCCAACCACAAAA
This sequence comes from Adenophora triphylla var. japonica, assembly GCA_022495995.1. Lineage (NCBI taxonomy): Eukaryota > Viridiplantae > Streptophyta > Magnoliopsida > Asterales > Campanulaceae > Adenophora > Adenophora triphylla. Next base: position 216,178 of record JAFEMH010003890.1, on the reverse strand, counting down.
CTTAGCACATAGGTCAAGTCACCAAATGCTTAGAAGCATATAAATGATAAATAAAATTCTTGAATTTATTCAATCAAATAGTACAAATAGCCTTTCCCATTATCTACATTTGTATTCTACAACAACTGCAAATTTCACTTGTTAATTATTAATGGCCTCTCTCCAAAACTATCCCAACTACTTCCCCTATTTCCCTACACCACCACTCCCTCCCCATCATTATGCAAGTCCTCCTCCCCCGCCACGTCATCCTTCAAAACCACCACCACCTCCGGCAGCAAAGCCACCAAGTCACTCAACCCCACCTCCCTCACCAATTGTGGTACCACCACCACATCCCCGCCATTATCCACCTCCACCACCACCTCATGTCATTCCAGCTCCACCACCCCCACCACCGCCTGGCCACCATCATTCTACCATTATAGTGGTTGTTTTCGTCTCTTTGGGAGGACTATTCTTTCTTGCATTGCTTTCATTTGCTTTATGTTGTTTCATCAAGAAGAGAAAGAAAAGATTTGTTCAAGAAACTGACATCATCAAGATTGATGAGCATGTCAAAGTCCAAGAAGCCATCATACCAGGACCACACGGGCCCCAAGTCGTGGTGCTTTCCATTGAGAAAGATGAGCATATTCAGGAAGAAATTAAGAAGAATGAGATATCTGTGGGCAAAGGTCATTTACACTCCACATCCTCTGAACATCATCCGAATGAAGGTCCGGAAATGGGGACATCTACTTCTAACTCTATACAACACCACCCAAATCACAAGTCTCCTTAAAATCATCTCTGATACTCGGACTCTTTGGTTTATCCCGCCGTATCCGTGTCGGACACTCCTATTTTAGTGTTGTTGACAAGGGTCCGACGGGATAAAACAAAGAGTCCGAGCATCATAACTTAAAATTACTCAGTTACAATTCCCTTTAAAATGAGTGAAATTGTCTCCCATTACAATTTTACTTGGATGTTCTTTTAAAAATAAAAATTGTGTCATTTTATATTGTATCATGTAAAAATCACAAAGGATGGTTGTTGTTTTTCTATTTATCACTTAAATGTTGCTTTTTATTTCTTGAAAGAGTTAATATTCATAAACCTCTAACAATTATGATGCCTTCTTGGTGGACTATTTAACAAAACATGCTGTCTGGGGATTTCATGCTTGTTGAATTATCCTTTTCTTTCTTTCTTTCTTTTTTTTTTTTTTTTTTTAACGAAAAGGGCAATGCCCTTGTAAGCCCTATGCTTTCGATTAACAGGGATGTATCCATCATCGAGATCATAGTAATATTTTTCCTCTGGTTCATGCCACTCTCTTCTGCCATGAACGCTGCAAGCTCGAGGTGAGACAACTACCCCACCCACTATGCCACCAAATTCATCAAAAAAAGAGTCTGACAATTCAGACGGAGATAAAACATCACCTTTTGAATCACATTTATTGGTTTCCATAGTACCGGAAGGGAAAACTGCATCAATAAAACCTTGTTGAGTAGGTATAAAACACTACAAGAAAAAGGACTATTTACGGCGGTTAAAATCCGCCGTATATAAAACTCGCCCCGCCGTAAATAGTATATACGGCGGACTTTCCGCCGTAAATAGTCCAACGTATAAAGCCTCGTCGTAAATACTATATACGGCGGTATAACCGCCGTAACTACTATATACGGCGGAAATACCACCGCCGTATATAAATGTAGTATTTACGGCGGAAATAACACCGCCGTATATAAATGTAATACAATACGTATTTTAAGGCGTATTTGAGTAATCTTTATACGGCGGTAGGTGTAACCGCCATAAATAAGAGACGAGTCGTCCGCTCCGTAACGAGTCGTCCCAATTGCACCTCCCACTGGTTCCCTCGTCCCCCCTTTGTAGACGAGTCGTCCATGGCCATTTTATACGGCGGATTTAGTCCCCGCCGTAAATAACTTGATAGAGACGACTCGTCCCACATGGCACGAGTCGTCCCATTTGCACCCCCTACTGGTTTCCTCGTCCCCCCTTTGGGCACGAGTCGTCTAGGCCTTATTTACGGCGGTTGAAGGGTTCCGCCGTAAATAAGCCTATTTTTTTTCCCAGGCCTGCATAATTCACTTTCCCCAAAAATACGTTCACAAAAACCAAATTCAACCTGTACACACACAAATGCAACCTGTATATAACCAAAAATACACAAATGCAATCAATGTTTACAATCTACATATTAACACAAAATTAATGTTGAATGTATCCAAACATAATAACCATTATACAAATAACGTTTGTCGTTTCCAAACATAATAACCATTAATGTTGAATGTATCACAAAAACCAAATTCACCACCTATTGATTACCGTCTTTTCCACGTTCCATCAAATAACGTTTCAAATCATCAATTTGTTGTTGTAACTGTTGTTGTAACTGTTGTCGTTGCTCCTCATTTTGTCGGCCTTCCTCCTGAAGTTGTCTTTCAAAATCTGCTCTGACGGATGCCACCGCCTCCAATACAGCTGTCTGAGTAGTTGGGGATTTACCAAACACCTTAGTTTTGTTAACACCGCCTCCCATACATCGCACTCTCCCGTGGTCATCAGTGCCCATCATACCAACAAAAATCTTTTCACGCGCCGTGGGAAAGTTTTGTTGATCCTCTGGCAGCTCATCAATTGCATCATTAAGCGTTTGCTGTAACAAAAACAACATGTTCAATATAAATGTTTTAACTTTAATTAATATTATGAAAATGAAGTTACAAATGAAAAAAGTATTTTATAGAATAACAAAACTGAAACAGAAAATGTTGAAACTTTAACTTACAATCATTTGAGTGGTTTCTTGATCTGCAGGTGTTTTGCCCGTGCGCGTAGCTATGAACAAGCTTAAGCGATCAGTTGGTAAACCCTTGTCGTCTCTCTACAATTTATAATAGAATCATTTGACCAAAAAAAATATATTTATATACGATACAAAAAGAAACATTAATTGACAACTGAGAACTAAATTGAACGATGACAAACCTCTTTTATGAGTTTGGGATGGGACGTTTTCCGGTCCGGTTCGAGCACGCTTGCTTTTCTCGATTCAATTTATTTGTTTCGATATTTCTGGAAAAAAAAGATAATATTAGTATTAATTTGACTACTTATATAAGACATTCACGATAATAGATTGAGATTAATTTGAAATATACCCGAGCCTTGTCCGTACCCCACATCGCAACAAGTGCAGCCCATTGATCCGCAACGCACCCACGTGGGTTAGCCAATGCGTCTTGGTCGGATTCATACATCTTATAATGAGATTTCAACTGAGTAATATTCATAACTGAGTCATATAACTGATATAATATTCATAACAAAGTCATAACTGAGTAATATTTATAATTGAGTAATACTTATTATATGCTTGTCTCACCTGGTATTTCCAGTCACGCCACGCTTTACTGAGAGAAAGATTCCTAACCGGGTAATACTCCGGAGGCGCATTTGTATTATCCTATATACATAATTCAACAAAGAAAAAAAAAACAATTGTTAGAGAATCATAAGACTTTTGACTACGTACTAGAGATTTATGTAAGAAATATGGATTACAACTTACCAAAATGTCATTCCATACGACATTTATGCACTCATGGTCCATCTGAGGCCACTCTCTAGTTAATGGGAAATGTTCCCCATTTCTAGCAAAAATTCCTATCTGAGTAGCTAGTTTTGCCATTTCCCCACCAACTGGTTGACCATATTTATTCCATATTATATCCAATTTCTCTTTACCCCATTTGCTGGTTGGTTTTGCCAGCCCTCTTCCTTTAGGGTTCGAGCCCTGACCTGTTAATAAATTTTTCTTTGGCGGCATATCTGTCATATGACAATTCAATTATAGCACAAAAATTGGATAAACCAAGTAAAGGACCCAAAAAAACAGTCTTATAATATATGTATAAGACCTATAAATTTATTATAGGTCTTATGTATCTTATATAAGACGAAGATTTATGAATTTTTACTATTAAAAGTCAAACTTTTAAAAGTGCCCCTTAAATATGAAAATGTCATTCATTTTGGGACGGAGGGGGTATGAAAATGTCAATCAATATCATATATATGACCATAGTGGCAATGCTGTGTAACATACACAGTTAAACACTAGATAAGAATTAATCTGAACAAAATAGTCATTTTGAGTAAATTAATTTTCATACTATTCAAAAACACAATAAGGCTAGCTGAAACACCAAACTGAGAAAGTATATGTGTTGTACAAATGTCGCTACAAATGTCATGCTCAACCGTGGCCAACAACAGTGACTCATTAAAGATCATATTCATAACTAAGCATTTGGTTTCTTTTTAATTCCAAAATGCTTAAATGCAATCATAAACTTTTACATTATAACATGTTGTATATGCAATTGAGAAAGTATGTTTTTCCCTTCTTCGACATAGTAGAAGTGTTTATGCGCACTGCTTTAAGAGGTTTTGAAGGAGAAGATGTGATAACGGTTAGAATTCTATAATTTACTAGTTTACTCCTTAGCCCCAGACCATTAGACCATTATTCTAACAAATCTCTTATCAAAAAAAAAAATCTAACAAATTAGACGATGACGGAGAGTTTAAAACAGCAATCGGACAATCAAGAAAACCACTTCCTTATGCATTGCAATTGTCATAGGGGCATAACAGACTCCTCATCAGCATAAGCAAAAATTTAATCTAAACTAAAATTGCAGTATACACACACACATACACACACATACACACACATATATAATATGACCAACTTTGATGCTATAGAAACGTTCACGTGATTTCAGGAATAAAGACAAAGCACTGACCAACAAGCCTTCTTGGAGTGCCAACTGTTTTGCCGTTTCAATAGAATCTTCACTCGAAATCTGGAACAAGTTAAAAAAACATGTCTTAAAATTAGGATATGGTAAACAGATAGACTTGAAAGATAGATTCAACAAACTTGCACATGTAAATTAAGTAGAAGAAAAAATCAATCAAATCCATGGATCCTCCAAATATACAACAAGATCTAGAAAGATCTTAATTGATCTGCAAAATCAATGTAATCTAAGTGGAATGCAGCAGTATTGTGTATTAATGGTCCGAACCTATCAAATTCCTACAAATCATTACTCAAGGATCAATGAAGATTACACAAAATTCTCTAGATCAAAAAAAATAATTGTGCTATACACCTGAATTCAAACAACCCCAGAACGAGCATTTGGCAAACAGTAAATCTCGCTAGGCCATATGTGAAGAAAATCAAGTTTTGAAGAGAACAACCTTGTCACTCAACCTCATCAACTAAAACTACTGCCAAATTCATTAATGACAGATGAAAGTTATCTTTAGGGAGTTCATGAATGCAGAAGTAAATGCCTTGAGAAGCTTCGCATATTACAACATCAATATGTGAAGCTGTAAGCTAAGGCCTCCAAACATTAAAAACCAAACTGGTAGGAAGATGCAGTGATGCACCCAAAGCGAAATTCTTCGGTTCTAAAACAAAGCAATTATCAAAAGTAACTAACAGTAGTATTTGGTAATGCTGAACAATGTAGCTCATGCATCAAAAAGCAAAAGAAAAATGGAGATGTTTTTTTAACATGTTCAAATACTCTACGGCGTATTTGATGGGACCATTTCTTTGGAATGGAGGGAGTATAACATTGAAGGGCATGTCCAATCAAATACGCCGTAGAGTTGATTTAAAATCTCATCAAGGCAAGCTACAAAATAAACTGGCAGGATACTTGACAAATGCATTACGTTTGGAATAAACCATCACAGGCTAATCACAACATTAAGGTTGCCACTTGCTTTGTTAAGAAATTATTAGCATACTACAAGAAACAAATACCAAATTGACCTACATGATTTAAATGTGATTAATAACAACAAATACCATAAACCATGACATTACACTAACATTTCCAACGAATCAACAAAAAATTGAAAAAAAAAAAATACCATAAACCATGGAAAATCAACATTGAAAGGTTGTGGACACATTTGTTATATGTCACATTTAACAATAAACAAATACCAAATCGGTGGGGAAGCGGGGCAGGGGGAACAACAACAACAACAAGGAACAACAACAACAACAACAACACTATAGGGCAAGCCTTGCTTGATACAGAAAAAGTATAAAATAGTATGGGGGGGGGAGCTGGGGCTCCCACGGGTACCAAATCGGTGGGGAAGCGGGGCGGGGACATCCCAAAGTAAAAATTGGATATTCATTTAATATATTCAAATTTCTACAGGCATCAAAGGAGTACCTAGAGAAGTAGATGACGGAGGTGAAAAGTAAGAGAGCTGCTGCAACAAGATCCTGTAGGAAATAAGAGTTTGATCAAAAGAAGCAGAACAAATACATATTACAATTAACAATATTAATATTCAATTCAACCATACAAAATAACAAGTTTGATTGAAATATGAAACATAAGTAATAACATTGTCTTAGTAATAGTAAGCAAATAAGATCTAAACAAATACATATTACAATTAACAATATTAATATTCAACCATATAAAATAACAAGTTTGATTGAAACATGAAACATTAATAATAACATCACAATAATAACATCGCTGATGAGAGTCGGAGGTTTGTCCCTGATAGTAGGTCTGACGGGAAGAACACCTCTGTGCACGAGCAGTGGCTCTCGAATGCATCATAGTCAAATAATCCTCGAGCGGCTCGTAACTCCGGGGCTCATGCTGCATCGCCCGAGCCTCCGAGCTGCGTATCTGGGACTCCCAAAATGGCGGTTTCATCTTCCAACCCCTCAAAACGATCTGCACCTCCCCCATCTAGCATCCTCTAAAGTGCATCGACTCTGTTCCCGAGCGATAACCTCCCCCATCTAGCATCCTCCAAAGCATGTCGGCTCTGCTCCCGAGCGATCCTTAATCGCTCTTGCTCCTCAAAAATGCCCTCATGGTATCCCAGCTGATCAAAAGAACCTGCCGGCTCACGGTTACGCTCTCCTCCCTTACCACCCCTGTCTCTCTGATCCTCCTCTTCCTGCTCCTCATCATCCTCCTCATCAACGGGATCCATTTGATCATCAACACCGGGCATACGCCAATGCAGCATGTTCACCACTCGGAAACGTGGTCCCTACCCCGCAACGGACCGTCCTCACAGGAGTACCATATTCAAACAATAAAGACACATTTGTCCGTCGCCCTCAGGTCCCTCACAAACTTGTCATACTGCACTAGCCGGTCTCGAATAAAAACTCGTGCCCCCATCAATCTCATCGACTCGGGTTTTGGTTCACCCACACAAGCTTGAGCAATCAATGTGATCATCCCCCTATTGATATGTTTCCCTTTTTGGTAATGGCAAATGCCTCACATCTCCGAACAAAAATATCAACCCAATCGGGAATCACCTCGATAACTCCTCAACCCCGTTCGCAAAAGGTTTACCATAGCCACATTCAATTGAGCGGGCTCTCCGTTTGCCAACCAAGACATAGATAGACCTCTCGTAAAATAATTTCCAAGGCGGGTGAGAAAGAGAGGAAGCCACTAAGGTATTTTTTTTTTTTTGCGGGGGCAATCCCTGTGAGCTCCGAAAAGAAAAGACAAGTCCCCCATCGGCCTCGACCCGGTTTCCTCTCGGTGATCAACCCCAAAGATTTCCTCAACTCATCATAAGTCACTCGATAGGCTTCATCATTCATATGAAACCGAATAGAATTTTCTTGTGACCCACTTGCCTACCTCCAAAGTTGAAAGGAACTCAAGTAAATATCTCAAATACGTAGATGGAGTCTTCCCAGGAAATTACCTAACCCGGCTTGCGTCATCAATGCATTACTAACGTCTCTAAACCCAAATCGCTCAACACCGGCAAATGAAGGAAAGTGGTGACTTGAAATTTCCTACCCTCCAAATTCCACCATTTTTTCTTTTGAGCGGCGGTCAATTGGGTCAATCCCATAAAGCTGCGTCAATGATGCATTAGGGAAGTGGGATCATTTGGGACTACGGGCGGCGGGTTTTGTCTACCCCTCTTGTTGCTACCCCTCCAATTACTCTCTCCTTAGGAGGCATATTTTCAACACAAAAACCACCTATATATAAGACGGAGAGACACAAATTTTAGTAGTAACATTGTCTTAGTAAATAGTAAGCAAATAAGATCTAAACAAATACATATTATATAGAAGTAACAATATTAATATTCAACCATACAAAAATAACAAGTTTGATTGAAACATGAAACTTAAGTAATAACATTGTCTTAGTAAATAGTAAGCAAATAAGATCTAAACAAATACTACTCAAACTAATCATCATCATTATTGGTCATATCAACATCATCATTATCGGTCATATCAACATCAACATCATTGATATTAGTAGTTTCAATCTCGACCCCATCAACTCCCTCTCGCACCCATGATGCTTCTTCGTTAGCAACATTTTCATCCAGATTTTGTGAGCAAAATGGTACCAATTGTGGAATCGAATCTGAAACTTGTTTATCATCATTTGAATATATGTCAAAACTATCTCTTGGTGTAATCCTCATCACAACTTTCCAATCACTTTCTATAGGATCTTTAACATACCAAACTTGCTCAGCTTGAGATGCTAATATGAATGGTTCATTACCAACTCGATTATCCTTATACAACTTGTGATTGAAGTTTACAAGAGTAAATTTTTGCTCATCTTCCATTTTGCCTGTCCGGTTATCAACCCAATCACATTTAAACAATACAAATCTTATTGAGTTGCTATAACGAATTTCAAGGATCTCAATCAACTCCCCGTAGAAGTTAACATCCCCTACAATGGGATTATTATCCTTTCGGCTTGCAAAACTTGTCACACTTGCATTCAGCATGACTCCACTATTTTGAGTTTTCCTCCGTCTATCGACATCCTTCACTCGAAATCGAAAACCATTTATTATGTAAGACTTATACCGCCTCGCATCCATATGAGGACCCAATGCAAGACTCGTAATTCTTTCGGGCACTACATCTTTCGTCGTGCATACCTTTTATAAAAAACAAAATTTAATAAGAAAATATTTAAAATGATAAATTGAAACTATTATATGAAGGTGGTTTCATACTTACATAATCCTTAAACCAGCTAACAAACTTATCATTATGTTCTTTCTCTATAAGATGTCGTTGATTACGAGGTAGTGTCTCCCTCAAATGTACACGAAGCATTCTGAGCAGATTGAAAATATGAATTAAGTATTAATTTGAAATATAAAAGATATAAGGAATGTAAGCCTCATGTAAGGAATCACTTACTCTAGGTATTGTTTAACATCTTCAGTATTGAAAAGCACATATCTATGCGCTTGTACTCGTGTGATGTAATCAAGGGTAATTACCTCTTCTTTTCCTACAAAGCGGCCTAACTCATCACCTTCATCATCATTTCTTCTAGGACGATTGGACTTTGTCTCAATGTCATCCAAATATTGCGTACAAAAAGTCATGCATTCTTCAGCCACAATTGCCTTAGCTATGGAGGCCTCGGGATGGGCTCGATTTCGAACATATAATTTTAATGTAAGTAGAAACCTACAAAAACATTTACTTATGCTAAAGCAAATGTAAAAAGGAATTTAACTTTTTTCAAAGTAAATTTAATATGGATGTACCCCTCTAGGATACATCCAACGAAATTGTATTGGGCTGCTAGCAAGGCCTCCTCGGCTAAATGCACCTGGCAAGTGCTCCATAACATCAAAGAAAGTTGGTGGGAATATTTTCTCGAGAGCGCATAGTGTGACTGACCATCCGATCTTGTATCTTTTCGAGATCGGTAAGTGTATTCACCTTTGAGGATAATTGCCTAAAGAAATTTGCCAACTCAATGATGGCTTTTACAACGAAGTAGGCAACGCTTTTCGAACAACTAAAGGGAGTAGTTGTTGGAGCAAAATATGACTATCATGGCTCTTAAGACCCCAAATAGCTCTTTCCTCTAGATGTACACAACGAGATATGTTTGACGAGTAGCCATCAGGGACTTTGACTCCCTTTAGAACTTTCAAGAATGTGTCTTTATGCTTCTTACTCATTGTGAGAGGCGGAGGCATAATTTCTTTGCCGGATGGAAGCTTTTGTATATGCAATGGTTTTCGAATGTTCATCTCTTTTAGGTCTTTTCTTGCTTTATCATTATCTTTTGATTTCCCGCGGTACCTAGCAGTATGTAGCACATTATCACACACATTTTTTTCAATGTGCATAACATCAAGATTATGACGAACATGATTATTTGCCCAATATGGCAACTCAAAGAAGATACTCCTCTTTTTCCAATTGTGACACAACTTAGGAACCTTTCTTTTCTCCAACTTGGCTTGTTGCTTCTCACCCTCTTCTCTTTTCCTCTTTTTAATAACATCTTCTATTTTATACTTTGTTTCCATATTTTCAACTTGTTTAAGCAATTTTGTCCAAACAATAACTTGGGCTTATCTCTCACTTCATGAGTACCATCAAAAGAGCCTTTATCCTTACGAAAAGCATGACTCCTAGGCAAGAAGCGTCGATGACCAATATAACAATACTTGCCACCATGATCCAACCATCGTGCTTGAGGTCTCACATTGCAACAAGGGCAAGCATATTCACCTTTAGTGCTCCATCCAGACAACATTGCATATGCAGGAAAGTCATTTATTGTCCATAATAGTGAAGCTCGTAAAGTAAACAACTCGTTCCTTGATGCATCATAAGTTGATATACCATCTTCCCACAATTCCTTCAACTCATCAATTAACGGTTGGAGATACACATCTATCTTGTTGCCCGGCCCTTTTGGGCCTTGAGTAAGCACCGACAAGAAGAAATATGGTTGTTTCATGCATAACCAAGGTGGAAGATTGTATGGCATAAGCCTGACCAAGAAATCTTGTGAGATATAGTCATTGTTACGAAAGGATTAAATCCGTCGATGCTAATCCCAATCTAACATTCCGAATTTCACTTGAAAATAATGGATAACGTTCATCGAATTCCTTCCACGCACGAGAGTCTGCGGGATGCCTCGGCACACCATCGTCTATTCTTTTCTCGGCATGCCATCTCATGAGTGTCGCGGTCTTAGATGACCAATACAACCTTTGCAACCTTGGCTTTAAGGGAAAATACCATACTTTCTTCATCGCTACCGCTTGGGAAGTTTATTCTTGCCACTTGTTTCCGCACCTTCACCGCTACCCCTTCTTCTTGTTGCTTATATCTAGAGGCTCCACAAATTTCACATTTAGTAATTTTTTCAGTTTCATTTCGAAACAACATACAATGATTAATGCACGCGTCCCACGTTTTATAACTAAAACCCAAATCCATGATCATCTTGTACGCCTCACGATAGGAACTTGGCACTTTCGCCGACGAGGCAATGCCCTAATGAATTTTTAATAAAGAAGTAAATCCCTTATCGGCCACTCGATAATTATCCTTCCATTGCATAAGTTCTACAATAAATGAGAGTGCGTAAACTTATCACACCCTTCCCACAAGGCTTGATCGGCATCTCTCAAAAGTCTAAGAAATTTTGCGGTGGATGCATCGATTGTACGATTTCTTCAATTCTGTTTGGTTACTATCCGGCATACCCATCCCTTCATGTACCATTCGCCTCATACAATCTTGCACGCCTAATTCAATTTCAATGCCATCTTCAGTTGTCCTATCATTATTATCATTCTTACGCGCCGAAATGTACTCTTTCCCGTGCCTAATCCAATTCTTGTAATCTTTTTGAAATCCCACTTCAATACAATGTGATCTCACGGTTGCACGGTCTTTTTGGTAACGATTTGCACATTTTTTACAAGGACAATATATTTCTTTAACACCAACAGACTTTTTTGAGAATGCAAAATCGAGAAAGTTGTCAACCCCAGACAAATACTCATTTGAAATTCGATTATCCAAATCAATCCAACTTTTGTCCATATATGACTTGACTTGATATTTTTAACGTTAAAATACAACCTATATATAAGACCGAGAGACACAAATTTTAGAATAAAAATAAACTCTAAACAAACATAATCTAAATATGTACAACTTTTGTCCAAATATAGATAATATACATTGTTGGAGCCTAGCCTATTAGTCGAACTTGGGCCCATAATATAGTATAATCCTATGACAACATTCATTCGTTCTCTCTCACAAGCCTCCCCCCCCCTAATTGAGAAGCTAATTTAAGGAACTAGGTTGAAATTTGTGGTCCAAACTACTAGAAAACGAGACACGCCTATATTCAAGTTAGATTCAATCATCAGTTGTTATATACTTACACAATTTCCATCTCAAAATGTGGCATGCATACACTTACATGATTAATGAATACTTGTGGTCCTATAAAGCTACTACTTGAATATAAAATCATTTCAAAAATAAATTGTCAAGAAACCTTTTTAATTCAACATCTAATTCCATCCACTCTTCATTAAATAATAGTCATCTTCACCCAAAAACGAAAGAACTTACAATAAAAGAGATCATATAGAAATTTGATACGAAAATATCGTTGTCGTATTTAACTCAGAAATCATATACTTGAGTTGCCTCAATACAAACCCCAAAAAAACCTAACTAGAAAATCATCAACACTAGAAAGATCAAATGGTTATAGGGTTGGTTAATCACACTAACAACAATCTTCATAAAATCCCAAAACAATCCTAAAATTGCAACAAGAGCATACAAATGTATAGAAATTGAAAATGTACAGATTCACTAGTTAGCTAGCTCAAATTCAGGTCCCAAAGTCTCCAAAGAACAATATATTTCCAGATTCAGATGTATACAAATTGAAAAAAACGCAACAAGTTGAAAAAATTGCAACAATCCAGATCTTCAGTGTAATCGAGCAATCAACTAACATAAATGCAAGAATCCCCAAATGTATACCAACATAGAACAACCCAGATTTTCTCATTTACTCAAGAATATAAAAATGCAACTAAGACCCACAATCACAGTAAACAGAAAGCTGAAGAATCAAAAATCTTACCTTAAGTGAACTGGAGCTGACCCACTTTCGATTCAATTCGTGCCCAAGCTAAGGAGAGAAAGAGAGACTGCTGAGATACAGAGATTACCGCGAAACAAAGAATCATCAAAACCACACCAAGAACACACCAAGAACAACAAAAACCAAAAAAAAACTTAGAAATTAAAAGTAAATCAGTAAAAGCGCATACCTGATTCGTTTTTCACGGTCACCGGCGGTAGGATTCGTGCCCTAGGTAAGGTAGAGGAGAGAAAGAGAGACAGAGAGATAGAGAGCGCGAAACTGAATAGGGAAATTGGGTTTCCCGGTATTTAATGACATTTACGGCGGAAATTGTACACCGCCGTAAATAGTGTATTATTTACTGGCGGACGCGTATCAACCGCCGATAATAAGTACATATATACGGCGGCTACTGATATACCGCCGTATATAATTGAATTATTTACGGCGGACGCGTATCAACCGCCGATAATAAGTACCTATATACGGCGGCTACTAATATACCGCCGTATATAACTTCGATCTCGTATACGTACATACCAAATGTACGTACATTACTTATTTACGGCGGCCTCGTCCGCCGTATATATTATTTATTTACGGCGGCTGTTAATACCGCCGTATATATAAGTATATACGGCGGACGCGTGTTCACCGCCGTATATGAGCGCCGTAAAAAGCCTCCTTTCTTTGTAGTGAAAGGTTTGGCCATTGCATTAGGTTTCGGGGTTTGACTTTGAAGCCTTAATAACTTGAGGGATTTCTATATCCTTTTTCCGATTCAGGAGAAATATATTGTGCTACCTCTTTATCAAACATCTTGTAGCGTTGGAGCCGAAGTACTAGTGTCTACCTGCAAAGAATTTGGCTCTACAGCCATAACAACTTATAGAATATCTGACCGGAACTATCACTCCCATCCTTGCTTGATACATCTCCATTCACATCAATTATCTCTGAAGATTCATGCGGCTTAGGAGGCTTCGATACATCCTTGCTTGCTACTTCTCCATCCTTTGTTTTTGAAGTACCAACATTCTTTTCACTATTATGCCCATTCTCCACATCAGCAATAATAGCAACTATATGATCTTTTCCTTTAAAAGACTCTGGTATAGGTTTTGCATTTACATTCCCGCATTCTTTTGATTACTTTTTACAAAACAACAGGCAGATACGGCATGACCTATCTTGAAGCAATGCTTGCGGTTTGATGGAACATTGTCAAACTCAAGCGGCTGATAGAATCTAGCCTCATCGCCGCACTCCAGGAACACTTGAGAAGGAAGCTTCTTCAACAGATTAATTTGCACTAGGACTTTCGCTACACTTGGTCATGATAATGTTGCAGTTGCATTATCAATTGCAATCGGCTCGTCAATGATCTTAGCAATGGAGAACAAGCACATATTGTTAAAGAGATGAATAGGTAAGCCGGGGAGGCCAACCCAAACTGGGAATAGGGATGAATCCTTGTCAGGTTGCCAATACGGAGTCCAGCAGAAAACACGCATGGGGAATCTTCCTAAAAACCACAAATCTTTTTGCCCCGATTAAAATCAACCTCATGTCAGGCCCGTCTCAATAATTATAGGGGCCCTATGCGAAATGTGATTATTGGGCCCCTAATGTTTAAAAAATTAATACAAAAAATAATATATATATATATATATATATATATATATATATATATATATATATATATATATATATATATATATATATAAGTACTTTTTATATACAAATTAAAGTTTTACAAAATTAAGCAATAAAATTCAAAATAATATATTGTATCATGTAAAATTCACAAAGGTATGGTTGTTGTTTTTCCATTTATCACTTAAGTGTTGCTTTTTATTTCATGAAAGTGTTAATATTCATAAACCTCTAACAATTATGATGGCTTCTTGGTGGACTATTTAACAAAACATGCTGTCTGGGGATTTCATACTTGTTGAATTATCCTTTTCGTTTTTTTTTTTTTTTAACAAAAAAGGGCAATGCCCGGCCCTAAATTTTATTAATCTATAAATATATTAAAGCAAATCGTTCCAAATTTTGGCAAGTTGGAGCCCAAAAATGTCACTATCAAGAGGCTAAAAATGGAAATTGATTCAACACATGGTTTTAGCAAATGGTTTTGACAAATGGTTTTGAAACATGGGTGGAGAGAAAGTGGAAAAATGATCTATACTACCCACACTCTTTGAAAACTTTTGAAAATGTGCAATTTTTTTTTTCTTTTTCATTAATTAATCAACACTATGTGTCTAGACTAGGTTGCAATATTTGAACATTTTCTAATTATTTATTTAAAAAATATTTGTTTAATGAGCTTTAAAATTTATTATTTTTAATTCAGAAAAATTGAAAAAATACCTCATTTTTAGTCTGATAAACTCATTAAACAGTTATAATCTAAATATATATTCTTAAATTTTAGACTAAATTTATTGTTTCCTAATTATTAATTAATAACAGATTTTTTGTATTAACGATAATTTTTAAATTTAGATGTGGATATTTAATTTGTTTTTTTTCACTTTTAGTCTAAAATTTAAGAATATATATTTAGATTATAACTACTTTTCTTATGCTTTCGAGAAAGATGATCATTAGTTAGACATTTTTTTATTTTACTTTTGTCAAAAAAAGAAGAAGATTTTATTTAAAAAAAAATAAAAAATTGAAGAATGTGGAGATAATATAGGTGACTATAGAGAGGGCCGAGGGGGGTAAGGGAAGTTTTTGAGGCAAAAATTGTATACTTTTTATTTAAAAAATAAATTCATTATGTTATATAGTAATTACTATTAATGCATGTTTGTAGGCTTATAGATCCAGATTATTAGGCATAATAGTTGAAAATCTCATTTTGCTTTTAAAAAAAAATATACCGTTACTACTATAAATCAGTGTTCTAAAAGACCCCGCCTAAGGGCGCCTAGGCCCCGCCTAGACGCTAGGCCCCTCTCCAACGCCTAATTCTAAGCCCCGCCTAGGTCCCGACTAATCCCGACTAGTCCCCGTCCAGGCGCTAGGCCCGGCTCCGCCGCCTAGCATCCGCCTAACGCTTTTTAGAACCTTGCTATAAATAATAAGACTTTCTGTTTTAAAAAAAAAGCTATATGAATTTTTACTTTCAAAAAATAAATATGAATGATTAAAAATTAAAAGAAAAATGTTCAGGATTTCAAATTTAAGCAAATAAGATGATTGAGATTTATTCATTTATTTATTTGTTTGAAGCAAGAAGATAATTTAATTGAGAAAAAAATGGTAAGGAGATAAATGTTCTTTTCAATAAAAGTCATACAACTAAAATAGTGATAAGTGTCTGCCTTAACTGTTTTCTAATATTATCTTTCAAAAATAAAAAACTATTTTCAAATATTATCAAAAGATTTTTTTTCACATTTTTTTAATCAAAATATTCTTACTATGAAAATATTAAATTTCATTAAACGAACTTATTTCTGGAAATTGGCGAATCTCTAGGCTTAAAACTGGAAGCTACTTTTTTATTCTATGAACTTAGCTACTTTGTTTTGTGTTTTTGTTTAACGATTTTTAGTTATTTTGTTTAAAAAATAAAATTCTTTATTACTTGATCATTATTTTTTAATTTATGATTACATATTTTTTTATAAAAATAGAGTATTTCATTTTTTTATTTTGTAACTTCATTCAATGTTTTATCATAAAATTAAATAAAATTTAAATATAGAATAATAATATTTAAAATGGTGCATTAATTTTTTTAAATGGTTACTAATATAAATCTATAAATATATTAAAGCAAAGTCGTTCCTAAATTTGGCAAGTTGGAGCCGAAAAATGTCACTATCAAGGGGCTAAAAATGGAAATTGATTCAACACATGATTTTAGCAAATGGTTTTGACAAATGGTTTTGGAACATGGGTGGAGAGAAAGTGGAAAAATGATCTATACTACTCACAATCTTTGAAAACTTTTGAAAATGTGCAATTTTTTTTCTTTTTCATTAATTAATCAACACTAGCTCTAGACTAGGTTGCAATATTTGAACGTTTTCTAATTAATTCTTTAAAAAAAATTGTTTAATGAGCTTTAAAATTTATTTTTTTAATTCAGAAAAATTGAAAAAATACCTCATTTTTAGTCTAATAAACTCATTAAACAGTTATAATCTAAATATACATTCTTAAATTTTAGACTAAATTTATTATTTTCTAATTATTAATTGATAACATTTTTTTTATATTAACGATAATTTTTTAATTTAGATGTGGATTTTTAATTTGTTTTTTCACTTTTGGTCTAAAATTTAAGAACATATATTTAGATTATAACTACTTTTCTTATGTTTTCGAGATAGATGATCATTAGTTAGACATTTTTTATTTTACTTTTGTCAAAAAAAGAAGAAAATTTTATTTTAAAAAAAAATAAAAAATTGAAGAATGTGGAGATAATATAGGTGACTATAGGGAGGGCCGAGGGGGGTAAGGGAAGTTTTGGAGGCAAAAATTGGCTACTTTTTATTTAAAAAAATAAATTCATTATGTTATATAGTAATTACTATTAATGCATGTTTGTAGGCTTATAGATCCGAATTATTAGGCTTAATAGTTGAAAATCTCATTTTACTTTAAAAAAAAAAATACCGCTACTACTATAAATAATAATCCTTTCTTTTTTCAAAAAAAAAGTATATGGATTTTTACTTTCAAAAAATAAATATGAATAATTGAAAAAATAAAAGAAAAATGTTCAGAATTTCAAATTTAAGCAAATAAGATGATTGAGATTTATTTATTTATTTATTTGTTTGAAGAAAGAAGATAGTTTAATTGAGAAAAAAAGGTAAGAAAATAACCGTTTTTTTCAATAAAAGTCATACAACTAAAATGGTGATAAGTGCCTGCCTTAACTGTTTTCTAATATTATCTTTCAAGAAATAAAAAATTATTTTCTATTATTATCAAAATATTTTCCTTCACATTTTTTTTAATCAAAACCTTCTTACTTTGAAAATATTAAATTTCATTAAACAAACTTATTTCTGGAAATTGGCGAATTTCTTGGCTTAAAATTGGAAGCTACTTTTTTATTCTTTGAACTTAGCTACTTTGTTTTGTGTTCTTTTTTACGATTTTCAGCTACTTTGTTTAAAAAATAAAATTCTTTATTACTTGATCATTATTCTTTAATTTATGATGACATATATATTTTTTTTTATAGAAATAGAGTATTTCATTTTTTTTTATTTTGTAACTTCATTCAATGTTTTGTTATCATAAAATTAAATAAAATTTAAATATAGAATAATAATTTTTAAAATGGTGCATTAATTTTTTTAAATGGTTACTAATATAAATAATATTTTAAAGTAAAATGTGATTTATAAATATATTAAAGCAAAGTCGTTCCTAAATTTGGCAAGTTGGAGCCCAAAAATGTCACTATCAAGGGGCTAAAAATGGAAATTGATTCAACACATGGTTTTAGCAAATGGTTTTGGCAAATGGTTTTGAAACATGGGTGGATAGAAAGTGGTAAAATGATCTATACTACTCACACTCTTTGAAAACTATTGAAAATGTGCAATTTTTTTCTTTTTCATTAATTAATCAACACTTGGTGTCTAGACTAGGTTGCAATATTTGTACGTTTTCTAATCACTTCTTTAAAAAATAATTGTTTAATGAGCTTTAAAATTTATTGTTTTTAATTCAGAAAAATTGAAAAAAAAAACCTCATTTTTAGTCTAATAAACTCATTAAAAAAATTTAATCTAAATATATATTCTTAAATTTTAGACTAAATTTATTGTTTTCTAATTATTAACTAATAACATTTTTTTGTATTAACGATAATTTTTTAATTTAGATGTGGATATTTAATTTTTTTTTTTTCACTTTTAGTCTAAAATTTAAGAATATATATTTAGATTATAACTGCTTTTCTTATGTTTTCGAGATAGATGATCATTAGTTAGACATTTTTTTTTATTTTACTTTTGTCAAAAAAAGAAGAAGATTTTGTTTTTTTTTAAAAAATAAAAAATTTAAGAATGTGGAGATAATATAGGTGACTATAGGGAGAGCCGAGGGGGGGGGGTAAGGGATGCTTTGGAGGCAAAAATTGGATACTTTTTATTTAAAAATTAAATTTATTATGTTATATACTAATTACTATTAATGCATGTTTGTAGGCTTATAGATCCGGATTATTAGGCTTAATAGTAGAAAATCTCATTTTGCTTTTAAAAAAAAAATATCGCTACTACTATAAATAATAATCCTTTCTTTAAAAAAAAAAAAGTATATGAATTTTTACTTTCAAAAAATAAATATGAATAATTGAAAAAATAAAAGAAAAATGTTCAGGATTTCAAATTTAAGCAAATAAGATGATTGAGATTTATTTATTTATTTATTTATTTGAAGCAAGAAGATAATTTAATTGAGGAAAAAAGGTAAGGAGATAACTGCTTTTTTTCAATAAAAGTCATACAACTAAAATGGTGATAAATGCCTGCATTAACTATTTTTTAATATTATCTTTCAAGAAATAAAAAACTATTTTCTAATATTATCAAAATATTTTCCTTCACATTTTTTTAATCAAAACTTCTTACTTTGAAAATAATAAATTTCATTAAACGAGCTTATATTTAGAAATTGGCGAATTTCTAGGCTTAAAATTGGAAGCTACTTTTTTATTCTTTGAACTTAGTTACTTTGTTTTTGTTTTTGTTTTTTTTTTTTTTTTTTTTTTTTTTTTTTTTTTTTACGATTTTTAGCTACTTTGTTTAAAAATAAAATTCTTTATTACTTGATCATTATTCTTTAATTTATGATGACATATTTTTTTTTATAGAAATAGAGTATTTCATTTTTTTATTTTGTAACTTCATTCAATGTTTTGTTATCATAAAATTAAATAAAATTTAAATATAGAATAATAATTTTTAAATTGGTGCATTAATTTTTTTAAATGGTTACTAATATAAATAATATTTTAAATTAAAAACTGATCTTTTTAATATACCTACTTTGTTTAGTTTTTTTTTAAGTTTTTTATATACCTATTTGTATAAAATATCAGTAATAAAAAAAGTCTAAAATATTATTTCCTAGTCAATAAAAAGTTTAAAAAATAAAATAAAAATAAAGAGTAGTCTGTCTTTCTTTTCTTTTATATACTTTCATTTGTTTATTTTTTTCTATCTTTTTTTTATATATATAAACAACTAATTTTCTTATGTCTAAATGATTTATATTTTAAAAAATAGCTTATTAAATACTAAATTACTTTTTATTCTTTCCATATTCTTTCTGATTTTTTTTTTTAAATAAAAAAATAGGAAAATCCGTTTGGCCCGTGAATCTTCAGATCCAGGCCAAACGGGCGGGCTTGGACATGGATAATGGGTCGGGCCGGATTTAGGCCCTTTTCATCTGACGGGCTTAAATCCGTCCGCCCTCGGGTTGGTCCGCACGGATCAGGCCGGGACGGGCCGACCCGTTTGACCATCACCAATTGCACATTCCCTTCATTTCTGTAGCCAATTAAATTAACAGTTTCAAACAATTTATACTACTAAAATTGACAATTACCAAAAACTTTTTCCATCATTACCATTTCCATTCTTCCCTCCCACATTAATCATCGTCATCGCCTTCTCTCTTCACACACACACACACAGTTCTCACCCCTCTCTCTCTCTCACGCACGAACGAACACACAGTTCTCACGCACGAAACACACACCGTGCGCAGAAAAAAATGGAAGACCTCAAACCTCCTATGATCAACAATGGCGAACACACAAGACCAGACCTCGAGAACCTTGACAATGGCGAAACGAATACTCACCAAGATTTTTTTTATGTTTTCATACGACTTCGACAGTGCTTGCTCCACTCCGTACATCAGCACTCCTTCCACCCCCGGCCGTGGCCCCAGCGGCAGCTTCTTTTACAGTGCTCCCGCTAGTCCCACGCATTTCATCCTCTCCAACTCCTCCAATCACTCCTCTGCATCTACTCCAGCAACACCGTCTGTCTCTAGCTCATTTGAGTTCGTGTAATTTCACAAATTTAGTGAATATGATCGGACTATACGAGGGTAATGATGAGATTATAAAAAATATGTGAGGATAAAAGTGTATCAATAAAAAAAAATTTCAAGCTTCTAATTTCTTTCCTTCCAATTCCTCTCAATTTTGGGAGGAAATTTTTGAGAGAAAAATCCTAAAAAATTTCTTTCCCTTTCTTTCCACTTCCTCCCTAAAAAATCTCGGAAGCAAGCTAACGAAGGAATTTTTTAAAAATTTCCTTCCCTTTCTCTCCATTTTTAATGCGCAAAGTTAATCACTCCTGAAAGTGCAATACTTAAAACAAGGCTCAACTCAATATTTGGAACAAGGCATAATTCCACATTTTTGGAGGGAGAGTGAAATGTGTTTTTCAAGACAACCACAAAACTTAGCACATAGGTCAAGTCACCAAATGCTTAGAAGCATATAAATGATAAATAAAATTCTTGAATTTATTCAATCAAATAGTACAAATAGCCTTCCCCATTATCTACATTTGTATTTTACAACAACTGCAAATTTCACTAGTTAAATATTAATGGCCTCTCTCCAAAACTATCCCAACTACTTCCCCTATTTCCCTACACCACCACTCCCTCCCCATCATTATGCAAGTCCTCCTCCCCCGCCACGTCATCCTTCAAAACCACCACCACCTCCGGCAGCAAAGCCACCAAGTCACTCAACCCCACCTCCCTCACCAATTGTGGTACCACCACCACATCCCCGCCATTATCCACCTCCACCACCACCTCATGTCATTCCAGCTCCACCACCCCCACCACCGCCTGGCCACCATCATTCTACCATTATAGTGGTTGTTTTCGTCTCTTTGGGAGGACTATTCTTTCTTGCATTGCTCTCATTTGCTTTATGTTGTTTCATCAAGAAGAGAAAGAAAAGATTTGTTCAAGAAACTGACATCATCAAGATTGATGAGCATGTCAAAGTCCAAGAAGCCATCATACCAGGACCACACGGGCCCCAAGTCGTGGTGCTTTCCATCGAGAAAGATGAGCATATTCAGGAAGAAATTAAGAAGAATGAGATATCTGTGGGCAAAGGTCATTTACACTCCACATCCTCTGAACATCATCCGAATGAAGCTCCGGAAATGGGGACATCTACTTCTAACTCTATACAACACCACCCAAATCACAAGTCTCCTTAAAATTACTCAGTTACAATTCCCTTTAAAATGAGTGAAATTGTCTCCCGTTACAATTTTACTTGGATGTTCTTTTAAAAATAAAAATTGTGTCATTTTATATTGTATCATGTAAAAATCACAAAGGTATGGTTTGTTGTTTTTCTATTTATCACTTAAGTGTTGCTTTTTATTTCTTGAAAGGGTTAATATTCATAAACCTCTAACAATTATGATGCCTTCTTGGTGGACTATTTAACAAAACATGCTGTCTGGGGATTTTATACTTGTTGAATTATCCTTTTTTTTTTTTTTTTTATCGAAAAGGGCAATGCCCTTGTAAGCCCTATGCTTTCGATTAACAGGGATGTATCCATCATCGAGATCATAGTAATATTTTTCCTCTGGTTCATACCACTCTCTTCTGCCATGAACGCTGCAAGCCCGAGGTGAGACAACTAACCCACCCACTATGCCACCAAATTTATCACAAAAAGAGTGACAATTCAGAGGAGATAAAACATCACCTTTTGAATCACATTTATTGGTTTCCGTAGTACCGGAAGGGAAAACTGCATCAATAAAACCTTGTTGAGTAGGTATAAAAGGTTTTGCCAATGCATTAGGTTCGGGGTTTGACTTTGAAGCCTTAATAACTTGAGGGATTTCTATATCCTTTTCCGATTCAGGAGAAATATATTGTGCTACCTCTTTATCAAACACCTCCTTTTCGTTTGAAGCATTGACATCTTGTAGCGTTGGAGCCGAAGTACTAGTGTCTACCAGCAAAGAATTTGGCTCTACAGCCATAACAACTTGTAGAATATCTGAATGAGATCTATCACTCCCATCCTTGCTTGATACATCTCCATTCACATCAATTATCTCCGAAGATTCATGCGGCTTAGGAGGCTTCTATACATCCTTGCTTGCTACTTCTCCATCCTTTGTTTTTGAAGTACCAACATTCTTTTCACTATTATGCCCATTCTCCACATCAGCAATAACAGCAACTATATGATCTTTTCCTTTAAAAGACTCTGGTATAGGTTTTGCATTTACATTCCCGCATTCTTTTGATTACTTTTTACAAAACGACAGGCAGATACGGCTGATAGAATCTAGCCTCATCACCGCACTCCAGGAACACTTGAGATTATAAAATTATACCATGAAATTCAACACATAAAATAAAATTATACCATGAAATTCAACACATATAACCCAAAATCCAAACCCAAATCAAATCCAACACACACAAACACATACAAATTTACTAGAGTGAATTACTGCAAAATAAAAAATAAAAAAATGTAACATGAACCACTAACTCCTGGGCGCAGTCGAGAAATTAGCTTGATCAAACTTTTGATGCTATTGTTTCGGTGCTTGTTTTTAACATAGACACATTTGTCACATTCATTTATTTTAAATCCACTTTCCATCATAGCTTGATTAAACTTTTGATGTCATTGTTTCGGTGCTTGTTTCAAGCCATACAATGATATTACTATTTTACACACTTTATTTTCTTGTCCCGACGCAGAAAATCCTTTGGGTTGTTCCATGTAAATTTTCTCTTCTAAATACCTATTTAGAAAAGCAGTTTTAACATCAATTTGATGTACTTAAAGATTTCGCAATGCGGCTATTGCAAATACAATTCTTATAGATGTTATTCTCATAACTGAATAATATGTATCAAAGTAATCAAGACATTCATTTTGCTTGTAACTTTTAATTACAAGTCTTGCCTTATACTTGCCAATTGTTACACCCGTCTTCATTTTTCTTTTAAAAATCTACCTATATCTTAGTGGTTTACTTCTCGAAAAAAGATCCTCTAATTCCCAAGTATGATTTTGTAAAATGAAATCAATCTCACTTTTGCTGGCCTATTTCCACAAAGGTCATTCCGAAGAGCTCACCGTCTCTTTATAACTTTGTGGTTCACTTTCAAGCATGTAGGTTAGAAAATCCAGGTCATATGATTTTTCTATCCCACCTCGTTTGCTACGTCGAGGTTCCATCTCTTCTTCATCATTTTCATCGTGATGAGTTTCTTCTTCTACTTATTCTTCTATTGAATCATATATCCGTTTAGATGAGCATGCTCCATCTCTTTTACACGGAAACACATTCTCAAAGAAATAAGCATTTCTTGATTCCATTATATAGTATTCTTGTATATATCTTAAATTTTTTATTTATGAACAAGAAATCTATAAGTACTAACATTGTGAGCATACCCAATAATATGTAATCAATAATTTTTGGTCCAATTTTCACCTTTTTGGGAGGTGATATTGAAACCTTTGCAAGACACCCCCACACCCGCATGTATTGATATGATGACACTCTTTCATGCCACAATTCATAGGGGCTTTTGTTTATTTTTTTCAAGGTATTTTATTTAACACATAGTTTGCTGACAATACGACTTCTCCCCACATGTTATAAGGTAACCCCAAACTTATTAACATGGCATTGATCATGTACTTTAAAGTCCGATTCTTGTGTTCGACAACTTCATTGGATTGAGGTGTATAAGGTGGCGTTGTTAAATGTTTTATTCCATGTTGAGTACAAATACCCTCGAATGGAAATTCATAATCACCACCACGATAACTTCTTATCACCTTTATTTTTCGGTTAAGTTGATTTTCAACTTTATTTTTATAGAGAACAAATTTCTCTATAGCCTCATCTTTAATTTTGAGAAAACATACATAACAATATTTTGTGCTATCATTAACAAAAGTCATAAAGCACTTATTGCCCTCACGTGATTGTGTTGATTTGAAGTCGAATAAGTTCGTGTGAACCAACTCAATTGGTTCATTATTTCTTATAATAGAATGAAACAGACTTTTTGTTAATTTTGCCTCTACACAAGTTTCACATTTATGATTGTAGTCTATTTTACATTTTGGTATGCAATTCAAGTTAATTAATCTACGTATAGTATCATAATAAACATGTCCTAGTCTATCATACCACAGATTGAAAGATCCAAACAAGTAAACAAAAGAATTATTCATTTCATTACTTTTGGGCTTCATTAATACTCCCTCCGTCCCGCTAGTAACCGCACTGTTACTGTTGGGGATTAAGGAAAAAAATAATGATATAAATGTTGTGAGTGTAAAAGTAAAATAGGAGAGAGAATGAGTGGAGGGAATAGTAAATTATAATGGTGTTATGAGTATTAAAATAATGTAGGAGAGAGAATGAGTGGAGGGAATAGTAAAGATTTTTTGTCATTTTAGGAAGTGTGCGGTTTGTAATGGGACGCCCAAAATAGAAAGTGTGCGGTTTGTAGCGGGACAGAGGGAGTAGCCATTAAATTTGATTTCACAACCATCACACTTAGTTTAAACATTCCATCATTTATATACCATTTTCCTACAAACATTCCACTCTTAGACAAAGTAACAACACCCGAGTCAAACACAATACGTAAATCATGATTAATCAAAAGCGATTCGGACACCAATTTTTTTCGGATATCGGACACATAAAGCACATTGTTGAGTGTCAATTCTTTCTCGAAAGCCATCTTGAGCCCCACCATCCCTTGACCTTTGACGTCAGAAGTGGCCGAATTTCTCATGAACATTTTTCACCATTTTGAAAGGCTTCAAAACTACTAAACATGTCTTTGTTGGAGCACACATGCCTAGTTGCACCGGTGTCAATCCACCACTGATTTGGGTTTGAACCCACCAAATTCACCTCGAAAATTACCGCTTTCAAATGCATATCAGAACTTCATTTGGGATGACATCAACCATGTTTGCTTGCTTCCTTGGCTTTCTACACTCTGAAGACTTGTCGCCCACAATATCATAATTGTAGCAAGTTCCACCAAACTTCTTCTTGAAGATTTCTCGCCGCCTTGGCTTCAAACTATAACCTTTTTTCGGGCATAAACTTGCCTTTGGCCTTTCCTTTACCCTTGGAGCTATCACCATGCTCCACCAAATTGGCTTTCGCCACAAGAAGATGATTCAACTTATTTTACGCAATTCTATTCTATTCCTCAATTTGAAAACGAATAGCAAGCGCTTCAACATCCATTTCCTTTTGTTTATGTTTAAGATAGTTCTTAAAATCCTTCCGATCAAGAGACAATTTTTCAGTTATACCCGCCACTTGAAAACCTTCACTAATCACCATTCCCTTATCATGAATTTCATGGATTATTATTTACATTTCTTCCACTTGACTTTTAACCATTTTAGAGTCCACCATTTTGTAATCGAGAAGCGGCCAACAAAGAATTTATTTGTACCCGCGTCATCGATTTTGTTATCGTATTCTAAGGACTCTCAAAATTATAGCACAAGGTGGGTTCCTATGCTCGATCGTGACTTTATTTATGATTTGCAAAATCAAAATTATAGCACAAGGTGGGTTTGTCTGTAGGCAAATTCGGTGCTACATTCGTGTCCGCAGGACGCGCACATGCACGCACCTCGCGAGCCAAATTAGAACTTGATTTCCATCCCACTCCCCCCCCCCCTCCCCCGTGCAAGAGAGAGCCTCTATGCTACATAGTCTGGAACACTACTTTAGTGTCCAAGTATTTATACTAGCAACAAGTTCTTTTTCTTAATTTTCAATGTGGGATAACCCCACTTTCCTTTTACTTTGAACATTTATATCTCAATCAATGTGAGATTTCTTCATTTCCTTTCCAATGTGGGATAACACCTTTTATCCCTTTCCATCCTACTTACTTTGAGCATTCATATCTCATCCATCCAACAACCATTTTGAACAAATGAGCATTTGATTTCTTTTTTTTTTATTTTATTTTTTTTCACTACTCACACACACACACATGCACGCACAGAAGCGACTAGGAGATAAATTCTAGGGAGAGAAAGCCTTCCCTCTAACTCCTGGGGGGATCGAACCCATGACCTTCAAGTTGGAAGCCATGAGCTCTAGCCAGCAGACCAAATTCCCATGTGCGAACATTTGATTTCTTGTTCTCATGGAGTAGGACACAAACTCATAAACAGTTAAGTAATTTGACAAATTTACCCTTTAAAAAATAATTTATAATTTTCTTCAAAAAAACACACTATTTTCCAAACATTTGATTTCTTTTTCTCATGGAGTAGAACACAAACTCAAACACTTAAGTAATTTGACAAAATTACCCTTTAGAAAATAATCCATAATTTTCTTCAAAAAAAACACACTATTTTCCGACATTGATAATTTCATGTAAAATTTTTTTTTTTTTGTTTTAGAAGAGAAAAGGAAAACAACATACTGCACGATAAAGCTTACGTATAATAGGAAGACAACTTTTCTGAAAATTGAATTGTTAATGATGCCAAATAAATGTTATTTCTCATTCAAATACATAAATTTTCAATCTTTAAATGGTTACTATCGAGCCAAAATTATGGATATGGCCCACTTGATCAGGCAGCGGGGTAGGATAACTTGGACGGACGACAGACAATATGTAAAACAAACACCGTTAGGGTGCGGGGGTTTGGTTCCACGCAAATCCTACGGTGTGAAAATAAGAATTTGCATATAGAGAGTTACCATGAACCAAATAATTTCTTGAATTTCGATCTTTTACTTAAAAGCGGACTATATAACTACATATATGATGCAAATTGAGCTTTAGAATAGCGAAGTGATTTCATTCCATAGCCAAGACAACAAATAATGATTCATGATAATACTAATATAGGTTCCAAACACCAGAAATTTCGATAAACCTAAGCTACGTTTAACAAACATTAGTAAAAGTTGAATATTTCCAATTTTTTTTTCAGACAACAATATCTTGAGATTTCTCGATTTTGTCGGGGTAATTCGAGGAAGCACCCGGAGGAGGAGGCGGAATTGGAGCTGATGATGAAGAAGAAAATGTAGTCGGAGACAATATTATCGCATTCTTCACCTTTGACACGTTGGCAAGGACCGATAATGGAGTCACATCTCCAACTACTGTAAGCTTCTTAGCTGCAAAGTCTATGCTGAAAGATGTTATCCCTGCCCAAAGTGACAAAGTTAAGTATGGGTTTGAACAAATGTTACAATTGTCTAAATTTTATGGCCGTGCATTTAGCGCACGGGTGTTAGACTGGTTTCATTTTAATGAATATTGTGATATGAAAATAAAAACATAAATGTCAATTGCAAACCTTCCATTCTAGAGATATGCTTTCGAATTTTCTTTTCACATCCTCGGCAGTGTAATGACACCTTCAAAACAACGACCTGCAACTGCAACCAAATAAAATCAATTATTTATCAATCAATACCCATTTAAGTTTTGTGACATGAAGTCATGAACTTTCCATTTATGGTACAAACACATTCATTGTACATAAATCATGTAAAATGAATATTCCATAAATTAAATACTCCCCCTCCTCAGTCTAAAATATCTAAAATATATATAAAAAAATATTTGTCCTTTTAAACTAAAAAAATAGTCCAAAATATTGTCATTGTTCCGGAAAAATTCATTTAAATTCCAATTTTGCCCTTATAGAAAAGGAGTATATAGGGACATTATTAATTGATAACGATAATATGTACTCCCTCTGACTTATGATTATTGATCAACTTGATTACACTTTGATCAATAATTTAAATAAACAATAATTATTTTAAGGAAAATTTAAAAATTGTTATTGTATCATGATTGATAGTATTTTCAATAAAAAAATTTTAAATTTTTATTAGTATACTTAGTTTTTATTTAAATTATTGGTTAAAATGTGATAAAGTTGATAAAAAAATTAAGGCGAGTGGGACAGAGTGAGTGCATTGAAGAGTTGTTGTAAAGACATCAGTATTGAATGGTGACGTGGAATTGTGACGTGAAATTCAATGTGGCATTGTTTCATTGGCTTAAGCACATGTATGAGTGGGAGTGAAAAATGAAAATAGAAGTCTTTATTTTTTTAATTTTTAATTTTTTTATTATTTAAGTGAAAATATAAGGCTCATAAGATTATATCAAATCAAATCTTTCACATATACTGATGAGATAATGTCAAATCAAACTTTAATTTAAAAATGTGTTTTTCTAATTTTAGAAAGTAGTTCAGATTTTTTTTTTAATGTTTTACACACTTAGATTAGATTTATCTGAATGTATTTTGAGGTATTTATAAGATTATCTATATCAAAATTTTAAGATTCATTTACTCAACTTAATAAAGGAAAATATGAAAATTCTTTTTATGCATGTCTTCACGTCCTTCATTCTCTCACTCTTCTCTTTAAATTCAGTTAATTAATTTTACAATATATTTATTTTATAAATTTAGAAGGGGTTTTGCAGGTACAGTCATTCAGAGCCATGTTTTCTTACATAATTTTTCGAGCTCTGCAAATTAACAATCACAAGTTGCATATAAAAAACCTTAGGTATTCAGGTACGCTCTCCTTCCCCTCCTAAAAACCAAAGCCGAACTTGATAAAGCGAATGCGACTTTTAAAAAGTTCAACTTTGGAAAAGTTAAACTTGAAGAAGTTTTAAACTCGGGAAGTCAAACTAAAACCGGTCTTATGAATCCACTTTTGTAAAAGAAGGTGAAGATACCTCTAAATCTAAAAACTTTCAAAAGGTAGAGTCCAAACCTAGGAGAAGGAAGTTTGTGTGTCATTACTGTTTTGCTCTAGGTCACATCAGACCATTTTGTTATCAAATGATTCATGACCTAGGGGAATCTGCTCCCCAGATGAGAGCCCAAATGTACTCACACCACAACTCACATCGCCAAAATTCTGAGCAATTCATGTGGGTTGAGAAGAAGGATGAGGAGTGTAAGGTTATTTTCAATTCTCTAAAGAGCAGTATGTCTAGCTCTTGGTATTTTGATAGTGGGTGCTCAAGACACATGACAGGTTTGACTGAATTCCTGTCTGATTACTCTCATGTGAATGGAGGAAAAGTGAAATATGGAGGTGGAGGCGAAGGTAAGATTGTTGGTAAAGGAACCTTGAGTGTTGAGGGTCTACCTAATCTCCATAATGTTCTTCATGTAAAAGGCCTTAAGGTCAATCTCATAAGTATTAGTCATTTGTGTGATGATGATATGCATGTGAAATTTGATAAGCAAGTTTGTAAGGTTTTTGATAAAACAGACAATTGTGTCTTTAAAGGATATAAAACTTTTGACAATTGCTATAAGTTTTGTGATATTACAGGTTGTGTTGAAGAGCTAGAGATCGCCAATGAAGAATCTGAACAGAAAATTCTAGAAAGAAAGCAAGAGAATGCAGAAAAGACTGATGTACCCCGTGATGTGATCACATCGCAGCTCACATTAACAGAATATCTAATGGCTGTTTAGATTCAGAGGCATCCTCCAGCAGCTTAGATAGTGAAGAAGAAGGTATGGATAGTTCTAGAGATATTTCAAGCAAAATACAAGTGGACCATTCCGTCTCACAAGTTGTTGGAGACGTGCATGCAAAGGTAAGCTCCAGACTAAAGGCTAGAGTCAATTACAAAGACTCTGCTGGTCTAAACTGGTCATCATCCGTGTTACCCAAGACAAGTATTTGTCATTATGTATCTCATCTTGAGCTCAAAATTGTTGAAATAGTAAAAGATGGTGGGGTACTAAGGAATTGAAGAGTAAAATTGGGGGTTGTTTTTATCTTGAAAATAACATGGTCTCATGGTACAATCAAAATTATGCCTCTCACTCTACAAGCAGGTGTTGCTCTCAATTCTTTTTGATGAATAAGATGATTAAGGATCACGGGCATAAAAGTAGTGTGCTAATTGTCTTTTGTGATAATCTAAGTGCTATAGACATTTCAAAAAATCATATTAATCACTCTCACACTAAACACGAAGACATTAGACATCATTTTATTCGAGACCTTATTGAGCAGATTTTTTTTAGCGTATACCCTATAAGAACAGAAAACAAGTTGGCTAACATTTTCACCAAGGCCATTGATTTTGAGAGACTTTACACTCTAAGAAAGTCTCTCTGTTTTTGTGTCATCTGATGGTGTGATTCCCTGTGTGGTCACATCATGGTCTACACCTGTATTGTATAATTTAAAAAAAAAATAAAAAAAAATGCTTGCATATTAGTTTAATTTGCACTATATATCTCAATGTGGTCACTTGAATTCCTCCCTTGACTTCTCCCATATTTGGATTGTAAAATCTTCCAATGTATGTTAGCTAATGTTAACTTACTTTTTATCCTAATGGATGTCTCTCAGTGGGTGCCAAATCTAAAAGGGAAACAACTGCTCCACCCACTATATGAAGCCACTCTAATGTGATCAAACGATATCAAGATAATAGTTTGTATCGAATTTGATAAGATCATTCGAAAAAGGGCTATCATTGAGAGTAAAGAAGAGTAAAAGCTACCCACAGTTTAATTTCCCACAACAAAAATGGGTGGGTGCATTCTAGAGACTGAGAAGACTGGAAAATAATTTATTGACTTCCTTGGAAAAGATGAGTCCCCGGGGTTGATTTCATACTATGGCCACACAATACTGATATATATATATATATATATATATATATATATATATATATATATATATATATATATATATATGGTCCTATTATAATGAGAACCACATTTATATGAGAACCATGAGAACCACTAACAGCCATTGGATTAAAAAACACATCAATGCTCCAGATTAAAAAAAAGATAGAGGGGGTGGCATTTTCGTAATTATTTCATTTAAAATCCCCCTCAAATTTCAAAATAAAATATCTCAATATCTATAAGTCAAAAAAAAAATCGAAAACACTGATTTTTTTGTCTTGTGAGACGATTCAAACTAGATCCCTGAAGATAGGATTTTGAAAAAATAATATTGAACAACGTCTAATTTTTAAAACACTGTGTTGCTAGTGAACACTAGCTGTGTTGTCTTAGTGAACACTAGCTGTGTTGTATTAGTGAACACTAGATGTGTTGTATTAGTGAACACTAGCTGTATTGTCTTAGTGAACACTAGTTGTATTGTCTTAGTGAACACTAATTAATTAGTGAACACTAGCTGTAAGTGAACACTAGCTATGTTGTCTTAGTGAACACTAGCTATGTTAACACTAGCTATATTGTCTTAGTGAACACTAGTTGTATTGTCTTAGTGAACACTAATTAATTAGTGAACACTAGCTGTAAGTGAACACTAGCTATAAGTGAACACTAGCTATGTTGTCTTAGTGAACACTAATTAATTAGTGAGCACTAGGTGTAAGTGAACACTAGCGTAAGTTAACTAGTTATGTTGTCTTAGTGAACACTAGCTATGTTGTCTTAGTGAGCATTGTTTGTGTTGTCGTAGTGAACACTAGCTATGTTGTCTTAGTGAACACTAGTTGTATTGTCTTAGTGAACACTAATTAATTAGTGAACACTAGAGTTTGTATTGTTCATTAATTAATTAGTGAACACATAAAGGATATATAGGATGACAACTTATTGGTTTTTCATTGGTATTTATCTAATCCTACCTGTGGAGGTATTGATTATAGTGCGTGATTTTCATTGGTGGAATTAATTGTAATTAGGAATTACGGAGGAAATTTATTTAAAGGGGCAATTAATTGCCATTGGTATCTAGATTGAGAAAAATACATCTTCCTCTCTCCACTCCCGTCCCAAAAACAATTATTATTGAGAGTGTCGATACGGTTTTGAGAGTTGCATTGGTGGAACCCTTCCCGCCTCACCGCGGGGACAATTTTTGCAATGGGTTGTCCCTTTTATTTAGAGTCTATACATATTTACGATTATTTTGTATGTCAATGCTTATTGTATTGTCTTAGTGAACACTTGTTGTATTGTCTTGAAGTGAACACTTAAAGCTAGTGTTCACTAATTAATTAGTGAACATTTATTTGTATTGTCTTAGTGAACACTAATTAATTAGTGAACACTAGGCGTAATAGTGAACACTAGTTTGTAAAAAGTGAACACTAGCTATGTTGTCTTAGTGAACACTAATTAATTAGTGAACACTAGTTTGTAAGTGAACACTAGGCCGTAAGTTAACTAGTTATGTTGTCTTAGTGAGCACTAGCTATGTTGTCTTAGTGAACACTAGCTGTGTTGTCTTAGTGAACACTACTTAATTAGTGAACTCTAGCTGTAAGTGAACACTAGCTGTAAGTGAACACTAGCTATGTTGTCTTAGTGAACACTAATTAATTAGTGAACACTAGCTGTAAGTGAACACTAGCTATAAGTTATTAACTCGTGCACACTAGTTAAGTAATGTACACTAGTTAACTAGTGTACACTAGCTAAGTAATGTACACTATTTAAGTAATGTAAACTAGTTAACTAGTGTACACTAGTTAAGTAATCAATTATATGAATGTTTTTGTACAAGGCAACAATATTAGTGAAACATTTACGTGATCAATAATCGTGTAGTATAGCAGTTTGGCTGGTTATTTGAAATTTTTAGAGCATCTTTACTAGCTTAACTATAAGGGGCATTGGTTGCACCTATGCTTGGCCTGATAACCTCCTCTTTGCTGTTTATTTGAAGTTTTTGGATGGTTGGGTTATATTTGCTGAGTATGCAAGACCGAGAGAATATCTGCCACAACGTCAAGAATCTCAACCAAATCAAGGCTATGGTCCGTCATATGGCCAATCAAGGCTAGTGTACATTACTTAACTAGCTAGTGTACACTAGTTAATTAGCTAGTGTTTTAAAAATTAGACGTTGTTCAATATTATTTTTTCAAAATCCTATCTTCAGGGATCTAGTTTGAATCGTCTCGTCAAGACAAAAAAAATCAGTGCTTTCGAATTTTTTTTTCGACTTATAGATATTGAGATATTTTATTTTCAAATTTGAGGGGGATTTAGTTCACAATAATTACGAAAATGCCACTTTTATCTCTTTTTTTTAACTGGAGCGTTGATGTGTTTTTAATCCAATGGTGTTAGTGGTTACCGTAGTTCTCATATAAATTTGGTTACCATTTGAATAGCTTCCTATATATATATATATATATATATATATATATATATATATATATATATATATATATATACATCACTTGCTTGTACATTATACATTATAGTCTAGTCATAAATTTAGGTCATCCTTATTTTTGGTAAAAATATTACTCAAGTTTTTTTTTATTCTTCCCATAATTTTTCGACTAAATATCTTGTGCTCAATGACTCTCCAATCAACTTTGATTTTTGTCTAATAGTTTGTGGTTAGGGGGAGCGTGCTATATGGTATTGTTTGATATTTTTATGGTAGGTACATTACTCACAAAAGAAAAGATTTTATTGCCATTTTTTTTAAGTCCCTAATCTCCATGAAATTCAAAAGGATGGAGAAGCAGTTTTGGTAAGTATCATCTCCTGTTTTTCGACTTCCTATAACCCATTAACTCTAATAATTTCGATCATTAATCAAAAAATTAAACCCATTTAATTTTCGATTTCAGTTTTGATATTTATTTCTCGACTGTTACACATTTGTAATCAAACCCATTTAATTTTAGGTTGTTACCCATTTAACTCTAATAAGTTGTTCTTCTCGATTTTCTTCGTTGTCAACAACTGATGTCCACCTCCATTTTCGACTGTTACACATTTTCGGTTGTTACCCATTTAAGTCTAATAAGTTGTTCTTCTCGGTTACACATTTTCGGCTGTTACCCATTTAACTCTAATAAGTTGTTCTTCTCGATTTTCTTCGCGGTCAACTGATGTCCACCTCCATTTTATAGCCTCAAAGAATTAAAATCGAAATATTATCATTAATTCGAGAATTAACCCTAATAATTTCAGTCATTAATCGAAAAATTAAACCCATTTAATTTTCGATTTCAGTTTTGATATTTATTTCTCGGCTGTTACACATTTGAAATCAAAAACGGAGCAATCATTGCTTTCAGAAGCTGGAACTGTTCGGCCGAGCAAGCATATGCTTACGTAGACTTAGCACACGCCTTGTCCAAAGCAATTGGTCATTCTTGTCTTTGCTTGCTCGGAAGGTCATGAGTCACCGTGATGTGCTCGGCTGGCCAGCAGAACGCGTCGGTCAAACTCGGCCCTGTCTTTACTCGATTTGCTCGGGCGGAGTCACCGTAGGTGCTTTCGGCGAGCAAGAAGCCGACCTATTTATCTTTCTGATCGCGGCTTTATTTATGATTTACAAAATCAAAATAATAGCACAAGGTGGGTTTGTCTGTGTAGGCAAATTCGGTGCTACGTTCGTGTACGCAGGACGCGCACATGCATGCACCTCGCGAGCCAAATTAGAACTTGATTTGCATCACCCCTCGCGCGAGAGAGAGAGCCTCTATGCTACATAGTCTTGAACACTACTTTAGTGTCCAAGTTTTTATACTAGCAACAAGTTCCTTTCCTTTTTAATGTGGGATAACCCCACTTTCCTTTTACTTTGAGCATTTATATCTCAACCAATATGAGATTTCTTCATTTCCTTTCCAATGTGGGATAACACCATTTATCCCTTTCAATCCCACTTATTTTGAGCATTCATATCTCATCCATCCAACAACCATTTTGAACAAATGAACATTTGATTTCTTGTTCTCATGGAGTAGAACACAAACTCATAATAGGAAGACAACTTTTCTGAAAATTGAATTGTTAATGATGCCAAATAAATGTTATTTTTCATTCAAATACATAAATTTTCAATCTTTAAATGGTTACTATCGAGCCAAAATTATGGATATGGCCCACTCGATCAGGCAGGCAGCAGCGGGGTATGATATCTTGTACGGACGACAGACAATCTGTAAATTAAACAAGGGCGCGGGGGTTTGGCCCTGCACAAACCTTCCGGCGTGAGAATAAGAATTTGTATATAGAGATTTACCATGACCAAATAATTTCTTGAATTTCGATCTTTTACGTAAAAACGAACTAAGTAACCGAGAGTAACACTTGTTATAGAAAGAAAGAAAAGAGTAAGTATATCAGTCAAAGAACGATCTTGGCTTCCAAAGCTTGGGTAGTCACAAACTTCTTACATGCGTTTAAAGAAACTACGCAAAAGATGGAAAGGAATCTTTCTTATTAAAAGCTACTTCGTTATAACGCATTGTTTAATACTCCGCAGCCTTTGGTATAATTTCTTGTCTATATTTTATAATTCTACTATACATTTTATTTTTCGTAACCACAGCCAACTTTTCGATATAATACTCACTTCGCTTAAAACATGTGCAAGCGATTGTATGTGAACATTACGGGACGGGGAGTATATTATAACTGCATATATGATGCAAATTGAGCTTTAGAATAGCGAAGTGATTTCATTCCATAGCCAAGACAACAAATAATGATTCATGATAATACTAATATAGGTTCCAAACACCAGAAATTTCGATAACCCTAAGCTACGTTTAACAAACATTAGTAAAAGTTGAATATTTTCATTTCTCTTTTTTCAGACAACAATATCTTGACATTTCTCGATTTTGTCGGGGTAATTCGAGGAAGCACCCGGAGGAGGAGGCGGAATTGGAGCTGATGATGAAGAAGAAAATGTAGTCGGAGACAATATTATCGCATTCTTCACCTTTGACACGTTGGCAAGGACCGATAATGGAGTCACATCTCCAACTACTGTAAGCTTCTTAGCTGCAAAGTCTATGCTGAAAGATGTTACCCCTGCCCAAAGTGACAAAGTTAAGTATGGGTTTGAACAAATGTTACAACCAATTAGCTGTTATTTGTCTAAATTTTATGGCCGTGCATTTAACGCACGGGTGTTAGACTGGTTTCATTTTAATGAATATTGTGATATGAAAATATAAACATAAATGTCAATTGCAAACCTTCCATTCTAGAGATATGCTTTCGCATTTTCTTTTCACATCCTCGGCAGTGTAATGACACCTTCAAAACAACGACCTGCAACTGCAACCAAATAAAATCAATTATTTATCAATCAATAACCATTTAAGTTTTGTGACATGAAGTCATGAACTTTCCATTTATGGTACAAACACATTCATTGTACATAAATCATGTAAAATGAATATTCCATAAATTAAATACTCCCCTTCCTCGGTCTAAAATATCTAAAATATATATTAAAAATAAATTATTAATTGATAACGATAATATTTACTCCCTCCGTCCCCTCCGACTTATGATTTTTGGTCAACTTGATTACACTTTGATCAATAATTTAAATAAACAATAATTATCTTAAGGAAAATTTAAAAATTGTTATTTTATCACGATTGATAGTATTTTCAATAACAATTTTTAAATTTTTATTAGGATACTTGTTTTTTATTTAAATTATTGGTCAAAGTGTGATAAAGTGGATAAAAAAAAAACTAAGTCGAATGGGACGGAGTGAGTGCAGTGAAGAGTTGTTGTAAAGACATCAGTATTGAATGGTCAAGGGTAAGTTTGGTACTATACTCTGTTTCTAAAAATGTGCAAAGGCTAAACAATAAATATTTTGATACAATATAACAAAATTTCATTCATAATTTGTCCAAAATCAACTATGTCATGGCCAAAATTCCTACTATCATAGTAAAGAAGAACTGCCACTTGATGTGCTTATTGGATCTAGAACACCAAGGTTTGAAATAAAGAACTTATATTTACAACCTAGAAAAAAACATGAAAAATTGGAATTTTGATCTCTGGTGCCACTTTCAGTATAGTTGAGCTAAAAAGTGATGACTAATAATTCTCACACAAATAATGTAAGGATTTTTTTAACCAAAACCTACCTCGAAAAGATTCAATCTAAAAAAAAAAAAACACGTAAGTTATGATTTTACAAAAACTACTTTCTTTTAATTTTTTTTGAATGGACAAAAATTCCGTATTTATAACTGATAAATGAATTTATCAGTTAACTGATTTAGTTGTTTAACCAAATATCAAGCACAAAATACTTTTTAAAAAAATGATAAATGAATTTATCAGTTATAAACAACTGATAAATGTCATTTAAAAAAAAGTAAAAATAAAAAAAAATAAAATAAAAAAGGAGGTTTTTGCAATATTCAAGGAGTTTTTTTTGTAATTTGTGTGTGTGTGTGTTTTTTTTTGTAATATCATTTTTTCAAAAGTAGTTTTTGGTAAATGCCCCATAATATAAATGTAAATAAAAATGACGAGATGTTACGGTTTCACTCGAAACTGAAGTCATACGATGTGTGAGAGAGACAGAGACTGAGAGTGAACCTGGTCAATCGAGGGCGATGAAGAAGGTGGTTGCACTTTAGAAGCAGAGGAAGATGAAGAGGATGGCTCATCTCTTTGAACATCCTTAGAGTTTTCTTTCTGAACCAAGGTCAAAATGGGGTCAAAATCATTCAACACATTCAACACAGCCTTATCACTCAACGAGTACCTAGAAGAGCTAGGTGGGGTGATAAAAGCACTTGGCTTAGTACAACCCCACCCCCCTTGTCCCTTCCTCTTCTGGTCACCGCCTTTTGACTTAATACGGACCTTCTTAGTTTCATTGTCACCACTTGGAATGCTTTTGTAGTGATGGTTATAAGGTTTTGGAGAGATGGGATGTTGTGGGTTGGAACAAGGAGGGGTGATGAAGGATTTTGGGACCCTTTTTTCGTGTCGAATGATGGGGTTGTGGCGGTTGATGGATTGGTTGGTGGTGAGGTGGGTGGTGGAGGAAATGGATGAGGTTGGTGATGAGGAGGAGGTGGTGGAGGATGAGGGTTCAACTATGGTTGTTGAAGCTTGGGAGGGGCAAAGTATGTCTATGCCTTTCATTGTTTTGAGGGAGTGAAAATTGTGGAGAAAGTGTGAATGAAATGGGCTAGAGAATCAGCATTGAATGTTGTGTTTGTGTGTGTGTGTGTGAGAGAGAGAGAGAGAGAGAGAGAGAGAGAGAGAGAGAGAACACAATAATACTAACAGAGAGAACACAATAATACTAACAGGGTGAATCTACGGTAGTGCTTGGTGTTGTACAGACAACAAATTTTTTGGTTTTTTTTTTTTTTTTTTTAAGAAAACGCCGTCGTTTTGACCTGTTTTAAAGAACAGACAACATCAAATGTTTCGCGCTTAATGAAGCCTATTATATTTATGTATATAAAGTGGTGCCTAGTGAAGCCTATTATCTCTTATATATGTAAACATTTTGAATTTTAATTTTGCATCAATTTTTTTCTTTTAGTAAAAAACAGGCAACACCAAAACATTTGATGTAGATCCACCACCGAATACTATCCAGAGTTTTGATCCAAACAAATATGGGGGTCATGAGCAATTTGTAATCAATCTAAATGAACATTTGAACCTATATTTGATGAGTAACATAGTACAGTACATTACCATATGCTTCTTCGGGTTCAGAAAGCTTATCCCATTTTTTTACTTTTTCACGGTCAATTCAATCGAACTTTATATTTTTATATTTTACGAAAATTTAATATCCTTGTGCAATTTCAGGGACAGATTCCTTAAGGTGCGTTTGGCTTCATTATAAATTATACAGATGAATTTTTACTGTGTTTATGTAAAATAATGTTTATTGATTGGGCACTGCCATACATGGCCTACAGATGAGGATAAATCCAAAGACATTGAAGTGGAAGTGGACAAAGCAACGGCAAATAAATCAATGTTTGAATTATTGAAGATGGGTCGTTACATGAATTTGAAGGGTATATTTTGTAAATTGGAGATTGGCTTCTAACCCTATATGGCCAAATCAAAATTTCATACCTAAGGTCTCCTGGCCTTGTGGTATGCTGACCGGCCTTCCTACTAGGAGATCATGAATTCGATCCCCCTTGAGGGGATCTTTGTGGATTTATTTCTTTCATGAGTTCAGGATCCTTTGGAGTCCCTGGGACACATCCGAGCAGTGAAGGAAGCAACATTGCTGGACTTGCAACCTCAGCGTGAAGAGTTTGACTGCCGTGTTATAGGAGGGCTCCCTTGGGGGTATAAGGGGTGCTGCCACCCCGGCTGCCTCGGGCATATCCCGCGATTTACCTCCCCCAGCACTCTGAGGGGCCAGAGCCTAGGGGTCCAAAAAGTATAAGAATTACTTTTTCACTATTTTTTTAGTTTTTAAGAGAATAAATAAAATTATTTAAATTATAAGTAGGGCTGGCAAATTTTCTAAAATCGTACCAACTAACTTATGTAGCAACCGTACCAATTATAATTGGTATGTGACAATTGATATACCGAAATGTTGGTATGGTAGTACCGTACCAATTATGTATAATTGGTTGGTACACGGTAAATAAGTTTAATGTTGGTTGATATAACGAATACCAATTATAATTTTTAAAGCCATTGCTTTTTTTACTTTTCCAGTGGCTACGTTTCCAAAGTCATTGCTTTTTTTGTTATTAGTTGTATAAAATTAATTAGATTTGAGTTTCATGCCATTGATATATCAAAGTATATGGTTGGTACTACCCACATGAAAGTTGTAACTGCACACTCCCCTTAGAAGGACACATGCTCACTGTCCAATCCCTATACATTACATTATTACTTCTCTTTCTCATTCTCCCTTTACAGTTAAGATAAATGCATAAAGTTACTCACATTATATTCTCTATTTACTTGTCACCAGTTTGTTGAAAATATAATTTGCATGACCTTGTTTTCTATAGTGTGTAGTTTGAGCTTCAGGAGGTAGGTGATAGTTATGTGAGTAATTTTTCATACTTAAGTCCACTGATGTTACCAAGGATAGTAATAATGACCCTCAATAAGTTTTGTTGCTGTTTTTTTTTTTTTTTTTTTTTTTTTTTTTTTGCCATTTTTCAGAGTAAATATTTTGATTTGCTGGTGCTTGCCTATTTATTTTGTCAATTGTTGCTATCACTGCTTTATCCAATAGGACCAATACTAATACAGTCAAAACCGTTATTGCTGGTTTATATTACAGATAGATCTTTCAAATGGTATGGAGGAAGATGAAATTGAAATGTTTACCAAGTATTTGTTTGTGTAGCGCAAGAAGAAACAACTTGTAAGCGATGGTGTATCTCATATTCGGAATCGAGAAAGCATTGAACAATATGAGTTGACGTGGACCATGACTCATATTTAATTTGACATCGTGTACAAAGGGATTGTGACATTTGATTTATCAAGGAATCAAGCTTTGATGTTATATTAATTTGATGAATATAATGGTTTGCTAGAAACCACTTATGTCTTGTGAGGTCGATGTTTCGACTCACTACCAACATAAATATAATTCATAAAGGGTCACACACAAAAGAACAAATTGGAAAAAGCTGAAAATTGGAATTGTGTAATGGCACGACTCGTGCCCTTGGTCACGAGTCGTGACATTGAGCAGTATGACTGCAAAGGCAAAAGGAACGACTCGTGAAGAAATTTTGGCCTTGTGGGATTGCGCACGACTCGTGCCTTAGATCAGCACGAGTGTATTATTTAGCACGAGTTGTGGTACGACTGATTTTGGCCTTGGCACGACTCGTTCTCTCCATCACGACTCGTGTCCTTGGCGAATTTGTGCCCGTACGCGTTTTCCTTTGGCGAATTGGTTTTTGGTTTGAACTAGATTTCTCCCTAAAGGTTAGGGATTTATAATTGATATAAATACAAATCTTTTCCTCAGCCAAAAACACATGTTTTAGAGTTTATGAAACACTAAAATATTGATATTGATTAAGAATCATATATCAAAAACACTGCAAATTGATTCCAAAATTTTGTCATTGATTTGGCAATAGGCTCCTTTTGAAATTAATCCATTGGAGACTATTAAAGGATGTATTCTAGATTTATTGAGAAGATGCCATTCACATCGATCGGATTTCAAGCCGTTTAGGACCACAAATTTTCTTTGTGCTCAAACAAACTCAAAATCTTCCGTAAAAGTAGAATATCTGGCTAAAATATTTAGCATTTCAATATTTCCTATTTCATATCGTCAAAATAAAAATAAAAAACAATTTCTCTTTCATGAGCTTCTTAAATCAAGTACATGAGGATATATATGTCTATAAGATTTGTTGAATTCATTGTGACCCTTAGAAGTTTAAGCAATTTAGGACCACAATCAACTTAAAAAGCACCTATTTTTGAGTTGGTCCGCGAGAAACGCGTTTCCCCTTACTGTACGGAGAAACGGGTTTTTTAATATCCAGAAATCTTCAAAATGAATATTCAGAAATCTTCAAAATGAATATTCAGAAACTCATTTTGAATGTTTCTGGATACTCATTTTGAATGTTTCTGGATATTCATTTGATGGTTTCTGGATATACATTTGAAGGTTTCTGGATACTCATTTTATAGTTTCTGGACATGGTCAATTGTGTGTTTCTGGATATTCAATTTGGTAGTTCTGGATATTCATTTAATAGTTTCTGGATATTCATTTTAAAGGTTTCTGGATATTCATTTTGAAGGTTTCTGGATATTAAAAAACTCGTTTCTCCGTACAGTTTCTCCTTAGATTTTACGCCTATTTTTTGAGTTCAAAAGGTTTTGTGGAAACGGACTTCGAACTGCTATAATAGCGCTGGAGTTTGCTCCAGCGTTGCCGTGATCAAAATCACACAACCGAATGTAAGAAGTGTATAACGCAATGTTACAATTTTTTTTTTATTTTTTTTTGAGTTCCAAAGAATTTTTTGAAGAAATTTTTCGGACTGCTATAGCGCTGGTACACGTTACAAATTTTTGGTTACTCGTTACAAATTCAATAGACGTGAGCGCAGTAGGGTCCTCACGCAACGTTAGGAAACAGAAACTGGCTGCTTTATGGTTCGTGCACTCCCTAGAATGGTAACGCAAATGAACTCAATTATTTCAATCAGACCTGAATGATGATGGGTAGCAAGAGAAGAGAAGAAAAGGTAAGAGAAAAGGCATTATATAGGAAGGTAGAAGGAATAATATACCTCCGCAGGTCTACTTCAAGCGATGTTCCTTTCACGAGACGTTAAGAGTTCAAACCTCACCAAAAAAACGCAATTTCTACCACTTTCAAGTGCCACATTTGTAATAGATTTAGTCATTTATTAATAAAAAAATCCATTTTTTTTTAAAAAAAGGAATAATATACCTCCAAAAGCTTTCTATAAACTTCTACCATTTTATGTGCAGTAGTCCAAGCAGGAGTTCACACCACTAAGCCACACTTAAGCACTAAGTAGGTGACACTGACTGATACGGTTTCACATTCAAGTTCAAGACATGGACTTGTCACCTTACCATGGGTCCATCATAAACA
This sequence comes from Adenophora triphylla var. japonica, assembly GCA_022495995.1. Taxonomy (NCBI): domain Eukaryota; kingdom Viridiplantae; phylum Streptophyta; class Magnoliopsida; order Asterales; family Campanulaceae; genus Adenophora; species Adenophora triphylla. The sequence goes on along the minus strand of JAFEMH010003890.1, from coordinate 172,650 downwards.
AAAACTTCAATGTATTAAGATTGTTATACATCCACATGCTATTAAATACTACAAGGTGCAAAAGTACTGAATTCCAATAAATGTGGTCTTTGGTTATTAGGGCATGTGGTTGGAAAACTGAGAAATAGATTATTTTTTTCCAACTCGGACGGATGAGTCATTTACTATTAATATGAAGGAGCTTAAAAGCTGGTGATATTCAACTGTATAGCAATCGAGATACTATTGCTATGCTAGCGGACAATTGGGCCAAACCAATATCTCCCATGTGAGTCCAAACCCAAATTGAGAGAGACTATGTAGTAATTAGAGAGAGAGAGAGACCGAAAGAAGAATTCTTTCTATTTCAGAAAATTGCGTACTTACAATTGAAACCAAACTCTCCTTATATATATATGGAGAGAAAATTTTTAGCCAAATAAGCCAAGACAAACAACTTTTACAAAAGTAAAGAAAACAAACAACTTTTACAAAAGTAAAGGTGACATTATTGAAGCCGGGTACACATTGGGCCCCATCGACACATTCAATAATGAATACAGAACAAAAAAACAAAATACTTTACTACTACTTTAATAAAGCAAGATTCTTGCTGTCTAAAGCAAACATTATTGCTTGAAGTGCGCGGGCCCCCTTTGCCGACATAGTTATTCCTTTGAATCTTATCCCGTGATATTGCAGAGATGCTTGATCTGTATGAGCATTAGATTTAACTGTAGACTTCTCCCTTTTGACCTTAGTAATTCGTTTAGAGTCATTTCTAGACGGGTCGGAATTTCCGGAATCGCTCTATTTCTTTTTTCCTCATCTATCTGGGTCTTAAGGAGTTCAATTTCCTCCTTAATTTTCTTTTCTCTTTTGTTGAGCTTGTCAAAAGATGATTTTATCGGAGACATTTAATCTTTATCAATTGGAGCTTTTCCCTTAGAAGCCCTTGATTGCTGGGCTATTGCCTCTATTAGAGAATCCCAGAAATCTTCTTGTGTAGGCTCTTCTGGCTAAGTTTCGCCTGCTAGACAATTAAAAGTATTAATTGAATCCATAGATCAATGAGACGAAACAGTCTTCATTGATTCATCATCCTTTGAGGACTGTGATTGGAAGATTTTGAGGAATTGGTTCTTCAGATGATCCATAACTTTAACCATAATTTTTCCTCCGATTCTTTTGGATATTTTTTCTGAAAATAATTTTTCAGACTGCTCATTGAGCCTTGTTGGAATCCTTGTTCCTTAGGACCCTTACTGTGGTCATCATTGATAACAGTTTGAATATTAACTTTCAATTTTTGGATATCTTTTGTACCCATTTTATTCCACCATTTGAAGAAGAAATTTCTTTGTATTATGGGAATATCTAAGCAATCAGAAGAGATGGAAATTGTTCATCTCCAAATCCATGGGATTTGGAATTTTACAAAAAATAAGAAAGGACATTGTCCATAAATTATTTTCTCGGTATGTAATTTTGAAATTAGAGGACTATTGTCACACCAAGGATTATACAAATCCATAATTACTTTTGGCAATATTTTCAAAGAAGGGCCAAATTTTGACCACCAGTTGTAAATCCAATTGGGAACTGGTTTTTTCAGAATTTCTTGATTTATAGTAAAAAACGAAGAATGTTTATTCTTGAGATTTTGATGATAAAATACTTTAGAAAAGACTTGGATATAATCCCAATAATTAAAATAAATATATTTTCCTTCAGCTACTCTTATAGTTTTTTCTCCATTTGGATTCAATCTCCATTCTCTTGGGAGCAATATATCTTATTGATATTGAATTTGTTGTAGTTTATAAAACTTTCAGGATTATTATTATTATAATGGTGGGTAATGGTTACTGATTCAGTAACTTTTAGCAAGATTTTCAAATTTGGTCTTGCTTGCCCCTGTAAGCCTGGATATCCTCTGGTTTTGAGGTATCTTGTTTTTATTGACCACCCATCATTATGGGCTATCTGTATATCTTCATCCTAGATATACATAATAAATTCTGTGACAGGATTCTCAAAGTATTCCTGTTCCCGAGAATTCTCAGTAACTGTTATCTCTTTGTAAGATATTATCTTACTGGATGAGGTGGAAGCAATTTCTTACCTTCTTGGTGGTGCAGGTAATTGCTGCACATTCCTTGGCCTTGATTGGTAGACTGTCAAATCTCCAATTAGAGGAACAGTTGGTGATTCTTGATGGGGTAGCATATTGTTACTCCCATTTCCTCGACAACGGCCATAGCTGCGTCCTCTTCCCCTATTAGGGGTTGTCATTCTCCCTTTAAAAATTCCCGGGTTAAATAATCGGCAAGAGAATTATTTTCCCCTTTTATATATTGAATATCAAATTCAAAGGCAGAGAGCTGAGCTTGCCATCCAGCAAAAATTTGTTTTGCCACGAGATTTTTAACATCCTTTTCAATAATTGATTTTGCTGAACTGCAATCAATTCTTAGCAAAAATTTTTGATTTAATAAATCATCTTGAAATTTTGAAATACATTTAATAATAGAAAGCATTTCTTTCTTAATTGTCGAATATTTCGACTGAGTTGGATTCTATTTTCCAGAAGTAAATCTAACCAGAACTTCTTTTGAAGTTTCTGGATTGACTTGTTTTAATATACATCCATATCTTATATTGGAAGCATATATTTCAACTATTTTGAAATATTTTGAATTTGCCAAAGATAAACAAGGTAAACATATTACCTTGGCTTTGATTGTCCTAACCGCTTGAGAATGTTCCTCTGTCCATGGTTTAGGACTTTTCTTAAGCCTGGAATACAATATAGCTGTATCTTTTGCTAAATTTTCATAATAATCTGAAATATAATTCAGACTTTCCAAAAATCTTTGTAATTATTTTATATCATTTATGTCCTCAGGGAATTTAGAAGCAAATTCAATACTTCTATCTATAGGAATAATTTTTTCTTGATTAATTATATGACCCAAAAATCTAACTTGGGTTTGAAACAATTTCATTTTGGGTGCAGATATAACTAACCCATTATGAATTATCAAATTTTTAAATATTTTTAAATGTTTAATATGTTGATCAATTGTTTTAGAAAATACTAAAACATCATCAATGTATACAATTATAAATTCTGTATATGTATTAAATATATCATTCATAATATTCTGAAATTCAGAAGGAGCATTTTTTAATCAAAATGGGACAACATTCCATTCAAAATGTCCAAATGGGACAGTGAATGCAGTTTTGTATCTATCAGATTCATTAATTTGAATCTGCCAATATCCCGATTTCATATCAAATTTAGAAAAGATTAAAGCATCATTTAATCTATCCAATAAATCTTTTTTATTAGGAATTGGATATCTAATCCATTTTAACACTTTATTAAGTGGTTTATAATTGATTACTAATCTAGGAACACCTCGTTCCTTTTCAGCTGCTTTGTTTACATAGAAAGTTGTGCAGCTCCAAAGGGATTTAGATTTACGAATTAATTTTTTCTCTAGAAGAGAATTTATTTCATTTTTATATAATTCTAAATATTCACGATTCATTTGAGCCGGCCTAGCCTTTGTAGGTATTTGTTTTTCATCAAAACCATCTTCATAAGGTAAAGAAACAAAATGTTTCTTTCTGTCCCAAAATGCATTGGGTAAGCCATTACATACCTCATTATTGAATTGTTGTTCAATTAATTTAATTTGATTTTGAATATTACTCTTTTTGAGTTGTTCATTTATATTTAAAATTCCTATTTCTTCTTTAAGAAAATATAATTGTTTTTCTTTATTTAAAAGGATATCCCTTACTTCATTAAGCATACAGGTTTGAGGATCTGTTATAAATTCAAATCTAATTTCTTTACCATCTATTATGGTAGAGATTCCTGTTTGGTCAATATTATTTATTGACATAATTTTATGTAGGAAAGGAGTTCCTAATATAATTCTGTGAGTAAGACCTTTTACCAGAATGAAACATGTGGGTAAACAAATATTTTGATTACAAATATAGGCATCTGATAATTTATATTTAACTCTTAATTTATCTCCTCCTGCCTGGGTTAGAGATTGGTTTGTTTTTGAGAATTATTTGGTAGGAATTATTCCCTCTTGTAAACAATTTAAATCAGCACTACTATCTATTAGTGCTATCTTATTTTTTTTTAATATAAAATCTCTATTAATTACTAGAGTTATTCTCACAAACCATTTTTGTGATGTAACTTGCTCTAAAAGATTTAAGTATCCAATTTTATCAGTATTACCGATGGAAGCAACATCTTTATCAGTATTGCTTGTGGATGCTATATCCTGTATTTCCTTTAATTTAAGAGATTTTGTTTCTAACAAGGTCATTCTTGTTGATAGACCTTCATTATTTTGTTTAATCTGAGATATTTCAGTTTTTAATATATTTATTTCTCTTTTTAAATCAACAATTGAAACAGGTGTTTCTTTGATATTAGATTGTTGAAATCTATGCAAAACCTCACTTAATTGGTAAGGTGCTTCTACTATTAAGGTTTTAATCATTTTTTCCTTTAAATCAGAATCCTTAATTGATTCTATTACTTTTAATGCCTTCTCTTGATCGGCATTTATGACATTTAATCCATTCATATCTACTATGGATTTCCAATAATTTAATTCATTACACTGACAATCATTTTTGTCAGGGGATGATGAGTCTGAAGAAGTTTCATAACTTAATCCTAAATCTTCTTTATTAGAAGATTCTTGTTCTGATTCAGAATTAATAAGCTTTATCTTTTTTAATTGTGAACGTAATTGTTCATCTTCTATCTCATTAAGAGCTTTTTTAGTCCAACTTTGATTAGCATAATGGCCAATATTACCACATTTGTGGCAACTTATATCAAGCTTTTTTGCTTTTCTTTTTCCCTTACTAGGCATAAATGCTTTTCCCTTTTGCTTGGATTTAGCCTTATAATAATGCCTCTTATAATTCTTTTTATAAGGATTTTCATAATATTTTTCTTTATTTTTTTAAGATTTATTTTTCTTATAAACAATTTTATGTTTTTTCTTAACTTTAGTATTTTTTGGGATAAGAGATTTTCCTATGTCAAAAGTAAATTGTTCACAGAATTCACCGAGTTGATGTTTTTCTGATAATTTTTGCTTTATTAATTGATTTTTTAACTTAATGTCATTACACAAAGTTAATCCTTCATTTATACAACTACTAATTAGTTGCCTATATGTTAAATCGGAATAATTAATATTTATTTCATCATTCTTCATTCTTAAGGATTGCCGAACCTTTTCAGCAAAAAGATGAGGAAGACCATCTATAAATTTAGATTTTCAATGTGTTGAATTAGGATTAGTTAATTGATAAACCCTAGACAAGAATGTATCTTTATACCATCTAAAATGGCATAAAGAAGGACATCTAAGGTTTTGAAAAAGTGTTTGCAACTTCTCAGTAATTGGGACTGTTGTTCCTACAAAATGTTGTAGGATAGCAAGACACAAAGTATATACTGCATCTTCTTCCCCAGTAGTGGCAATTGTTGCACTACTTGGTTCAGTTTTTACCAATTTTTTATGGTTCCTAATTTCTATTCTTTGTATCTCAGTGAAATAATTTTCCCACCAACCTCTTAATTGTCCTACAAAACCAGTGGTTATAAAGGACGCTATTGAACTATCACTATTTCCATATTGTTTACAAACAGTAGAATACATAATGATTCTATGTATTACATCTATTATTTGTTTATCGTTTAATCCATCAATTTCCATTCATAAATGGCTTTTCCTGAATAAGAATTCTGGAATTGCTCAGGTTCTTCAAAAAGAAGATCTTGAGGGGAAGGTCTCTTGTAATAATATTTTTCAAGAGGTTTTGGAGCATATATTGGATTTATTTCATTATTATTAGTGTTTAGATTAGCAAACATATAATTAACTGATTAATATCACCGATCTTTTCTGAGGATTCTGAGTCAGTCTCAATCTCAGTCTCATAAGGCTCATATTGACTTGATGTCCCTTCTTTGGACAGAACACTGAGATGCAAATCTCTCAGTTTTTGTTTTAAAATATGAACAAAATCATCATTATTAGTCTTCATTTTAAATCCTTTGATATGGATAGGAGGTTGAATCATGGGAGCATCTGTTTTAACAGATGAAGATGATTCCTCTTGATTTGATTTATTTAATTGTTTTAATTGATCAATTAATTGTTGTTGGTTTTCAATATCTTTTTTTAGAGATGTTAAATCTTTTTCAAGGGATATAAATTGATCTCCTAAACATATTAAAAAAGTGTTTGTATAATTTTGAGATTTAATTATAGCATTTAACTCTTTAATTGTTACTTGCAAGATTAAATAGGCTGTAGCCTCTGTATCTTTATTCAAACAAATTATTTGTTCAGGAGGAAAAAGTAAATTAACTGTTTCTCCTATTTTTGCCTTCTAAGATCTTTGCAAGACTAATATTTCATTATTAATATTATTAATATGATGTTTCATAAACCATCTAACAAAATATATGAAATCTTGAGTTTTTTTCCAAATAATCATAGTATTTATTTTTGAATTCATTTAATTCTTCTTTTGAGTATTTATTAAAATACTATTCACGAAATTCTTTATGTTCTTCTCCTTGAAATTCCTTATTGAGAATTCCTCTCATTTCACTACCTGAAGAATAATCAATCATTTATATAGAAACTCATTTCTGATTGAGTAGGAGATTGCCTACTCTGATTTTCGGTTTTATAAATTCCTTCTGGAATTCTATTCTAACTTATTCTTATTTCTTCAACAGATTCTAAATCTTCTCTTATTTGAGAAGTTGATCCTCTAGCTGTCTCATTCGAATTTGTATAAAATTCGCTTGAGGTGGAGTACCTAGCAAACATTGACCTAGGTAATTTTATAGTTCTTTGAGATTAAAATTTATTTCTACATCTCCTTCGGATGTTTGAATTATTTGATCTATGGTTTTATTTAATTTTGGTTCAGGTTCTATTTTCTGAGGAAGAGACCAAGTTGTTGGGAAGTTTATTTCATCCCACCTAATCAACCTATTAGTTGCTATATTTGAAGTTAATAAATTTATTTGGACTACAGTAGTAGTTCCTGAAAATGATATTTGTCTTACTTTTGAATTTAAAGTATGTAAGACTTTATAATAAATTTTATAGCATATTGCTATTATTTCACTTCCTGATTTAAAATTATAACCATTAGTATAAATTGTTAGTTGCATAGCATCTAATAAATTACTATCAGATAATGATAGGTTCAAATTAGGAGATACATCAAAATAAACTGGTCCATGACAAAGACTAGTTTCAATTAAAGCTGCTAAAGAATGTTTGAAGTCTTCACATCTACCATCTCTAACATATGTCATTATACTTGAATTTACTCCTAACAACGTTAAGGGTTTAAATGCAATTTGCACTAGTCCTATATGGATAAACTTATAATTCCTAAAGGGAATTAAATCTTTTTTACTCAATAAACTAATTGTTTGAGAAATTATGATATTCTAATTGTTTGCTCTATAATTTTTATAGTAAACCTATATCGCATATCAAAAAACCAATATTATAAACATGGTTTGAAGGAACGGAAGGGATTACCCATTTATTCAATTTATCCAAATTTTTTGGATATCCCACTAATTCTGCATTCTTTATTAATTCTTCTTGCATTCTTTATTAATTCTTCTTGATGATCATTATTATCCATATTCATAAATAAAATCAGCTAATTTTGTTGTGATTGGCCGAATAATAGATTTAAATCTAAGTATGACTTATTAACTTGTAAAAGAAATGACATAAAAATACAATCTTTTTGGTCATCTTTGCAAATGAATAACTCATTCAACTATCAACCCGAAGGGATAGACGGAAGAAATCCAGACGAACGAATTACTCATTTAACTATCAACCCGAAGGGATAGACGGAAAAAATTCCAAAATCAAAGATGTGGAATATTTTTAACAAAAATTTCCTTTTTCTTTTTCATCCCAAAAATAGCCTTTTGCAATCCTCTGCACTTACGGCTTGACAGATGAACTTTCAAGAAAACAATAAAAATATTTCCATTTTTACTTTTTTTTTTTTTTTTTCATACTTAGCTTAGTCTACATCTGGCCAAACACAATAATTTAGCTACAAGTCGACATTAAATAATTTAAAGAAGAAGCATTAATAAAAGCATTAATTAAAGAAAGATAAGAAAGATATATATATATATATATATATATATATATATATATATATATATATATATATATATTCTAGGATTCCACCTTGGGGCAAATACTTTTATACATACCTCTTCTGGTTGATCTATACCATAAGCTATTCTCGTAAGATGATACACACTAGCTAACAGTCCGCCCGGTGCTACATCATAGGCACATTGGGAACGTAAATAATTGTAACCATATACATATAAAATGACAGCAATGGAATGCCAATCCCCAGGCTTTATTTGTAAAGTCTCTATTCCTTGGTAGTCGAAGCCCAAAGATCTATGAATTAGTCCATGCTTAACTAGCCAAGCAAACAAATAACCCTGCATCTTTTTTCTCTCTCCCGCATTTTTTGTATAAGTATTTCATACATTTACGATGAATTTTATGAAGATTGATCCATCCTTTTTATTCGATTTGATTTTGTATAAAAGAATCGTGTCTAATTCTCTAATCCGTGGGAAGAAACTTAACTTTGACTTTTGTATTTGAAAAAGGTTTCGGGAGGTCTCTCCGAAATCGATGGCGGTTTATAAAGAAATCCTTGATCATAATTTCCAGTATGACTACTTCGACCAACTTGAAAAAAAATAGAGGGGAGGATGAGACATGAGAGCTAACCAAGGAAAAAGAGAGGATATATAATTGAGTATTAAATGAACCTCTTTAAGGTTAATAATGGAAATGAAAATAAGTTTTTAAAATATTTGAATAATCAAATGGAACTATCCTAAATAGAGGGAGTAATATTTATGAGGCATTTACAAAAAACTACTTTAGAAAGATGGAAATTACAAAAAATAAAACACATAAGTTCGAAATTACAAAAAAAAAAAAAAACTTGGTTTTTTTTTTATCAGTTTGGTCAAACAACTGATAATTGTGAATTATCAGTTGTTTGAACAACTGATAACTGAAATTATCAGTTGTTTGAAGGACAAATTACTCTTCAAACAACTGATAATTTCAGTTATCAGTTGTAAACAACTGATAACTGAAATGATCACTTATTTGAACAACTGATAACTGAAATTATCAGTTGTTTGGCCAAAACTGATAAAAAAAAAACAAAAAAATTTTTTTTTTAAAAAAAAGTTTTTTTGTAAAAAAAGAAAAAAAAAGTAGTTTTTTATAATTTCCCATCTTACATGTTTTATTTTTGTAAATGCCATATTTTTTAGCAAGTTTTTTGTAATAAACCCAATATTTATTTGGTCTATTACAGGATGACCTGGTGTCGCTCGAGGCAGAGCTCTTGGCTAATACACGACATGGTTTCAAGCATGCAGTTGGTCTTATTTTCCTTCTGTTTTTGGGGGCTCTTTTTCTTGAGCTTATTTCTTCATTGACTAGATTTTAAGGCTAATAAAATCTGCGCTAGATTTTTCTTTAGGGACAGTGCATAAGTAACTGCACTAAGGTGGTATTCTCATACTCAGGCTATTCTTGTCATCTCTACTGCGAGCGTAAATGCTACTGCAGCAATTCTTAGATAAAATTAATATTAAGATTTAAATATAATGGCCGGGTTCTGCCTACATGGAAAATAATCTACACGGCAAAACAACAGAGGTAACAGGTTAACTAACTAAGCAAGCCAAACTCGATAACTGGACTGAAACAAGGCTCAAGAACAAAAAGTGTACTCAACAAGAAAACGTAACATTTCAACTCTTGAGAACATATCAAAATCTATTCGCTAGTTAAGCCATTACACTAACATAACATGCCCCAAAAGGGCCAAGAAAATCAGTACTTTGTAAAAAGTTATGATCGTGGATAAAAAAATGAAGCCGTATTCCTACAGATGAGGCAAATACCTGGAAATCGCAGCATTTTTTTTTTGGAAAAGTTTTTTTTTTTAATCCAAGATGCCAGTGAAGGGAATAAACAGCATAGAGAATTATGTAATTGAATCTATACATACTGGTGATTCGGCTTCAGTTTTATTTGTTTCCTTTCCCTTCATCTTCATTCAAGATGCGGTTCTGGAAATCAGACACCATCTTAGGCAGTCCTTCTCGTAGGGGTATTTTGGGCTCCCAGTTTAGAAGCTCTTTGGCTTTGCTTATATCTGGTTTCCTCTTGTGAGGATCATCAGCGGTGTTTTCTTTGAATTCGATTGTGGCACTGGAGTCAATTGTTTCTTTGACCACCTATAATGTAGGTAAAATGATGCAAATTCGTGAGTTTGTAAACTGGGACAAGAATATAATTATGAGTAAAAGTAAAGAAATAAAAGATAACCTCAGCAAGCTCTAACATGGTGAACTCCCCAGGATTACCCAAGTTGAAAGGTCCCACATGCTCACCTTCCATTAAGGCAACCAATCCATCAACCTGAAAATAACTGCCAAGTCATCTTCCCTCATTCCAATACTTCAAAACAGATACTCCCTTCATCCCAAAATGAATGTCCAAAAAAAAATTTCGAATTTGCTCTTGATCAAGAGCAAAATGAATTTTTTGACATTCATTTTGGGACGGAGGTAGTAAAACAACCTTTATATGTATTATCATTTATATTGAACCTTGAATATTATCATCGCTGCATCACTTTCCATTCCAAGAAACATATAGGCCCCATTTGGTTCGTGGTAAAACGAGGGAAAGTGGGGGAATGGAATGGCCAATTCCGTTTGACTTTTTCCGTTGACGTGTTTGGTTCACTTTTGGCAAAATTTTCCATTCCAAAGGAATGGCCAATTCCACCATTTAATGGAATTTATCATTCCTTTCCCAAATTGGATGGAATGATGAATTCCATTCCATTGGAATGAATTGAACAAAATATTATGACCAAAATACCCCTCCCCACCCCACCTCCTACCCCCCCATGGGGTCAAAAAATAAAATAAAATAAAATAAAATTTAAATTTAGCCCCTTTTTTTTTGCTTTGATAATGGACGAATTGACGAGGTCAGTCTAAGATGATATACCAATGTGTATGTTGTTCGCAGATGATATTGTGCTAATTGATGAGACAAGAGAGGGTGTTGAAAGTAAATTGGAGTTGTGGATACACTTTGGAATGTCGAGGTTTTCGACTAAGCAGAAGTAAGACTGAATATTTGGAGTGTAAGTTTAGCAGAGTTGGAAGTAGGGAGGCAGGGGCGATCACATTTGATGGAAATATTGCCCAAGCTTCTGAGTTTTTTCGCTATCTTGGATCCATTATCCAAAAGGATGGAGAATTAGATGGTGATGTGGCTCATAGTATTAAAGCAGATTGGTTGAAGTGGAAGAGTGCCACAGGGTTTCTATGTGTAAAAAAAAAAATTCATCATTTTAAATTTAGTTTTAACAATCCCACCCCACCCACCCACCCCCACCCCCTACCCACCTACCCCTAAATTTAATTTAAAACAAAATTAAATTTAGTTTTAATTTTGAAAGAAGGGTAAATTGGACATTATATATATTTTCATTCCATTCCTATAATTTGTATTTTCAACCCAAACATGAATGTTGAAGGAATTGAATGAAAATTCGATTTCATTCCATGCCAACCAAACACGAGGTTTGACCTCTTTTCATTCCTTTTCAATTCCTTCAAGAAAACCATTCCATTGACCATTCCATTCCTTCGCTTGTTTTCCAGCGAACCAAACGGGGCCATACTCCCTCCTTCCCATAAAGATGTTCCCATTTGCCATTTTAGTTTGTCCCAAAATGATAGTCTCATATACTTCCTCTGTCCCACTACAAACTACACATTTTCCCAATAAGGCATCCCACTACAAACTACACACTTCTTAAAATGAAAATGTTTTATTATGTTTATATTAATGTGACCCACATGTCATACTCACAACAACAATTCAATTATTATTCCCTACCCCACTTTCTCTTTCCTACCTCACTTTTCATACCCACAACACCTACTCCACTCACACTTTTCCGTAATTCCCGTACAAATAGTAAGTGTGTAGTTTGTAGTGGGACGGAGGGAGTACATGATTGTTAGGTTAAAATTAAAATCACTAAACTTCCGAAGATGCCAACCAAGGAAGAAGAGGGAGAGAGGAAAGGATGATAGCCAACCAAGGAAGAAGAGGGAGTAATAGGGTAATGAATAAACAATAAGATTAGTGAAGGAAATGAAAATAGGTTGTTAAAATGTTTGAATTGTAAAAATGGACTATCATTATGCGACGCAGGGTAGTTTATACAGGGTCTGCACCTTACATAAGCAATAATCTAGAAGGTCACGATATATAATCTTACTGGAGAAACTTAGAGGGTAAACTGCACAATAGGTTTTTTTATTGCTTTCTCAAAACACCAGCTAACAGTCTTCCATCCAGATGAATGTCAACATGTCTAGCAAATAAAAAGATGACATACCAAGTCAGAGACGTATTGGAAGCTTCGAGTTTGCTTTCCATCCCCATAAACAGTCAATGGTTGCTTGCGAATCGCCTGCAAAATGCATATAAAAATTACCGAGATGCCCATACGAATGAAAGCTTTCAAAAGTGATCGCGGACTCTAAATTTGAGTTATAAGAAAAAAATGTTGAGATAATAATACCTGCGCAACGAAGTTGCTGACAACACGCCCATCATCTAGACACATACGCGGGCCATAAGTATTGAAAATACGCGCAATTCGAACCTGCAGGAAAAAGATTTCAGAAATAAATTATCCATTTGTATGCCCTTAACTATATTATGGTACAAGTGACTTGAGTAGGTAAACTCTACGAAACAGGTAAAATTTACATTTTAACATTGTTTGAAGAAGTGCCAAATTATATACTAGGAAAGTGTAAATCATTTGCTTTGTTTTAGTGCCTTAAAGATATTGCTCCTACTTCTCAGATTTCCTTTATCATGTCATCGGCTAAATCCTTGGACCTATGGATGTCTAGTGATCACCCACTGACAACCCATAAAATTTAACAGTAGACTACAAGGATTCTAGCTCTACGTTAATAGCACAGCTAGTAAGATTCAGCTGTCTGGCTTGCAATAAAGGTTCCATTACATTTCTTGAATTACCTTAGTGGGGGCAGGAATGAATTAATGCGATATGCAAATAAACTCAAACCAATTTTTCGGGACAAAATCAGTTACAAGCACTTAATGATAAACATGGGCAATTTGGTGACATTATTCATCTGTTACCCACGATGATTTTGGTATGGGAAGGTGTTATTGTTAGCACAACGGTCATTTATGGCAAAACAAGTAATCGGGTATTACAGGACATGCCAAGCACAAACAAAGTACATAAGTTTATATAGGAGCTGGAAGATGAAGCTTGCAACCTGAAACATTTCAGTTGCTATTTTAACCAAAACTTTATTTACATGAAGTAATAGTTTATGGATTATTCGGGTGAAATACAGCTTAGAGAATTGATAAATCCCTGCATAAAGCCATCAAAACAAATGCACTGCCCCCGTTCCACATTAAGAATCCACCTTTGAAAGTCAAAGTTTAAAATTTAGTACTTTTACGCGTTGTAATTCTTATTACTTGTAAAGGTTATAATATCCATTTAATTATACTCAAGAAAACTATCATATTTTGAACATAAAGAATTTTTTTGAGAAAAAAACAAATATTTATAGCTTAATTATTGAAAGTAAAATCTTTAAATGGAACGTCGCAAAAGGGAATAGTAGATTCTTAAAGTGGAATGCAGGGAGTACTGTTTAGTGATTCCATAGTGAACATCTAAAGAAACAAAACAACTTATCCTCACAAATGCCATCTTATGTACCATTTATAAGGTGGGTGACAAAATTGAAAGAACTCATTTTTATGTCTAGGATCATACTAAACAGCACTAATTATGAAATAAGTACAAACAATGTTGCTAGGTGCTAGAACATGAAAATGTTTTACTATGTAATTGAAGATTTGAAAAAAAAAAAAATCACATTTAGACACATATCCAAGTAATTGGAATAAAGGTTAAGTTTTATTCAGTATTTAGACTGATCATGAAATAATCGAAGTTGAACAATTACCTCGACATCTGCACCTCGATGGTAATCCATTGCTAAGGTTTCTGCTGTCCGTTTCCCTTCATCATAGCAGCTTCTAACACCTAACAATTAACAAGTGCTTAAGCATCATATCATTAAAGAAAATAGTCATAAATAACAAAATTAAAGATGTAAATGAGTTCACCTATAGGATTCACATTTCCCCAATATGTCTCTTTCTGCGGATGCTCGAGTGGATCACCATAAACTTCACTTGTGCTCGTTAACAAGAACCTTGCGCCAATTCTCTTCGCAAGTCCCAGCATATTTAGGGTACCCATTACATTTGTCTTGTGATAACAGTCAAGGATTTCAAACAAATTCTAAACATGCATGCAGCTTAACCAAAATTACACTAGTTTAAATAAGAGAAACCAAAGTAGCCAAAAAGCAAAAACAGCATAGTCAATTACGTTTTGGCACGATCATTCCAAATTCAATGATCAAAAGCAGCTCAATATAAGGAACATAATCAACAAATTCAACATGGTATACATCCATACTAAAAGACAAATCAGCATTTAAACAGTCTCCCTGTTCCACATATCATAGCAGAAAAATTCAGGGGTAGACCTATACGTGGGCTGGTGGACCAAGTAGTTAAAAAAACACCACTCGGCCCATAATACTTTGAGTTTATAGTATAATGCAGAAACATAGTAAAAATACACTGTACTAGTTTCCCCAGACCACACAACCCACCCAACGAAAATCGCCAAAAAAAAAAGAAAAAAGAATGTATCAATAATAAATTACTTTACTTTTTAATGTCATCATCACACGTGAGGGTGTAAATTAGAGAATAATGCGAGCTATACTTTGAACTGATGTTTCTTTACCGCTCAATAGTGAACAAGCGTTTTCTTTTCCGTCTTCTGTTGGTTCACTCCCTAGAGTTAGATCATGGGTCCGCCCCTGAAAATATCACTATCCTGAAATATTTGACACCCAACAAAGCTATCAAGCCTTTATGAATACGTGATCTCCTAATCCTCTAACCAAAGTATTCTTGCATCTCGAATAAGACAATCCTAGTTTCCAATCTACAGCATATACGCAAAGTAACCCCTCAAGTACGGAGTTCCAAACCACAAGTCATATGCATATTTTACCATAAACGTGTCACCAACCAAAAGATAAAATAAAAAAAATCTTCCACCTAACAGTAAAAAAAAAGCCAAATAAACTAACATTCATACCAACTGAAAGCAACTACAAGTCTAACATTACCAAATTCTCATCCTAATCACACACAAGATCATTAGCAACTACGAATACAATTATCAAACATAAACATAAGCCCAAATGTACTCGTAATAATTAAAACAAAAAAGTAACACGGGACGGTGCAAAAGGATATGATAGTCTTGACAGGATTATACTTGTAATGAACAGGGGAAGCAGGACAAGCCAAATGATAGATCTGATCAACCTCCAACAATATGGGCTCAACAACATCATGTCTAATAAGCTCAAACCTCGGATTCCGAAAATGATGCATAACATTTTCTTTCCTCCCAGTAAAGAAATTATCAATCACAATAACATCATCCCCTCTAGCAATCAACTTATCAACCAAATGTGAACCCACAAATCCAGCACCACCAGTAACCACAATCCTCAACCGTCTCCGCCCAATCCCAACCGGAATCCTCCCTGCAGCCTGATTGTTCGGCCTGGGACGCGGAATCGAAACCACCTCACTGCTGCTGTCGCCGCCACCGTAGCTGTAACCGCCGGTGTCAACAACGGAATCACGGGCTGTGACAGAAACCGATCTGGGTGTCTCCGGCGAGTTGATTCTTGAAAGAGTGGGTTGAATTATGAAGAAAGTTGAGCCGATTAGAATACCCACAAGGATGAAGAGAAGTCTTTGTTCTCTGAAGATGTAATTGAGGGATCGAGGGAGGGATCTGGGGTGTTTGAGGGATTTGGGGGAGTAAGGTGGCGTTTGGTGGGTAGGCATTTCTTCGTCCCGTTTGTAATTTGTGCTGGATTGTTTGTGTAATTGCTTCATGGTGGTCAACGTATAAAGATTATATACTGTAAATTAGTGTAAAGAATTGATCAATTTAGGGATTAAGAGGGTGGTCTATGCATTAAAAAGGGTTAATTGGGAGAGAATTTGGTGAAGTTATGTGTGTGATGATGGATGGAGTGAAGCAGCTTTGTTGAAGCTGGAGAGAGAGAGAGAGAGAGAGAGAGAGAGTCAGAGAGGGAGAGAGGAGAGAGAAAATTAATGGGGGAGATTTATACTTAACTTGAATAGCAGTTAGTTTTGTTAATGTAATGGGTTGGGCCTTGCTTTTATTCAAGTTAAATTTCGGATGTAGAGTCTAGTGGCCCAATGCAAGTTGTAAAATTGATGGTCCATTTCAAACCAAAATTATGAAGAGGCTTTGACCAAATTAGTTTTCGGTCAAATAAAAACTAAGGACGAACATTATCAAATTTCGTCAAAAAGTTCCTGATTTTTTTGGACCAAACTACCTTTCATACCCCTCTCTCGCGCGTGTACGGACACCGGTTACAGCGCCTTAACTACTTTCTTTCTCTCTCCTTTTCTCTCTCTTTCTTTTTTTCTCATAAATTTTTAAAATATAATATCTCAAAATTTAAAAGTCGAAAAAATTATCCGAAACCACTGTTTTAATCGCATCGCCAATACGAATCAAAAAAGTTTACTCATCGTATATTTCAAATTTGAAATGCAAAATAAAATTATTTTTCACTCGTAAAAAACTGAAAAAATCATTTATCATTGATATGGACTAGATACTTTTAACAAGTGAATACTTAGAACATAGTAAAAGATAGCAACCCACCATATGATTATAGCTAATAGACATCTCTATGACTAGGCTCATCGTACCGACCAGCTAAAACTTACTACAAATTGTAGTATACTCCGCGGGCGGGTGGAGTTTTAGAAGGAACAGTCCTAAAAATGCTATACTCCCTCCGTCCCAACAATTGTTTCATCCTTTTGTTCCGGCACGCATATTATGGAAATGGGTGGAAAAAAAAATGTTGTGAGTGTAATTTGAAAATAGGAGAGAGAAATAGTGGAGGAAATAGTAAATTTGAAAAGTGTTGTGAGTGTAATAGTGAATTAGGAGAGAGAATGAGTCGAGGAAATAGTAAAGATTTTTTGCAAAAAAAGCAAAGGTGAAGCTTCTAACGGGACGCCCTTTTGGATAATTAGTGAAGCTTTTATTGGAGCGGAGGGAGTATACTGGTTCAAGACAACCGATCAAGTTGGGTAGACTTTTATGCCTAGAAATCTTGTATGAAATGGGCTCAAATTCAGTTTATTTTGTCATATGCAATTTCAAGTTCAACTTTTTTGTCCATTCTGTGGAGTAAAAAAATGTTTCGTTACCTAAAAATCAGATATAGCAAATGAATTTCCTTGAGTGGAGATTCTCTAACCCCCCCCCCCCCCTTTTTTTTATTTCAATAAGTTGAAACTTCACAATTTTGCTATTTTTATCTCTAGTAACTATATACCCCCTTGGTCTTAAAGTGTGGGTCCTTTCTTTTCCTGATTGAGAATAGAAACATCTAGTCATTTTGAAAAGAGTCTGTTTAATTTTCTGGCTACTCTGAACAAAACCATTGAGAACCAAGCCCCTTATTTCACTGTCTCAATGATTCTCATTCTACCTCCCCAGTTCACTTCTCTTGTTTCAAGGCTCTGTTGAAAGTCTGAAAGTCCATCTTCTCCATTTCACATTTTAAGGCACTATACATATGTACACAGAGACACACATGTAATTATGTATTGGCTGATTAGTGATAAGAATGATATGCTTTTTTTCTTTTTTTTTTTTTTTGATTACCTGTGTTCCCGCCTTCGCCGCTAATCTGACCACTGCGTACCGGTCCTCAAGCTGACGGAGGTAAATCGCGGATGCGCTTATGCAGCCTGGCGGCAAAGACCCTTATACTCCGTAGCCCAAGGGAGCCCTCCTACAAGACAATTACTTGGCTGCTCCACAACACCAATGAAATGGCTGCTCCACATCACCAAACGGCTGCTCCACAACACCAATAGATTGGCTGCTCCACATCACCAAGAAACTGCCAAGATTTGAACTCCCCACACTGAGGGTACAAGCCCAGCAATGCTGCTTCCTTAACTGCACGGATGTGCCCCGGGGGACTCCAAGGCTCCTGAAACCCAATGAAATAATTAAACCATAAGAATGATATGCTCTTGGTATCTTATGCGTGATATCTTGAACTTATTTCTTGTTATTGTTGGAAATTAAATTATAGCACCACAGATTAAATAAACAATTTAATCAACAGAAGGGGATTTATTGATCAAGTCAAAACGTACCAATAAGCCAATAGCAAAACCGAAAGCAAGGAACAGGGTCAGGAAAAACAGACAGAAACAATAAAACAAACGATTAGAAAACTTATCGTGATTTGATCGAGTCGCCTTAGGAAGACTGTCCTAAGAGAAAATATTGCCCCCAATTGGTGCAACTCAGGTACATGCAAATTTCTCGGAGGATAAAACGATCACGGACTACGTACCACAAATCAGCACACAGGTAGGTAATCACCGGCGGTCCTATCTCAGTCGCCTTGAATCTCACAAACGAATCTCTATGAACGGGAGTAATTTTGCAATGAATTAAAGCAAGAGAATTGAGTTTCTCTTCAATATTTCATATGCAAAAACGGCTGGAGGAATAATGATATATATACATATGGTAAAATTAGGTTTTAGACTCAAAGAGACCTAAAAACTTGCTCCAATTCGGCCCAGGAAATCCGCCAACCCGACGCCAGCGCGGTCGCCCTCGAGGCTTGCGCGACCGCGCTGGGAGCCAGGCAATTTGGGTGAAGCTACGGGAGACCAGCGCGGCCGCCCTTGGGGCTTAGCGCGATCGCCCTCCTCGGCAGTGACTCCGACGCGAATTTCCCCTTTGCCAAATTCAGTTCAAGCCAATTACCCTCCAAGGTCATATGACTATGAACTTATATACCACATATATACATCAAAATTCCAATAGTTATAACTGATATTAATGACCTTGATATGTATATTCAGTAGTATGGCAGCTCGAAAGAGGCGGCGTAGCTATAGTTTCATGTCCGAAATGCCAAAATTTACTAACGATGTCAATCAGTCACAAGAGGTGAATAATGAGGCTTCTACTTATGAGTCAGCATCCCATGCTTCTACTCATCGGTCACCATCCCCATCCCCATCTCAATCCCAATCCCACCATATCACTCAGCCTACTAAAATGTCACCTTCACAATCATGACATTCACATACCGTGTCGCATAGCAATGCTTCTCTATCAAATGCATCGACAGGTGAACAATATATTACTTGATTATAGTAAATAGTTAAATATTGCTTTCTTATATGTTCCTCATTAATAATAAATAATTGGAAATGTAGTTCTTACCGTGAGTGACTCTACTCGTAAAAAGGGACGAGGGCCAGCAATAGGGTACCAAGGAACAGAAAAGATCAAAGTAATGTTTAATAAGTATATGCAACCTATTGGGGATTCGGGCACTGATTTCATAAATGTTCTTGGAGGAATTGCTAGGTGTGGGGTTCATGCTCCTCTTCATGTTGTTTCATGGCACCTAATGTGTCACGACCCTAATCCTAGGTTCTATTTTGAGTCATGCTTAATTATATATTTGGAGAGCATTTCATTCATTTATATGTTTTGCATTTGGTTGATAGAAATTATGTGTTAGTTAGCATTTTTATAAATTATATGATATATTAAAAATGTTAATAAAATTTAAAATAATTATTTAATGTCATAAAAGAAAATATTAGGAGTGTGTAGTTAAAATGGTAACTTTTGAAAATTTGTATTAACTTATTTTAATCCTTGAGGTGCTTGGGTGTAAAGATTATAACATAAAGGATTTAATGTGGGAATTGTTTAATAAGTTGAAGGAGGTTAGGTGTAAATAGTTATATTTATTCTTAGAAAAATTTAGAAGCTTCATCATTTCTTAACAAAAGATTTGCCTCAACAAAAGTTCTTCCTTGGACCAAAGCCAAACCCTAGCCTTTCTACTTAAAATTCCCTAAAATATTCTAGAAAAATCCAACCGGCGATCCGTTCATTTCGTTGTGTTCGGGAGGAGAAGGGGAGCAAATCCATCCGATTAAAGTTTTCAAGTTTTTAAAATTAATTTCAGGTAAGTTATTATATTTTTCTTGAATTGTATGCTCATTTAGTGTTATAATTGATGTTGATGTTGTTGTTGTTGTTTAAATGGTGGTATGGGATTTTGGATTATTTTCTTGAGTTAGGAAATGGTAAAAATGGTCTTGACTAACTTGGGAATGGTTTTAGTGTGTGTTGAAATAGTGAGATTGGTTTTGGTTAAATGGAAAATGGTTTTGGGTGTGTGTTGAAATGGTAAAAGAATGGCTTTGGGTTGTTTGAAAAGAGTTTGAGGTCATTTTGGGATGCATGAAACTGAAGTGGGAGTTTGAAATGGTTGTTTAAGTTGGAAAAATGAATTGGTAAAAGTTCATTTGAGTTTGCTGATGTTTAGCTCTGTTTCTGAAGTTTCTGCTGAGGGCACGAGTCGTGCCCTATGGCACGAGTCGTGCCTAGCAGTCGTGCCCAGTCGTGCCTTACCTTGGACGACTGTATTAGAGCGGGTGTAAAAGGGTCACGAGTCGTGCCCTGGCCAGTTTTGTTGAATGATTTTCAAAGCAATGTAGGTTCAATTTTATAACATATATTTCAACCAATTGAACACTATGTTCAAAGTACAACATATGAACAACAACATGATGTCTTATCATACCAATTGTGATAATTGGAAGATGTTTAAATGTTTGGTTAAAGTAGGTTGGAACTATTGAGTCCATTGAACCTAACTTGTTTAATATCATTACATGATTGTTGATACATTCTTGAATGGTTATTATAAGTGTGTAGACCTAATTATGTGTTGCACCTTTTGCATTTGTTTGGCATCTTTATGATGTGATTGATTAGGGTTCCCTACTTTGGAATCCTAAGTTTAATTGAATTGGTTCAAGGATGGTTTAGCCTTAGTGCTACTTGTGATTGATACTTGGTATCATTTTGCTATCATTTTGATATGCTATATTGGTATGGTTCCCTACTTTGGAATCATCCATTGGTTGTTAAAGCAAGTAGTGATTACTGTGCTTATATTTGAAAGTCCAGCTGGTACTTGTTTGTTGGGCAGTGTTATGGGATTATAATGGCACCCGAGCCGAGTTCGTTATAATCCATACACTGGTTCCCTTTTTGCCCAGCCATTGGCCATGGTTTGGGGGTAGTGAACTAGCTCAAGGGTAGTTTAGTTGCACTATTGGGTATGACTTTGAGTCATAGTCCCCGTTTGTTGTTACTGTGATTGGGTTCTGAAATCGCTTCTTCAGCTGCTGTTGCTGCTCGGATCGTGATATCCTGTTAAGGATGAAACCTTGGCTCAGTATCCTTCTAAGTGTTATATTATTGCACTTATGTGTTATATGTATAAATATCTTTCTTTATGTTGATAAGAATGTGGTATATATATGATGATTTGTTGTTATATGCTTTCCTAATGTGATTGCATATCATATTGTTGAATATATAATAACTTGCTGAGATTTTTCTCACCCCGTCCTTTTATTGCTTTCTTAGATAGAGCCGATCCAGGGGCTAGAACACGTTGTGCACCGAGAGGGCGCCTAGTGGGTATTGTTTTGAGCAAGGTATTTTGTAAGGTTACATTATGTAAATGTATAACCTTGGGTAGTATTCCGAGACTTTGACTTGTTGTCCTTATTTTGCAACTTTTTAAGGCTTTGTAAATATTTTTCAATTTGGGAACTATGTTCCTTGGTTTGTAAATAAGTTGTGTGTGGTTTGTAAAGGGTTGTAAATGGTTTGAAAGTGGTGTGAGTTGGTTTTTTAAGTTGAATGATTTTACCTTTAATAGCAAGTTATGAAAGTTTTTCTTAACGCTAAACAGGTTTTGAAATTGATAACTTTTAGAAAGGACATTTCGAAAGTTTTGTTTTTAAAAGGCGTCTTCAGAGCGTGTCCTGGCATGTGGCCAAGTAGGTCCATGGTTCGGGGCGCGTCATAATGCCTGAACCCAACCTTGACATAATTTGGAGGGAGGTTCAGGTATCTATTCATCTAACTCTTAATCGTTCTATTGGAATTTGTCTAACAAATTAAGATTTGGTCACCCTTCTTAGTTTCTATAAAGCTAATTACAATTTCTTGTTTATAGCATAAGACAGATGTTACAGAAGAACATAAAAAAGTTTGTTTGAAGAAAGTAGGAGAGCTTTGGAAGAAATGGAAACATAGGGTGAAGGATGATTATTATACCAAATAAGGATGATCCTGAAAATTTTTTGATTCTACCTACTGATACTTGGGTATCTCCTGATCAGTGGCCATCCTTGGTCGATTATTGGCAATGCCAAGAGGTTGAGGTATGTATGAGTTTAGGTCTTTGTAGGTTGACGGTATGTATCATTTTTTGTGCTTAATATGTGATTAGTATGTGATTTGTCTCTCAGACTCAAGCTTTACGTAATTCGACCGATCGTAAGCAGTTGGAATTCCCACATAGATCTGGAAGGACATCTCATGCCAATATTCGAGAGGAGGTAAAGTATACAATTAATTATTGTTTCCAAATTTGATGTCATTAGCATGTAGTAAT
The DNA here is from genome assembly GCA_022495995.1 of Adenophora triphylla var. japonica. Lineage (NCBI taxonomy): Eukaryota > Viridiplantae > Streptophyta > Magnoliopsida > Asterales > Campanulaceae > Adenophora > Adenophora triphylla. The sequence goes on along the minus strand of JAFEMH010003890.1, from coordinate 149,705 downwards.
CATGTTTCTCGTTCCTCCCATTCTCAGTAAAATTTGATGTCCTTATTTTTGCCTAAGCTATTTGCTCCCCTTGTGTAATTAGATGAATGCAAATAATGAGGATACCTCTCGTGCTAATGTGTTCATTAAAACACGTAGTAAAAAGGATGGTTCCATGCCTCACGATGATACAAGGAACCTAGTTGTAAGTAGTTTAATATTTCTCTTATTATATGGTCTCATTAGTTTAATGTTCACATATAAAATGCTACATTTGTTTTGTTTTGAGGATTGAATAAATGAAAAGATAAATGAGGTACCTGAAGAGGAGCAAACTGAAGCTTATAAAGAACAAGTTTTTGTCGAGCTCATGGGGCCTGATGGACATGGGCGTGTGAGGACTTTTGGTTTTGGACCATCTCCTCGTCAAATCTGTGGGGCTCAATCATCTTCAACAACTACACCTTCTTCAGAAGTAATAGATAAGATAGTGGAAGCTAAGGTAGCAGAAATAGTATCTCAATATGAAAAGAAACAACAGGAAATTGAAAAGAACCAAATGGAGATGCTTGAAAAGACGGAGCGCATGCACCGCTTATTGGAGGTACATGGGTTAATGCGTACACACGAATTATTGATTTTTTTTGTGATTAACGCTAATTATATTATTTATATTGTAGGCTATGATCAATCTTTCAAATTCTCCAACAGGTGACTTGATCTAGCGATTTCAAAGGACAATGTTCTATTTAAACGGGCGTTGATAAAAAATTGTAACTTTCATTTTGAATATTTACTTATGCTTTTGAAGGGGACATATGTAGATATATGTTTGGGTTAATTGCAATTTAGGGCCTGAACTCGAGGGGTGGTCTCCAAGCGGGGCCCCATATTATTTTTTGTCAAATCAGGGCTCAATATCTAAATTTTTCATCAATTAAGGGCTTTTTGACGGATTTCGTTAAAAACTCAGTTAAGTGACATGTGCCACGCACATGAATAACAGATTTGGTTAAATTGAATTGACACTAACTTTAAAGGGGTTAAATGACATATTTTATAAATAAGGGATCATAGAACAAAATAAATCTCTTATTTTATTGAATTTCTTTTTAATTCTTATGTTATCATAATTTATTAAAAAATAATCCAAATTCAAATATTTAGTTTTTTTAACAAAAAATAATTAGTAAATTTAAAATATTGAAAAAATAAAGATAATAGTTAGTGTGATTTAAAATAATTTAAGATATTAACTATTATCCTTTTTTCTAATAATTTAAATTACTAATTATTTTGCTTCAAAAAAATTACTAATTATTTTAGATTGGATAATTTATAAAATATATAAATAAAAATAGATTAAATAAAATAAATATTTACAAAAAATATGCTGCTTCTCTTTTCTTTTTAATTTTAATTACCATATTTGAAGATCTAATACTCATATAGCTTGATTGAAATCTTCTTCAAAGAAACAACATCAACATTTCTAGGTATTGGAATTCAAAGGGTAAATTGATATGAAATTTTTCCTCATCTTTCTCTCAACTATGGCAGTCACCCCACTCTCTCACCTCACCATGGCCATGGCCACCGTCACCCACACCTCACCTCCGGTAAGTTGTTTATCCACCCCAATCACACCTCCTCCTCCTCCACCCCACGCCATCCCTAAATTGTCACCCTATTGGACCCACCCAAAAAACCTAGATCTACATCTCCTAGCCCATAAAATATCCTTCTCTCTAGCTTCATCTTCTCCGCCCCAACGCCGCCCTAACCCCCAAATCTGCAGATCTGCAATTGCCTCCCCCTTCCACAAAACTAGATCTGCAATCTCCTCCCCCCTCCCCAAATCTGCAAATCTGCAATCGTCCATATGTTGATTGACGATGGTTGTGTATGGTGGGTGGATGATTTGGTTGGAAAAATGATTGCTAGGGGTTGGGGAGATTCAAAACCAGGTTTTTGTCGGTCTTTGAAAGAGAAGGATGAGTAGCGATCAAAGGGAGAGAGAGGGATTCAACGCTGAAAAGGGAGAAAGTGGGGCTTAGGGCTTCATCGGCTGGTGGTGGTTTGGCAGAGGGGGAGGAACGACGAGGAAGTGTGGTGGTGGGTGTAGCCTGCCGTGATGAAGGTAGGAAGGAGAGGTTGCGTGGGTTAAAGGAAAATTTGGGAAAGAAGGGGATAACTTTTTTGTGTTTAAGAAAATATTTTTTTATATATATTTTAATTGGTTAAATTGTGTTTCATTAAAAAAACTTAATTAAGAAAAAAAATATAAATTGGGTAAGCATATTTTTTGTAAAAAAAAATAATTAATTTTATTTTAAAAAAATACTATTTTCTTTAAAAATACAATTTTCTTTAAAAATACAATTTTTTTATATTTATAACATTTATTTTACAAGATTTACGTTAAAAATTATTTAATTTTTTAAAAAAATACTATTTTCTTTAAAATACAATTTTTTGTATTCATAACATTTATTTTAACATATTTTAAAAATTATAAAAAATTACAGCTTTTCACAATATATTATATTTTCAAAAAATATTATTTTTAAAAAAATAAACGGTCACAATTCTTAAAAATTTACATTTCACTCCTTAATAACTAATTTTCATTTTAATTTAGTCCAACTTATCTAGCACATGCGTGGCTAGGGCTGTAAACGAGCCGAGCCGAGCCGAGCCGAGCTTTGAAGTTTCGAGCTCGAGCTCGAATAAAAATTATCTGTTAGTGTTATGTCATAGGTCTATGGTTGATAGACTTATGTGTTGACATTATTTATTATTATATGAAAAGTTTATTATTTGATTATAATCTCCGTCCCTGATTATTAAGAGAATAATTAGTATAAATGTTAATGGATAATCATATGAGGATTATATGCATAGAGATGCACATTAAACTTATGGGTACTTATTAGAGAACAAGTGACTGGACTTGACCCGTATGAGATTTATGCCATGGTAAAATGCCATAATTAAATCTCATAAGGTTACTTCATTTAGTCCCTAGACCTGAGATTATCATGACCTTACATATGATGAAAGTCATGTTTAATTTTAGTCAAAAGATATCTATACACGATATTTATAAAGGCTATCTTTGGCATGATCAGATTCATGATGGGAAGGATGATAAGTCAAGATGGAATTTGTCCCTCGAAAGAGAGATGTTTTGCTTGGGCTCCTCGATGAGTGATAATGATGAAAGTGTATGGCCATACCCCAATGTGATTGGATTATCAATATACTCAAGATCGAGAAAGCATTGAACAAGTACAAGTTGACGTGGACCATGACTTGTGTTCAATATAACATCGTGAGACAAAGGGAGAAATGGAAGTGTACCATTGGAAACGTGATTTCTTACGTTATATTATTTGGGTAGACATAATGGCTTGCTAGAGTCCGCTTATGTTTTATGAGGGTCGATATGATCGAGCTCATTGCCAATATAATATAATCCTATTGAGTTACACAAAACTAGAATGAATTGGTTAAACCAAAGAAAGAAAATTGAGAAGTCCTGATATGGCATAAGACATCGCGCGACAGATCCTGTCCATAGGGCTCGACTGGTCTGTTAGTGTTATGCCCTAGGCCTATGTTTGATAGACTTATGTGTTGACATTATTTATTATTATATGTGATGTTTATCATTTGATTATTATATATGTTTTGTATATTTGTTTATAATAATCTCCGTCCCTAATTATTAAGAGAATAATTAGTATAAATGTTAATGGATAATCATATGATGATTATATGCATATAGATGCACATTAAATTTATGGGTACTTGTTAGAGAACAAGTGACTGGACTTGACCCGCATGAGATTTATGTCATGGTCAAATGTCATAATTAAATCTCATAAGGTTACTTCATTTAGTCCCTAGACCTGAGATTATCATGACCTTACATATGATGAAAGTCATGTTTGATTTTAGTCAAACGATATCTTAACACGATATTTATAAAGGCTAATTTTGGCATAATCGAATTCATGATGGAAGGATGATAAGTCAAGATGGAATTTGTCTCTCGAAGGAGAGATGTTTTGCTTGGGCCCCTCGATGAGTGATAATGATGAAAGTGTATGGCCATACCCCAATGTGATTGGAATTATCATTGTACTCAGAATCGACAAAGCATTGAACAAAAACAAGTTGACGAGGACCATGACTTGTGTTCAATATAACATCGTGAGACAAAGGGAGAAATGGAAGTGTACCATTGGAAACGTGAACTCTTACATTATATTATTTGGGTAGACATAATGGCTTGCTAGAGTCCGCTTATGTCTTATGAGAGTCGATGTGATCGAGCTCATTGCCAGCATAATATAATCCTATTGGGTCACACACAAATAGAATGAATTTGATTAAACCTATGGAAGAATGATTGAGAAAAACTCCTCATCAGCCTTGTCTGGTCGTGCGACACAACTAGGCCATGTGCCTCGTGTGGTCGTGCGACACAACAGGACCTGAGGCGGTTTGACAGAATCCTTTCCTAATTTGATTAGGATTCATATTCTATACTAATGTAGTATAAATATGAACGTCTTTCAACCCTAAAGTGTTAGCCGAAATTCTCAAAAGAAATTCACAACAATATTTTCAATATTGTTCCAAGGTTTATATGATCTAGCAATCTTCAAGAAATTGTTCTTGGATTCATTCAAAGGTGTGGATACCGAAAGAGGGTCTTCGCTCGTTCATCGATCAAGGCCTAGAGTTCAAGCAATCTGAAGAATGAAGTTTGTGATTCGAAATCACATTATTAAATCGTTCGATAGCTCAAGAACGGAAAGCATTCAAGGTTGGCTATATCTATCTCATAGTTCTTCAAGTTAATTGTATAGAACGGATCCTTGGCTCCTTGGGTTTTATGTTATTTGATGCTTAATTCCTCTATGCATGGACCCGTAAAACCCAACAGTGGTATCTGAGCCCCGTTCGTATCATTAAGTTTGAATTAACATGCTAGAAAAGTAATATAAATCGTTTATATGTTCTTTTGCATGTTTTGTATGCGATAGATTAATTGTTTTTGAAACAATATGCCTAAATCGTGTTCTATTGATATTGAATTAAATCTGTTAAAAGTCGTTTTGCATGATTTAATTGCTCTGTGATTTAGAATTGATTGAATTCTGCAAATTTGCATCTGTCTTCATGGTGTCACGCGACATAGTAGGTCTATGTCACGCGACAGATCATGGCTGATGGCCTCTCTAGGTCGTGCGATAGAATAGGACTCTGGGAGTCTCTGTCACGCGACAAAACAAGCCCAATCTGGGCAGAATCAGTTTGTTGAACAATCTAGTTAATCTGTGAATGTGTTTTACAATCTGATATGTTTATGTGTTAATTTGGATGCTATAAATTAAGTTTATAGGGCTATGCTAGATTAATTCATTGTTTATGCATGCTTAGTTAATTAAAATTTGATTTTATTAATTATTGCGATGCATGATTTATGTGTTCTTAAATGTTAAGAATTTTAGATGTTTAGTTGAAACAATATATTGCAATTTCCTGAATGTTTAGATTGAAACATTAAAATTTTGGTTTTATGATTGCTTATGAGAAACAAGTCATTTTACGCGAAATTTAAAAGGAAACTGATTATTTATAAAAGGTAGTGATTATGTTGCCAAATCAGAGCTGATTTCTGATTATGTATGTCTAGGAAAGTTCTGTCGAAGGAGAGATTTGGTACTTAAGTAGTCCTTGTGGCTCACCTATCTTCCTGGGAACTTACCTGGTACACGATTATGAATATCTTTGCTGATATGCTTATAATCTAATTTTAAAGAACCTTCATTTAACTTTTAAGTTCTTTATGCCAATTCATGATTAAAACACTTGAGACCATTCAGATAGTTTTGGGTGGGCTTGCCATAGCAAGGTACTTTGATTCTATTCGAATGCGAGCAAGATGAGGAAATGGTGTTTCCTATACGTTTAAAGTGAATGAACTTAATTGGGTTATCAAAATGGTTTTGGACCCAAGGCATAAGATGAGATTAAAATATGCCTAGACATATGATGTCTTGAATAAATCTCATAAAAGATCTAAGAGTCATATATGTGATATGATTGATGTTTCTACCTAATTAATTTAATTTTGAGCAGTTTGCCATAGAAAACTTGAAATTAAATTAAAGTTGGATTTTAGCCCATTAAATGTATATTATGCTTATTTGCATTGGAAGGTGTATAATTTAGTGGGAGCATTTTATGTAAATGCATTATATTTCTCATATGATATGTTTATTTATATGTGTTCATATTTTATGTATATCTTTTTGTAAAATAAATGGCATCAAACAATAATCACCTGTCATTGCGATCTCTCCTTGAGAAGGAGAAGTTGGAAGAAAATGGTATAAACTATATGGATAGGATCCGTAGCGTGAGAATTGTTCTCAGGCAAGAGGAAAAATTGTACGTTCTCGAGGAACCTATTCCACCTGAACCTGCTGCCAATGCTACTAGGGCAGTGAGGGACCAATATCTGAAGCACAAGCGTGATTCTACTGATGTTGGTTGCCTCATGCTCTCCGCCATGTGCAAGAACCTTCAGAAGGATCTTGAGCACTTGGGGACAGTTGATCTAAACAATCGACTGATGGAAATGTTCCAAGTACAAGCTAGGCAAGAAAGGTACAACACAGTTAAGGTCTTGACCTCATGCAAGATGAGTGAAGGACAAGCTGTTGGTCCCCATGCTCTTAAGTTGAAGGGCCACATTGAGCATCTTGAAAGGCTCGGTTTTCCAATTAGCCAAGAGTTGGCTACCGACATAATATTGAATTCATTGTCCAAAAGTTTTAGTAATTTTATAATGCACTATAACATGGGTGGAATGAATAAAAACCTTTCCGAGTTAGTTCAAATGTTGAACACTGCGGAAACCAATATTGTCGAGAAGAAAACCGACCAAGTGCTAATGGTTAACAAGGGGAAAGGTTTCAAGGGTAAGGAAAAGGCAAAGGTTGCTAATCCTAAGGCAAATGTTGCCAAACCCAAGCCAAGCCTAAAGAGGCTAAGCCCAAGTCCCAATAGGACGTAGACTGCTTCCATTGCAATGAGATTGGACATTGGAGGAGAAACTGCACAAAATACAAGGAAGCACTGAAGAAGAGCAAAGGAGTTGCTTCGACTTCAGGTATTGTTATAGATATATTTCTATCTACTTCTAGTTCTTGGGTATTGGATACCGGATGTGGAACTCACATTTGTTTAAATGTGCAGGGTCTAAAGAACAGAAGGATGCTTGAGGAAGGTGAAGTGGACCTACGTGTGGGGAATGGAGCAAGAGTTGCTGCATTAGCCGTAGAAACTTATGAAGTTACTTTACCTAGTGGACTAATACTTGTTTTGAACAATTTTTATTACGTTCTAGCTTTAAGTAGGAATATTATTTCGATTTCATGTTTGGATAATGAAGGTTTTAATTTTCTTATATGTGATAAGAAGTTTTCCATTTACAAGAGTGATATGCATTATTGTACTGCTATTTCATTCAATGGCCTTTATATCCTTGATGTTGAAAATCGTGATAATGATATCTATACCATTAACAAGAGATCTAAACCCAATGATGTAAACCACACTTACTTATTACTTATGGCATTGTCGTCTTGGCCATATAAATGAGAAACGCATTTCTAAACTCCACAAAGATGGATTTTTAGACTCACATGATTATGAATCTTATGAGACATGCGAATCTTGTTTACTTGGCAAGATGACCAAGGACCCATTTACCAAAACTGGTGAAAGGGCGGGCGACTTATTAGGACTCATACATACCAATGTATGTGGGCCTATGAGTAGCGATGCTAGGAGAGGATTTCGGTACTTCATAACATTCACTGATGATTATAGTAGATTTGGATATGTTTATCTAATGAAACATAAAAGTGAATCGTTTGAGATATCACTACTACATTTCTGACCTAATGTAACGCATGTAACGCATCTAATGTAACGCCAAGAGCTAATGTAACGCATCTAATGCAACGCCAGAGCTAATGTAACGCACCTAATGCAACGCCAGAGCTAATGTAACGGCTAATGCAACGCCAGAGCTAATGTAACGCATCTAATGCAACGCCAGAGCTAATGTAACGCCTCTAATGCAACGCCAGAGCTAATGTAACGAGTCTAATGCAACGCCAAAATCCTAATGTAACGCCTAAATTACTAATGCAACGCCAAAATCCTAATGTAACGCCTAAATTACAAATGCAACGCCAAAATCCTATAACCTATACCCTATACCCTACACTATACCCTATAACCTATATCCTATATCCTATACCCTATACCCTATACCCTATACCATATACCCTATACCTTATACACTATACCCTATACCCTATACCTATACCCTATACCCTATGCTCCTATACACTATACCCTATAACCTCGTATCCTATATCTTATATTCCTATACCTATACCCTATACCCTATACACTATACCCTATACCCTATACACTATACCCTATACCCTATACCATATACTCATATACCCTATATCCTATAGGCATGTGGTATGTGGTATACCCTATAGGCATGTGGCATATAGATGTAGGTATACCCTATGTGGTATATATAGTGGTATAAGGTATGTGGCATAGTCATATGGTATAGGGTATACCCTATGTAGGTATAAGGTATAAGGCATAGGTCATATGGTATAGGGTATACCCTATAGGTATAAGGTATAAGGCATAGGTCATATGGTATGTGGTATAATTTCCATGTGGTATACCCTATAAGGTATGTATAGGTATACCCTATAAAGTGGTATACCCTATATGGTATAGGTATACCCTATAGTATAGGTATGTTCCATGCAGCATGTGTATACCCTATAAGGCATAGGTAATGGTATGTGGTATACCCCATAGAGTATGTGGTATAAGGTATAAGGCATAGGTCATATGGTATAGGTATACCCCATAGGGTATAAGGTATAAGGCATAGTCATACGGTATGTATACCCTATAGGTGGTATAAGGTATAAGCATAGGTCATATGGTATGTATACCCTATGTATAAGGTATACATGTCATATGGTATAGTATACCCTATAGTGGTATAAGGTATAAGGCATAGGTCATATGGTATGTGGTATACCCTATGTGGTATACCCTATAAGGATATGTCATATAGTGGTATACCCTATAAGGTACCCTATAAGGTATGTGGTATGTGGTATACCCTATGTATGTGGTATACCCTATGTAGGTATGGTGGTATACCCTATGTATGTGGTATGTGGTATACCCTATAGTAGAGTATGTGGTATACCCTATGGATAGGTATAAGGTATAAGGCATGTGTCATATGGTATAGGTATACCCTATGTATGTGGTATAAGGTATAGTGGCATAGGTCATATGGTATAGGGTATACCCTATAGTGGTATAGATAGGTATACCCTCTATATGGTATACCCTATGTAGGTATAAAAGTTATACCCCATAGGCATGTGGTATAAGGTATGTGGCATACGGTATAGGTATACCCTATAGGTATAGTATAAGGTATGTGACATAGGTCATATGGCATGTGGTATACCCTATGTGGTATACCCTATAGGTTTAGATATACCCTATGGGTATGGTATACCCTATGTGGCATGTGGTATAAGGTATATGGCATATGGTATAGATATACCCTATAGTGGTATATGGTATACCCTATAAGGCATATGGTATATGGTATGTAGGTATACTCTATAGATATGTGGTATACCCTATGTGGTATATGGTATAGTGGTATACCCTATAGGATATGTGGTATACTCTATAGTATAGAGGTATACCCTATGTAAAGCATGTGGTATACGGCAGATAGATATAGGGATAGGATATGGTATAAAGATATGTGGTATATAATATAGGGTATAATGTATAGAGTATAGGGTATATAGTATAAGGTTTATGGTATATGAGGTTTAGGGTATGAGGGTACATTAATAAATATTATTGATAATAAATATTGTTATTAATTATATTAGGCATAATATTATTTTATAGTTTAAATTATTATTATTATTAATTATTTTTAATATCAATTATTATTATTATTAATTATATACTAATAATTATTAATAATTATTATTATTATTAATTATATAATAATAATAATTATTAATTATTAATTATATAATAATAATAATTATTAATTATTAATTATATAATAATAATTATTAATAATAATAATTATTATTAATAATAATTATTATTAATAATAATTATTATTAATAATTATTATTATTATTATATAATTATTATTATCAATAATTATTATTAATAATTATTATTAATAATTATCATTATTATTATTAATAATTATTAATCATTATTAATAATTATTATTATTAATAATTATTATTAATAATTATTATTAATAATTAATATTAATAATTATTTTTATTAATAATAATTATTATTAATAAATATTATTGATAATAAATATTATTATTAATTATATAATACTAATTATTTTTAATAATTATTATTAATAATAATTATTATTAATAATTATTATTATTAATAATTATTATTATTAATAATTATTAATAATAATTATTAATAATAATTATTAATAATAATAATTATTAATAATAATAATTATTACTAATTATAATTATTAATAATAATAATTATTAATTATAATTATTAATAATTATTATTATTAATATTTTGATAATATAAAAACATTTAGAAGAATTGTGGACCGTTGGATTGAAAGTGTGAATGGTTGGATTTGGTTTAGCTCATGACATGTGGCATTGTTTTATTGGTTCTCATATAATCACCCGGATCATGAGCTAAAACAAATCCAACCATTCACACATTCAATCCAACGGTTCACAATTAATCTAAACAAAACCAAATTATCTCTCCCTATTTCTCTCCTCATTTCTCTCTCTTTATTTTTTAGTTTATCAAAAATAACAAACTCAGTTTCTCTCATCTTCTCTCTGTCAAAGACCCATGGATTCCGACCTAAACAAATCAAGCCTTTCAATCCAACGCCGTTCAATTCTTCTCTCTCTCGTCCACCACCATTGTCGCCGTTCTCGTCCACATCTCAACCCTAAATACCGCTACCAATCAAGCCTTTCAATCCTTCCCTCCTCAACCGTCTTCTTCCATGGATTCCGACCCCTTCATCGTCGCCGTCGCCATATTCCATGTATTCCTACGCACTCACGCATCTACCCACTACCCTTCATCGTCTCCGGCGAACTAAAGCATACCCTAAACAAACAACCCACGCCTACTCCACGCCGTCCCCAACCCCGGATCCGCCGTCTTCTTCTCTCTCCCCCAACGCCGTCTTCTTCTCTCCCCTTCATCGTCTTCGGCGAGGCTCAACCACTAGATCTACATGGATTCCGACGAATCCAAACTTATTCCATGGATTCCGACGAGCCCAAACATATTCCATGGGTTTCCTTTCGATTTGTTGTTGTATTTTGTGTTTTATTTCGATTTGTACAAATTTTTATTGATTTGTGGATGGTGGTGGACGGTGGTGGACGGTGGTGGACGGTGGTGGATGGTGGTGGAGCAAAGTGTTACTTTTGAAAAATGCAAGAATTGTTTTGAATATAAAAAAAGTGAAGGGACTAATTTGAGAATAAAAAACATTAAGGGACTGATTTGAGAAAAAAAAAGATAAGGGATTGATTTGAGAATAAATATATATATATTTTTTAAAATATATTTATATATAAATAAATAAATAAATATATAAATATATATATATATATATATATATATATATATATATATATATATATATATATATATATATATATATATATATATATATATATATATATATATATATATATATATATATATATATATATATTGAAAAAGAAAATTAAAAAAAATGAGAAAATTGTGAAATTATGTAATAAATTTTAGGGACTCATCTAATTTTTGGCGTTACATTAGGTATTCATCCACTTTTTAAATTGGCGTTGCATTAGGTTCTTTTTGGCGTTGCATTAGGTTCTTTTTGGCGTTGCATTAGGTGTTCATATAGTTTTAAAATTGGCGTTGCATCAGGTAAATGGCGTTGCATCAGGTATTTACCTAATGCAACGCCAAAGCTCTGGCGTTACATTAGCTTACTATGTCGTTGCATTAGACCTAATGCAACGCAAGAGAATGCAACGGCCATTTGGCGTTACATTAGGCCTAATGTAACGGATTTTGGGCCCTAATGCAACGAAAATTGGCGTTACATTAGGTCAGAAATGTAGTAGTGTATTTCGAATATTTCAAAATGAGGTGCAAAATCAACTTGGCAAAACTATTAAAGTACTTCGATCCGATCGAGGTGGAGAATATTTGAGCCAAGAATTTGACAGTCATCTTAAGAGTTGTGGAATCATTTCAGAACTATCTCCACCCGGAACACCACAATGGAATGGTGTGTCTGAGAAGAGGAATAGAACCTTGTTGGACATGGTTCGTTCTATGATGAGTTAAGTTGATCTTCCTTTATCCTTTTGGGGACATGCACTAGAAATTGTTGCTTTCACTATAAACAGAGTTCCTACCAAATCGGTTCAAAAGACCCCATATGAGATGTGGCATGGAAGAAAACCAAGTTTGTCTTTCATGAAGATTTGGGGTTGCGATGCATATGTCAAGAAGTTAACTTCTGACAAGCTAGCACCTAAATCTGATAAATGTGTTTTCGTGGGTTATCCTAAGGAAACCAAAGGATACTATTTCTACAACCGAAACGAGAACAAAGTGTTTGTTGCTCGAAATGGTACTTTCTAAGAAAAGGAGTTTCTTCGCAAAGGAACCATTGGGAGTAAAATAGATCTCGAAGAAATTCGAGAACTCGAAAACAACATTGAACCTATGGTAGAGACTGATCCAAGTTCACAAATAGTTGTGGAACCGGTTCAAGATGCACAAGTTCTTCGCCGAAGTGGTAGGTCACGATCCGAACCCGAGAGATATGGATTTCTCGTTACGAAAAATGATGAAGTGGAGTTAATCGAAAATGATGAACCTACTTGCTATCAAGAGGCGATGTCCGCTCCTGATTCGGAAAAACGGCAAGAAGCCATGAAGTCCGAATTACAATCCATGGTTGATAATCAAGTTTGGAACTTGATTGATCCACCCGAAGGTGTAAAAACCATAGGGTGTAAATGGGTCTTCAAGAAGAAGACCGACATGAATGGGAAGGTGCACACCTATAAGGCTAGGCTCGTGGCTAAGGGATATAGGCAGATTCATGGCATCGACTATGATGAAACCTTTTCGCCTGTAGCTATACTTAAGTCTATTAGAATTTTAATTGCCATAGCCGCATATTATGACTATGAGATATGGAAAATGGATGTCAAAACAGCTTTCCTTAATGGGAAGTTACTTGAGGATGTATACATGATACAACCTGAAGGTTTTGTCAGTCCAAAAAATTCTAACAAGGTGTGTAAGTTGCAGAAATCCATTTATGGATTAAAGCAAGCTTCTAGGAGTTGGAATCTACGTTTTGATGAAGCAATAAAAGAGTTTGGCTTTATCAAGAATGAAGATGAACCTTGTGAATACAAGAAAATTAGAGGGAGCGTAGCACTATTTTTAGTGTTGTATGTCGACGATATCTTACTTATTGGAAATGACATTCCTGCACTACAGACTGTCAAGCCTTGGTTGGGAAAGTGCTTTTCAATGAAAGATATGGGCGAAGCTGCATATATCCTTGGTATCAAGATCTATAGCGATAGATCCAAGAGGATGATTGGTTTAAGTCAAAGTACTTACATTGACAAGGTTCTTAGAAGATTCCAAATGGAAAATTCTAAAAGGGGAAACTTACCAATGTTACATGGTATATCTCTTAGCAAGAATCAAAGTCCTAAGACTAATGATGAGCAAAAGAGAATGAATGGTATTCCATATGCTTCGGCAATTGGGTCTATCATGTATGCTATGTTATGTACTAGACCCGATGTCTCGTGTGCTCTAAGCATGACGAGTAGGTACCAATCGGATCCCGACAAACCACATTGGATAGCAGTCAAGAATATCCGTAAGTACTTACGAAGAACTAAGGATGTATTCTTGGTCTTTAGAGGAATGGAAGAAGATCTTGTAGTGAAAGGCTACACAGATGCTAGCTTCCAAACCGACAAGGATGATTTCAGATCGCAGTCTGGATTTTTGTTTACGCTGAATGGAGGCACTGTGAGTTGGAAAAGTTTCAAGCAAAGTACCGTCCCAGATTCTACAACCGAAGCTGAGTACATAGCGGCATCTGATGCAGCTAAGGAAGCTGTTTGGATCAAAAAGTTCATTAGTGATTTGGAAGTCGTTCCAAGCATCAGAGATCTTATCAAACTTTACTGTGACAACAATGGCGCCATTGCGCAAGCAAAGGAACCAAGGTCACACCAAGATCCAAACACATACTTCGACGTTTCCACATCATCCGAGAGATATGTGAGAGGGAAGACGTAAATATATGCAGAGTAGACACTGATGACAACGTGGCGGACCCATTAACTAAGGCTCTCCCGCAAGCTAAGCATGATGGTCATGTTAGGTCCATGGGTATTCGATACATGGGAGAATGGGCCTAGTGCAAGTGGGAGACTGTTAGTGTTATGCCCTAGGCCTATGTTTGATAGACTTATGTGTTGACATTATTTATTATTATATGAGATGTTTATCATTTGATTATTATATATGTTTTGTATATTTGTTTATAATAATCTCAGTCCCTAATTATTAAGAGAATAATTAGTATAAATGTTAATGGATAATCATATGATGATTATATGCATAGAGATGCACATTAAATTTATGGGTACTTGTTAGAGAACAAGTGACTGGACTTGACCCGCATGAGATTTATGTCATGGTCAAATGTCATAATTAAATCTCATAAGGTTACTTCATTTAGTCCCTAGACATGAGATTATCATGACCTTACATATGATGAAAGTCATGTTTGATTTTAGTCAAATGATATCTTAACACAATATTTATAAAGGCTAATTTTGGCATGATCGGATTCATGATGGGAAGGATGATAAGTCAAGATGGAATTTATCCCTCGAAAGAGAGATGTTTTGCTTGGGCCCCTCGATGAGTGATAATGATGAAAGTGTATGGCCATACCACAATGTGATTGGAATTATCATTGTACTCAGAATCGACAAAGCATTGAAGAAAAACAAGTTGACGAGGACCATGACTTGTGTTCAATATAACATCGTGAGACAAAGGGATAAATGGAAGTGTACCATTGGAAACGTGAACTCTTACGTTATATTATTTGGGTAGACATAATGGCTTGCTAGAGTCCGCTTATGTCTTATGAGAGTCGATGTGATCGAGCTCATTGCCAACATAATATAATCATATTGGGTCACACACAACTAGAATGAATTTGATTAAACCTATGGAAGAATGATTGAGAAAAACTCCTCATCAGCCTTGTCTGGTCGTGCGACATAACTAGGCCATGTGCCTCGTGTGGTCGTGCGACACAACAGGTCCTGAGGCGGTTTGACAGAAACCTTTCCTAATTTGATTAGGATTCATATTCTATACTAATGTACTATAAATATGAACGTCTGTCAACCCTAAAGTGTTAGCCGAAATTCTCAAAAGAAATTCACAACAATATTCTCAATATTATTACAAGGTTTATAGGATCTAGCAATCTTCAAGAAATTGTTCTTGGATTAATTCAAAGGTGTGGATACCGAAAGAGGGTCTTCACTCGTTAATCGATCAAGGCCTAGAGTTCAAGCAATCTGAAGAACGAAGTTTGTGATTCGAAATCACATTATTAAATCGTTCGATAGCTCAAGAACGGAAAGCATTCAAGGTTGGTTATATCTATCTCATAGTTTTTCAAGTTAATTGTATAGAACGGATCCTTGGCTCCTAGGGTTTTATGTTATTTGATACTTAATTCCCCTGCGCATGGACCCGTAAAACCCAACATGGTCGTGCGACATAGCATGCCATAAGGCGGTTTACAGACAGTTTCCTAATTTGATTAGGAAACAAATACCAATACTAATGTAGTATAAATATGAGGTCTGTGAAACCCTAATGACCTAGCCGAATTTCTGAAAAGAAAATCACAACAAAAGTTTCTCAATATTCTCTTCAAAGGTTTATGATCTAGCAATCATCAAGAAGTCGTTCTTGGTTCATTCAAAGGTGTGGATACCGAAAGAGGGTCTTCGCTCGTACGACAATCAAGGCCTAGAGTTCGAAGATTGTGCTTCTGAATCACATCAACACATTGTTCGATAGCTCAAGAAGGTAAAGCAATTAAGGTTGGTTGATTCTATCTCATAGGAATTCAATTTAATCATATAGATCGGATCTTAGGGCTCTTGAGTTTTGTGTTATTAGATGCTTAATTCCGCTGCGCATGGACCCATAAAACCCAACAGTGGTATCCGAGCCCCGTTCGTAGGGTTAAGTTTGAATTAACATGCTAGAAAAATTGATATAAATTGTGTATATGGTTTTTGCATGTTTTGTATGCAATAGTTTGATTGTTTTTGAAACAATATGCCTAAATCGTGTTCTTTTGATATTGAATTAAATCTGTTAAAAGTTGTTTATATGATTTAATTGCTCTGTGATTAAGAATTGATTGAATCTGCAAATCTGCTTGCTTGTGTCACGCGACAGAGCTTGCTTGTGTCACGCGACAAAGCTTGCCTCTGTCACGCGACAAATCTTGCCCAATCTGGGCATAATCAGTTTGTCAAATAATCCTGCTAATCTGTGAATGTGTTTACAATCTGATATGTTTATGTATTGATCTAGATGCTATAAATTTCTGGAAATTAAGTTTATAGGGCTATGCTAGATTAATTCATTGTTTATGCATGCTTAGTTAATTAAAATATGATTTTATTAATTGTTGCGATGCATGAATTATGTGTTCTTACGTGTTAAGAATTTTGTTAGATGTTTTGTTGAAACATTGCAATGTAATTTCCTGAATGTTTAAATTGAAACATTAAAATTTTGGTTTTCTGATTGTTTATGAGAAACAAGTCATTTTACACAAAATTTAAAGGAAACTGATTGTTTATACAAAGTATTGATTATGTTGCAAATCAGAGCTGATTTCTGATTGTGCATGTCGAGGAGAGTTCTGTCGAAGAAGAGATTTGGTACTTAAGTAGTCCTTGTGGCTCACCTATCTTCCTAGGAACTTACCTGGTGCACGATTATGATTATCTTTGCTGATATGCTTATAATTTACTTTAAAGAACCTTCATTTAACTTTTAAGTTCTTTATGCCAATTCATGATTAAAACACTTGAGACCATTCAGATAGTTTTGGGTGGGCTTGCCATAGCAAGGTACTTTGATTCTATTCGTATGCGAGCAAGATGAGGAAATGGTGGTTCCTATACGTTTAAAGTGAATGAACTTAATTGGGTTATTAAAATGGTTTTGGACCCAAGGCATAAGATGAGATTAAAATATGCTTAGACATATGATGTCTTGAATAAATCTCATAAAAGATCTAAGAGTCATATATGTGATATGATTGATGTTTCTACATATTTAATTTAGTTTTGAGCGGTTTGCCATAGCAAACTTGAATTTAAATTAAAGTTGGATCTTAGCCCATTAAATGTATATTATGCTTATTTGCATGTGAAGGTGTATAATTTAGTGGGAGCATTTATTTTCATGTAAATGCATTATACTTCTCATATAATATGTTTACTTATATGTGTTCATATTTTATGTATATCTTTTTGTAGAATAAATGACATCAAACAATAATCATCTGTCACTGCGATCTGTCCTTGAGAAGGAAAAGTTGGAGGAGAATGGTACAAACTATATGGATTGGATCCATAGCGTGAGAATCGTTCTCAGGCAAGAGGAGAAATTGTACGTTCTCGAGGAACCTATTCCACCTGAACCTGCTTCCAATGCTACTAGGGCAGTGAGGGATCAATATCTGAAGTAAAAGTGTGATTCTACTGATGTTGGTTGCCTCATGCTCTCCGCCATGTGCAAGAGCCTTCAAAAGGATCTTGAGCACTTGGGGACAGTTGATCTAAACAATCGACTGATGGAAATGTTCCAAGTTCAAGCAAGGCAAGAAAGGTATAACACAGTTAAGGCCCTAACCTCATGCAAGATGAGTGAAGGACAAGCTGTTAGTCCCCATGCTCTAAAGATGAAGGGCCAAATCGAGCATCTTGAGAGGCTCGGTTTTCCAATTAGCCAATAGTTGGCTACTGACATGATATTGAATTCATTGCCCGAAGGTTTTAGTAATTTCATAATGAACTATAACATGGGGGGCATGAATAGGAACCTTTCCGAGCTGATTCAAATGTTGAACACTGCGGAAACCAATATTGTCAAGAAGAAAACCGATCAAGTGTTGATGGTTAACAAGGGGAAGGGTTTCAAGGGTAAAGGAAAGGCAAAAGTTGCTAATCCTAAGGCAAATGTTGCCAAACCCAAAGTGGCTAAGCCCAAGTCCCAATAAGACGCAGTCTGCTTCCATTGCAATGAGATTGGTCATTGGAGGAGAAACTGCTCAAAATACAAGGAAGCACTGCAGAAGAGCAAAGGAGTTGCTTCGACTTCAGGTATCTTTGTTATAGATATATTCCTATCTACTTCTAGTTCTTGGGCATTGGATACCGGATGTGGAACTCACATTTGTTTAAATATGCAGGGTCTAAAGAACAGAAGGATGCTTGAAGAGGGTGAAGTGGACCTACGTGTGGGGAATGGAGCAAGAGTTGCTGCATTAGCCGTAGGAACTTATGAAGTTACTTTACCTAGTGGACTAATACTTGTTTTGAACAATTGTTATTACGTTCCAGCTTTAAGTAGGAATATTATTTCGATTTCATGTTTGGATAATGAAGGTTTTAATTTTCTTATATGTGATAAGAAGTTTTCAATTTACAAGAGTGATATGCATTATTGTACTGCTATTTCATTCAATGGCCTTTATATCATTGATGTTGAAAATCGTGATAATGATGTCTATAACATTAACAAGAAATCTAAACCCAATGATGTAAATCACACTTACTTATGGCATTGTCGTCTTGGCCATATAAATGAGAAACGCATTTCTAAACTCCACAAAGATGAATTTTTAGACTCGCATGATTATGAATCATATGAGACATGTGAATCTTGTTTACTTGGCAAGATGACCAAGGACCCATTCACCAAAACTGGTGAAAGGGCGGGCGACTTATTAAGGCTCATAAATACCGATGTATGTGGACCTATGAGTAGCAATGCTAGGGGAGGATTTCAGTACTTCATAACATTCACTAATGATTATAGTAGATTTGGATATGTTTATCTAATGAAACATAAAAGTGAATCGTTTGAGATATTTCGAATATTTCAAAATGAGGTGCAAAATCAACTTGGCAAAACTATTAAAGTACTTCGATCTAATCGAGGTGGCGAATATTTGAGCCAAGAATTTGACAGTCATCTTAAGAGTTGTGGAATCATTTCAGAACTCTCTCCACCCGGAACACCACAATGGAATGGTGTGTCTGAAAGGAGGAATAGAACTTTGTTGGACATGGTTCGTTCTATGACGAGTCAAGTTGAGCTTCCTTTATCCTTTTGGGGACATGCACTAGAAACTGCTGCTTTCACTATAAACAGAGTTCCTACCAAATCGGTTCAAAAGACCCCATATGAGATGTGGCATGGAAGAAAACCTAGTTTGTCTTTCATGAAGATTTGGGGTTGCGATGCATATGTCAAGAAGTTAACTTCTGACACGCTAGCACCTAAGTCTGATAAATGTGTTTTCGTGGGTTATCCTAAGGAAACTAAAGGATACTATTTCTACAATCGAAACAAGAACAAAGTGTTTGTTGCTCGTAATGGTACTTTCTTAGAAATGGAGTTTCTTCGCAAAGGAACAAGTGGGAGTAAAATAGATCTCGAAGAAATTCGAGAACCCGAAAACAACATTGAACCAATGGTAAAAACTGAACCAAATTCACAAAGAGTTGTGGAACCGGTTCAAGATGCACAAGTTCTTCGCCGAAGTGGTAGGTCACGATCCGAACCCGAGAGATATGGATTTCTCGTTACGGAAAGTGATGAAGTGGAGTTAATCGAAAACGATGAACCTACTTGCTATCAAGAAGCGATGTCCGCTCCTGATTCGGAAAAATGGCAAGAGGCCATGAAGTCCAAATTACAATCCATGGCTGATAATCAAGTTTGGAACTTGATTGATCCACCCGATGGTGTAAAAACCATAGGGTGTAAATGGGTCTTCAAGAAAAAGACCGACATGGATGGGAAGGTGCACACCTATAGGGCTAGGCTTGTAGCTAAGGGATATAGACAGATTCATGGCATCGACTATGGTAAAACCTTTTCGCCTGTAGCTATGCTTAAGTCTATTAGAATTTTAATTGCCATAGCCGCAAATTATGACTATGAGATATGGCAAATGAATGTCAAAACAGCTTTCCTAAATGGAAAGTTACTTGAGGATGTATACATGATACAACCTGAAGGTTTTGTCAGTCCAGAAAATTCTAACAAGGTGTGTAAGTTGTAGAGATCCATTTATGGATTGAAGCAACCTTCTAGGAGTTGGAATCTACGTTTTGATGAAGCAATCAAAGAGTTTGGCTTTATCAAAAACGAAGATGAACCTTGTGTGTACAAGAAAATTAGTGGGAGCGTAGCACCATTTCTAGTGTTGTATGTCGACGCTATCTTACTTATTGGAAATGACATTCCTGCACTACAGACTGTCAAGTCTTGGTTGGGAAAGTGTTTTTCAATGAAAGATATGGGCGAAGCTGCATATATCCTTGGTATCAAGATCTATAGAGATAGATCTAAGAGGATGATTGGTTTAAGTCAAAGTACTTACATTGACAAGGTCCTTAGAAGATTCCAAATGGAAAATTTTAAAAGAGGAAACTTGCCAATGTTGCATGGTGTATCTCTTAGCAAGAATCAAAGTCCTAAGACTAATGATGAGCGAAAGAGAATGAATGGTATTCCATATGCTTCGGCAATTGGGTCTATCATGTATGCTATGTTATGTACTAGACCCGATGTCTCGTGTGCTCTAAGCATGATGAGCAGGTACCAATCGGATCCCGGCGAACCACATTGGATAGCAGTCAAGAATATCCTCAAGTACTTACGAACAACTAAGGATGTATTCTTGGTCTTTGGAGGAATGGAAGAAGATCTTGTAGTAAAAGGTTACACAGATGCTAGCTTCCAAACCGACAAAGATGATTTCAGATCGCAGACAGGATTTTTGTTTACGCTGAATGGAGGCATTGTGAGTTGGAAAAGTTCCAAGCAAAGTACCGTCGCTGATTCTACAACCGAAGCTGAGTACATAGCAGCATCTGATGCAGCTAAGGAAGCCGTTTGGATCAAAAAGTTCATTAGTGATTTGGAAGTCGTTCCAAGCATCAAAGATCCTATTGAACTTTACTGTGACAACAATGGTGCCATTGCACAAGCAAAGGAACCAAGGTCACACCAGAGATCCAAACACATACTTCGACGTTTCCACATTATCCGAGAGATATGTGAAAGGGAAGACGTAAAGATATGCAGAGTAGACACTGATGACAACATGGCGGACCCATTAACTAAGGCTCTCCCGCAAGCTAAGCATGATGGTCATGTTAGGTCCATGGGTATTCGATACATGGGAGATTGGGCCTAGTGCAAGTGGGAGACTGTTAGTGTTATGCCCTAGGCCTATGGTTGATAGACTTATGTGTTGACATTATTTATTATTATATGAAAAGTTTATTATTTGATTATTATATGTTTTGCATATTTATTTGTAATAATCTCCGTCCATGATTATTAAGAGAATAATTAGTATAAATGTTAATGGATAATCATATGATGATTATATGCATATAGATGCACATTAAATTTATGGGTACTTGTTAGAGAACAAGTGACTGGACTTGACCCGTATGAGATTTATGTCATGGTCAAATATCATAATTAAATCTCATAAGGTTACTTCATTTAGTCCCTAGACCTGAGATTATCATGACCTTACATATGATGAAAGTCATGTTTGATTTTAGTCAAACGATATCTTAACACGATATTTATAAAGGCTATCTTTGGCATGATCGGATTCATGATGGGAAGGATGATAAGTCAAGATGGAATTTGTCCCTCGAAAGAGAGATGTTTTGCTTGGGCCCCTCGATGAGTGATAATGATGAAAGTGTATGGCCATACCCCAATGCGATTGGATTATCATTATACTCAAGATCGAGAAAGCATTGAACAAGTACAAGTTGACGTGAACCATGACTTGTATTCAATATAACATCGTGAGACAAAGGGAGAAATGGAAGTGTACCATTGGAAATGTGAACTCTTACGTTATATTATTTGGGTAGACATAATGGCTTGCTAGAGTCCACTTATGTTTTATGAGGGTCGATATGATCGAGCTCATTGCCAACATAATATAATCCTATTGGGTCACACACAACTAGAATGAATTGGTTAAACCGAAGGAAGAAAATTGAGAAGTCCTGATATGGCATAAGACATCGCGCGACAGATTCTGTCCATAGGGCTCGACTGGTCGTGCGACATAACATGCCACAAGGCGGTTTACAGACAGTTTCCTAATTTGATTAGGAAACAAATACCAATACTAATGTAGTATAAATATGAGGTCTGTGAAACCCTAATGACCTAGCCAAATTTCTGAAAAGAAAATCACAACAAAAGTTTCTCAATATTCTCTTCAAAGGTTTATGATCTAGCAATCATCAAGAAGCCGTTCTTGGTTCATTCAAAGGTGTGGATACCGAAAGAGGGTTTTTGCTCGTACGACGATCAAGGCCTAGAGTTCGAAGATTGTGCTTCTGAATCACATCAACACATTGTTCGATAGCTCATGAACGGAAAGCAATTAAGGTTGGTTGATTCTATCTCATAGGAATTCAATTTAATCATATAGAACGGATCTTAGGGCTCTTGGGTTTTGTGTTATTAGATGCTTAATTCCGCTGCGCATGGACCCATAAAACCTAACATTATCGAGCTCGAGATTTTCTCGAGCTCGAGCCCAGAATGCATGTTCGAGCTCGGCTCGAATCAAGTTTCGAGCTTTTCGCGAGCTGCTCGAACTCGAATTTTAACGAGCCGAGCTCGAGCTTCGACTTATTTTTTGAAAAAAATCTGAAATCAAACGAGCTTTTAATGAGCCGAGCTCGAGCTTCGACTTATTTTTTGAAAAAAAATCTGAAATCAAACGAGCTTTTAATGAGCCGAGCTCGAGCTTCGACTTTTATATATATATATATATATATATATATATATATATATATATATATATATATATATATATATATATATATATATACATATATACTAAAATTCATTCGAGCTTTTAACGGGCCGAGCCCGAGTCGAGCTCAAACAAGTCGATCTCGAACAGAGCTCGTCGAACATACGAGACGAACACGAGCCGGCTCGAAAAAAATGACGAGCTTGAAAATCGGTTCGAGCTCGAGTTCACCTCGAGCCCACTCGAATTCGAGCTTTTTTTGAGCCGAGCCCGAGCCGAGCTCGAGCTCGCTCGATTCGTGTAACAGCCGTATGCGTGGCACATGTCACTTAACTGAGTTTTCTAACAAAATTCATCAAAAAGCCATTAATTGACGAAAAATTTAGATATTGAGCCCTGATTTGACAAAAAAAATATGGGGCTCCGCTTGGAGACCACCCCCTCGAGTTCAGGCCCTAAATTGCAATTTGCCCTATATGTTTATGGTGTGGGTTACTTTACATGACTTTGTATGAGTATTTTTAAGATAGTTAAATGCAAGTATTTTTGTTTTAATAATTGTGTATATGGTGATGCCTAGATTGATTACAATATAGTATTTTCTGTCGTATTCTTGTATGTGTTTGTGTAAATTGCAAAAATATTAATGGTGGGTTTGATCCGATATAAAAACAATAACAAATATTCAAAGCTTGTCAAATGTATTTGGGAAGGCAAAAACAAAATTGTGTCAATGGTATTTGGGAGGGACAAAACCGTCCCAAATAGTTTTTGGAAGGGCAACCGTAGCCGTGCCAAATGTATTTCGAGAGGCAATCAACCCGTGCCATATGTATTTGAGACGGCGGACAAAAGCGTGACAAATGTATTTTGGAAGGGCTGAAAAAACCGTGCCTAATGTATTTGGGAGGGCAATCAAAACCGTTGACAAAAAAATATGGGGCTCCGCTTGGAGACCACCCCCTCGAGTTCAGGCCCTAAATTGCAATTTGCCCTATATGTTTATGGTGTGGGTTACTTTACATGACTTTGTATGAGTATTTTTAAGATAGTTAAATGCAAGTATTTTTGTTTTAATAATTGTGTATATGGTGATGCCTAGATTGATTACAATATAGTATTTCCTGTCGTATTCTTGTATGTGTTTGTGTAAATTGCAAAAATATTAATGGTGGGTTTGATCCGATATAAAAACAATAACAAATATTCAAAGCTTGTCAAATGTATTTGGGAAGGCAAAAACAAAATTGTGTCAATGGTATTTGGGAGGGACAAAACTGTCCCAAATAGTTTTTTGAAGGGCAACCGTAGCCGTGCCAAATGTATTTCGAGAGGCAATCAAACCGTGCCATATGTATTTGAGACGGCGGACAAAAGCGTGGCAAATGTATTTTGGAAGGGCTGAAAAAACCGTGCCTAATGTATTTGGGAGGGCAATCAAAACCGTGCCAAATACGTATTTGGGACGGGCCACTAAAATCCATCCCAAATACTCGTAAATAAGACAGACCTGCTCAACCGTCACCATTTCCGTACCAAATACTTTTTGGAACGGTTTTGGGTTGTCACAAATGTATATGGTACCCTTGTATTTGGGAGGGAGCCAAAACCGTTCCAAGGCCGTCCCAAATACTTTTTTGGGACGGTTTTGACGATATTTGGGATGGTTTTTGGCCTTCACAAATACCCCTTTTTCTTGTAGTCTCATATCATCTTTCTATCTTCTCTATCTTCTTACTTCTTATTCATAACCAACAAAAATAGACAACACAAATATAAACATGTAGGAAAGTAAGGATTAATTGACATTAATCTTGAATAATTAACCTCTCAAATTATGACTTTGGTGGTTACATATTCTCTACATTTATGAGAGAATTCACTCCAAGAATAAGGGCTATTCAATAGAATAATTAACCCACTTTATTCTTGTAACAACCAACCCAAATTTAAAGTCATCAAATTCCTTTATGGAATTGTAATATGAGGTTAAAGATATACAAACCCAAATGTCACACATTGGATTTCATTTTTACAATAGAAAATCAATTTCTCATTCTAATTAATGGCCAATTTTTCCAACAGCCCTTGACTTGGGAAGGTTTCAGACTTGTGGCTTTCTAGGGCTTCATCAAGTTACCCTATTTGTATTCTCAACTACTTTATTGCAACATCATGTTTCCTAGAGGACTGCTGCTTCTCCAAACTCATCTAATTCATAGCCTCTTCCCAAGGCGCTTTCCTTTGCTCAAACTGTCCTTGAGGCGGTGGAGGATGAAGGGGTTTATTTTGCTGATTTTAATTACCTCCCCATGAAAAATTTGGATGATTCTTCCACCCCAGATTATATGTGTTTGAATATGGTTAATTATGGGGTGGCCTTAGAGGATATACATTTAATGCATGTACCTGTTCAGAAGAAAGATAAAATGTTCACTAATAGGACAATTGTTAGCAACATGAGTATACAAACCACACAAAGATTAAGCATATTGCACATTATTGGCACTAGGTGAAGCGCCTTTTGCATTAAACATATCAATTAATTGTGACAATTGTCTAGTATCATTAGATTCCAACTCATGCATGCCCCTAGTCTTACCCCTAGTTATCTTTTGTTGGGAATTATCACCCAACATCTCAAACATATCTTGAGTCTCTTGAGGGGTTTTGACTCCTAATGTGCCCCCGTGCATTATCTGTCATGACTTGATTAACAAGAATCAAGTCATCATAAAAAGTTTGATTTAGCAAGGACAAATGAAAATTATGATGGGGGCTTTGAACTAGCATCATCTTAAATCTATCCCATGCTTAATGAAAGGGCTCACCTACTTTTTGTGCGAATCCTATTATATTTTGCCTCGTGTTAGCCAATGTGGGATGGTGATAATATTTTTTGTAAAAACAAATAATTTGAGCGGGTGCTGCCCTTGCTTCCTTTAGAAGCTTATTTTTTCTATCTTTATTCAGCCTATTAATGTTTTCGTTCAATGGCTACAAGGTAGGATTCAAAGAAAAACGACCAAACATACACCACCTAAACCAACTTTTTTAATCACACACAAGTCCCCGACAACGGTGACAAAAACTTGATGCAGGAAATCTCTCTCTTGTAATAATTACCTAGCAAGTGTACTAGTTATCAATGTAGTAGTATACACAAGCAAGAGTCGAATCCACAAAGACATTGTGAAAAACGAGTAAATTCAAGGTAGTAAAAGTAACCAAAAGGATTTTTTTAGTTGATTATTATTCTACAAAATTATATATTAAACAAAGAAAACAATTAAAATAAACGAAAGAAATCAGATTAACAAGGGATTCACGGATTGAGATTTACACCTATCTTCACTGTATGCTATTTTAGTAATGAAGGGATCAATCTCATTCAATGATTTATTCACTAAATTAAGGGTTGAATCGTTTGGTGTGCGAACTGCAAACCTAATATTTCTTTTATATTATATTTTTCACTAGGTCAATAAAACATGCAAAAAATTCATTAAACTCTTAAAAACAATTGAATATAGATTCTTTTAACTTTCGCTAGGTCCTCAATTGAATCTAATCATCACAATAATTGTCAATGTATAAATCATACATGCTAGTGCAATAATTTATACACAAGTAATTTAAAGGATAAAAGTATCTTAACATATAATTGAAACCTAAAAATAGTCTTTAAGAATATTGAGAATAAAAAGAACGAGATAGATCGGAATAATTAATTATTATTTAGCATAGAGATCCAATTATCACTACATCAAATCCATGAAATAAAAATTTAGCTACTCATCTCCATAACAATAAAAACAATAATAAAATTAAGAATATAAAATCTGGAACTTGAACCTTTTGAAACGTTGTTTTCAACCTTGAAAAGAAGAATCAAACATATAAAAAAAACGTGGATGTAGTTGTTCTATTTATACTTGATAGAAAAGGGGTCAAAATTAGGAAACAACCAAGAAATCCTACGCTGAAAAGGAAACTTTGTAGTTTTTGGAGAGGGAGGGTACGGCCTCCCCTATAGGGAGTGTGACCACCCCCTTATGGATAGAAGATAATAGACATTATGGAATTTGGGAGCGTCCGCCTCCTCCCTCGGGGTGCGTGCGCTCCTTGTGATTCGTTGACTTTTACCTTTTGGCAAACTTATTTAGGTCATAACTTTTTCTTACGGACTCTGATTGGTACGTGCCACATATCATTGGAGAGATCTCATCGAGTACAACCCATTGGTATGGTGTCACAAGGTCAAATCCTTCTTGTCCTTCTGTTATTTTTATTTTTTCCGCATTTGCTGCTCCACTTCTGATCGTTCCTTTTTGTACTCTTTTAAACCATAATCCACGACATTTTTCTTCTATTACCAATACTCATAAATAATTAAAAAAACCAAAAAAAAAAAAAAACTCAAGGTTAAGCATTAAATAAGTCTAAAAGTATATCATTTGTATGGGTAGAAACACATCAATCATCAGAACCGTTCGAACCGAATCCGTTGATTTAGCGGTTCAGTTCCGCTTTATCCATTTCAAAAACCGTGAGCCGGCGGTTTCAAACCTGACAAACCGAAACCGTTGCCACAACCATCGGAAATTTCGTCACATTTATCGGAATATAGCCATTATGCTCATTAGCTAATGGCTAGTTGACAAAAAATAGTTGTTTTTGACCCTTTTTTAACCAATTTTTACTCCACAAAAAAAATTGTCACCCTAACATATTTCTCAACTATAAATACCACCCTCTCCCCTCACATATTTTTCACACAAACTCTCTCTCTTAACTTTCTCTAACGAAATTCGTTAATTTCTTTGATTATTAAACTCAAATCATAAACTATCTCTCATTAGGTTAAGAATTACTGATTTAGGGTATGGTGTATATATGGGGTCTATGTATAAGATTAAGTAGTTCAATTTAGGGGTATAAATGGAATGTAGGTATATGATTTAGGGGTTAGGCCAAGTTTGCAACTAAAAGTACAATCCAAGTAAGATCCATCAGTCAAACACCAACAAATGCTACAAAGAAAACAACACTTCAAAACTGCTAATAATATTCATAAGGGTCTCCATAATAAAGACTCACACCCTCAATTTCTAATGTGGCTAAATGAGCAACAAGGTTTAGAATCTCAGATCACCAACATTAAAGCCAGCGAATGTGTGTATACTCCCTCCGTCCCACAATTTTATGGACTTTTGCCAAATGCACGGGGATTAAGGCAATGTCCTTTTTAATATAAAATAAAGGGTTGAGGAGGTTAATTAGGGAGGAGAGAGAAAGGATTACTTTTTCAAAATGGAAGTAATCCTTTCTCTCTCCTCCCTTTCCCTCCAAATATCAGAATCCTGTAGATGGATAAAAAAGTACTAATAATCAGTCATTTTATAATTAACAATCCTGCTTAGTACAAATTTTTACATCACAATGTACAACTTTTTACATCCAAAATTTTAAAATTCCCTCCACAATAAGGAATCATTTCCCTCCTAAAGTAAAAACAATCCACCTATAAATACAAATCATTTGTGCTGGACTACTCAAATGCTACAGGAAACACACAGCCAATGAACATCAATGAACAGGAAGCACATTCAGTGTTGAAAATCAGCTTCCACCAACAATCAAAATGGGTAGAGGTAGAAAAGATCTTACACCACAGGAAAAAATGTTGATGGTACAAATGATGCTGAGTTCCGTTGTAGATGGAAAGCTTCCCAGAGGACAATCAAAAGAAGTAGCAATCCATTTTAATGTTGCAAAGGCTACAGTTTATCTTTGCGTAGGGGGCACATGAAACAGCAAACCAAACTAGGTAATCCTCTTTCTTTTGCTTCAAAAAAATTGGGTATAGAAAAAAAAAACAGTGGTATTTGATCTTGAAAAGATGAAAGGAATCGAATTTAGCAAAAGAAAAACAATCAGAAAATTAGGAATAGCCATGGGAGTTAGTAAGAGTACCATTGGGAGGTGGAAAAATAAAGGTGTGATCAAACACCATACTAATGCCATACATCCTGCCCTAACCCCAGTAAATCAGCTTTCAAGGCTTAAATTTTGCATGTCAGCACTTTATTTTGATGAACAAACATCCACCCCAAAGTTCAAAAGCATGACACATGATATACATGTGGATGAAAAATGGTTTTACATCTCAAAATGCACTCAGAAGTACTATATGTATCCTGGAGAACAAGAGCCATATAGAGCACCAATCAAAAGATTTATCACAAAAGTGATGTTCATTTGTGCCGTAACAAGGCCACATTATAATGGTGAGGGGGAGATGATATTTGATGGAAAGATAGGCATGTGGCCATTTCCAAAAACAGAACCAGCAAAGAGAAATAGTAGAAACAGAGTTGCTGGAACTCTG
This sequence comes from Adenophora triphylla var. japonica, assembly GCA_022495995.1. Taxonomy (NCBI): domain Eukaryota; kingdom Viridiplantae; phylum Streptophyta; class Magnoliopsida; order Asterales; family Campanulaceae; genus Adenophora; species Adenophora triphylla. The sequence goes on along the minus strand of JAFEMH010003890.1, from coordinate 119,931 downwards.
GTCACAAAGGCACTAGATTCAGTTAACAAAGAAGTTACCAAAGCCATGTTACTAAACCAAGTAAGATCAGCCATTTCAACACTTTAATTATTTAGGCAGCCATTTCAGCACTTTAATTTCTTTTACTTCATGTTCTTATTGTAGGTAATTCCTGCTATCAAATCAAAATGGCCACAAAATTCAAGCAAAGAAATCACAATCCAGTGGGACAATGCCCCACCCCACATCACCAACAATGATCCAGACTTTAGATCCGTAGCAAGGGAGGATGGCTTCAACATTCAGATTATCTTCCAGCCACCAAACTCACCTGACACTAATATCAATGACCTAAGCTGGTTTAGGTCAATAGACTCATTGAAGGATGATGTGGAAGCTAGGACACTGGAGGAATTGATCAAAGCAGTTGAAGACTCTTATGCAAAGCTATCACATAAGACACTCAACTATGTATTTCTCAGTTTACAAAAAAACATGGAAAATATTATGAAGGTGAAAGGTGGAAATAATTTCAAACTCTCACATATTGGAAAGGAAGCATTGGACCGAAGAGGAGAACTGCCAGATAGCATTGTAATCAATCCTGAATTGGTAAGAGAATGCATACTCTACTTGGACGCATATGGACAAGCTAAAGGACTAGAAGGCATGATGGCAGCCATTGAGTTAGCCCGTTTTCCTCTTTAAAATCTTTAGAATGGATTGAAAAGGTGGTTTCTTTTTGTTTTTTGTAAGAATGGACTACTCTCAGAAAAAAATCATCATAGAGTACTACTTAAACCAAGTAGAAACCATGTAAAGCCAAACCAAGTAGAGTACTTTTGTAAGAATGGACTACTCATAAATTATGGCTACTACTCTCAAGCATCAAATCATCATAGAGCACATCTCACCATTTCTAGTCATAAAGCATGCATAGCAGACCAAAACCAAATTCAAGAGCACATTTGACCCAAAATAAAGTGCAGTACAAACAATTATCAGCAAGCTCTCAGCAAAAAATCATCATAGAGCACATCTCACCATGTAAAGCCAAACCAAGTGCAGTACAAACAATTATCAGCAAGCTCTCAGAGAAAATTCATCATAGAGCACATTCGACCAAAATCCAAGTGTGATACCAACAATTATCAGCAAGCTCTCAAAGAAAGTTCATATAACATGGCATATAGTATGGGGGACACAACATTTAATCACAGAAATCATGCCAATTTTTTATCATTTCACAACCAACCATTTAATTCCAAAAACCCAAGTGGTAATTTTACTGTAGAAGGCTAAAAGAGAGAATAAAGAAGATGAAACCTGATTTTGCCAAACAATAATCTTCATAAGACACAAAATCACGGACAGATTCCGAGTTCTTCTCATTCCAACCCAGGAGAAGCTCTGTTTCCTTCAAAAATTCCTCATAACCCGACGACAATGGTGGCTCACCAAGCATTTTCGGCTCAACCAAAGCCAAAGAAGAAGATTTTTCATCAGATTCTGGGACCTCTTCGAAATAAGGAAAATCGCCCACACCAACAACCCTCTTCACAGCTAAACCAGGGATCTTAGAGCAAGCCTCGAGAAATCTCACATAGCCAGGCGAGTATTGTTGTTCGCCGTCTATTACCGACTGCAATAAGTCGGAAATAGAGATAATCTCCGGCACGGCCATGGCAGCCATGGCGGCCAAAAATTGCAAAAAAACAGAGGGAAGATGGTAGATCTTTGAAAGGATTGTGATTTACAGTAGTGGAAGGACTCGATCCGGGGTTTTGGGACATGGATCTATGAGCGGCGCTAAGAGAGACGGAGAGAACAAGGAGTTCTCTTGAAAACCCTAGAAATGCTTAGAGAGATGAGAGAGAGAGTGGTTCAGTTTACGTTTTTTCCCAAAATGAAATAATCAATGACTGATAGGTTAGAGAGATGAGAGAGAGAGAGAGAGAGAGAGAGAGAGAGAGGTTAAGTTAATTAAGTTAAATGGGTGGGTTTAATATTAATTGGGTGGGGTAGGGTGAATAAAAAAAGTAATAAATTATTTCCATTTTGGGAAAGTTAGATATTATTGTGGGACGCCCAAAATGGAAAGTTTACTTATTATTGTGGGACGGAGGGAGTATATATATATATATACTCCCTCCGTCCCAGTTCAATAGATACCAACTTTTTGGGTGTGGGAATTAAGGAAAAGTAAGTGAGAGAAAAAGTGAAAGAAAATGTTGTGAGTATGAAGAATTAAATAGGAGAGAGAATGAGTGGGAGGAATAGTTAGGAGAGAGAATGTTGTGAGTGAAAAAGTAAAATAGGAGAGAGAATGAGTGGGGTAAATAGTGAAGATTCCTTTCCATTTTTGGGTAAGTATCAATTGGTGTGGGACAGACCAAAAAGGAAATAAGTATATACTCCCTCCGTCCCACAATAATATGTAAACTTTTCATTTTGGGCGTCCCACAATAATATCTAACTTTCCCAAAATGGAAATAATTTATTACTTTTTTATTCACCCTACCCCACCCAATTAATATTAAACCCACCCATTTAACTTAATTAACTTAACCCCTCTCTCTCTCTCTCTCTCTCTCTCTCTCTCTCTCATCTCTCTAACCTATCAGTCATTGATTATCTCATTTTGGGAAAAAATGTAAACTGAACCACTCTCTCATCTCTCTAAGCATTTCTAGGGTTTTCAAGAGAACTCCTTGTTCTCTCCGTCTCTCTTAGCGCCGCTCATAGATCCATGTCCCAAAACCCCGGATCGAGTCCTTCCACTACTGTAAATCACAATCCTTTCAAAGATCTACCATCTTCCCTCTGTTTTTTTGCAATTTTTGGCCGCCATGGCTGCCATGGCCGTGCCGAAGATTATCTCTATTTCCGACTTATTGCAGTCGGTAATAGACGGCGAACAACAATACTCGCCTGGCTATGTGAGATTTCTTGAGGCTTGCTCTAAGATCCCTGGTTTAGCTGTGAAGAGGGTTGTTGGTGTGGGCGATTTTCCTTATTTCTAAGAGGTCCCAGAATCTGATGAAAAATCTTCTTCTTTGGCTTTGGTTGAGCCGAAAATGCTTGGTGAGCCACCATTGTCGCCGGGTTATGAGGAATTTTTGAAGGAAACAGAGCTTCTCCTGGGTTGGAATGAGAAGAACTCGGAATCTGTCCGTGATTTTGTGTCTTATGAAGATTATTGTTTGGCAAAATCAGGTTTCATCTTCTTTATTCTCTCTTTTAGCCTTCAACAGTAAGAGTACCACTTGGGTTTTTGGAATTAAATGGTTGGTTGTGGAATGAGAAGAACTCGGAATCTGTCCGTGATTTTGTGTCTTATGAAGATTAATGTGCTCTTGAATTTGGTTTTGGTCTGCTTTGCATGCTTTATGACTAGAAATGGTGAGATGTGCTCTATGATGATTTGATGCTTGGGAGTAGTAGCCATAATTTATGAGTAGTCCATTCTTACAAAAGTACTCTACTTGGTTTGGCTTTACATGGTTTCTACTTGGTTTAAGTAGTACTCTATGATGATTTTTTCTGAGAGTAGTCCATTCTTACAAAAAACAAAAAGAAACCACCTTTTCAATCCATTCTAAAGATTTTAAAGAGGAAAACGGGCTAACTCAATGGCTGCCATCATGCCTTCTAGTCCTTCAGCTTGTCCATATGCGTCCAAGTAGAGTATGCATTCTCTTACCAATTCAGGATTGATTACAATGCTATCTGGCAGTTCTCCTCTTCGGTCCAATGCTTCCTTTCCAATATGTGAGAGTTTGAAATTATTTCCACCTTTCACCTTCATAATATTTTCCATGTTTTTTTGCAAACTGAGAAATACATAGTTGAGTGTCTTATGTGATAGCTTTGCATAAGAGTCTTCAACTGCTTTGATCAATTCCTCCACTGTCCTAGCTTCCACATCATCCTTCAATGAGTCTATTGACCTAAACCAGCCTAGGTCATTGATATTAGTGTCAGGTGAGTTTGGTGGCTGGAAGATAATCTGAATGTTGAAGCCATCCTCCCTTGCTACGGATCTGAAGTCTGGATCATTGTTGGTGATGTGGGGTGGGGCATTGTCCCACTGGATTGTGATTTCTTTGCTTGAATTTTGTGGCCATTTTGATTTGATAGCAGGAATTACCTACAATAAGAACATGAAGTAAAAGAAATTAAAGTGCTGAAATGGCTGCCTAAATAATTAAAGTGTTGAAATGGCTGATCTTACTTGGTTTAGTAACATGGCTTTGGTAACTTCTTTGTTAACTGAATCTAGTGCCTTTGTGACCAGAGTTCCAGCAACTCTGTTTCTACTATTTCTCTTTGCTGGTTCTGTTTTTGAAAATGGCCACATGCCTATCTTTCCATCAAATATCATCTCCCCCTCATCATTATAATGTGGCCTTGTTACGGCACAAATGAACATCACTTTTGTGATAAATCTTTTTGATTGGCAGGCTCTATATGGCTCTTGTTCTCCAGGATACATATAGTACTTCTGAGTGCATTTTGAGATGTAAAACCATTTTTCATCCACATGTATATCATGTGTCATGCTTTTGAACTTTGGGGTAGATGTTTGTTCATCAAAATAAAGTGCTGACATGCAAAATTTAAGCCTTGAAAGCTGATTTACTGGGGTTAGGGCAGGATGTATGGCATTAGTATGGTGTTTGATCACACCTTTATTTTTCCACCTCCCAATGGTACTCTTACTAACTCCCATGGCTATTCCTAATTTTCTGATTGTTTTTCTTTTGCTAAATTCGATTCCTTTCATCTTTTCAAGATCAAATACCACTGTTTTTTTTTCTATACCCAATTTTTTTGAAGCAAAAGAAAGAGGATTACCTAGTTTTGTTTGCTGTTTCATGTGCTCCCATGCAGCATAAACTGTAGCCTTTGCAACATTAAAATGGATTGCTACTTCTTTTGCTTTGCCTCTGGGAAGCTTTCCATCTACAACGGAACTTAGCATCATTTGTGCCATCAACATTTTTTCCTGTGGTGTAAGATCTTTTCTACCTCTACCCATTTTGATTGTTGGTGGAAACTGATTTTCAACACTGAATGTGCTTCCTGTTCATTGCTGTTCATTGGCTGTGTGTTTCCTGTAGCATTTGAGTAGTCCAGCACAAATGATTTGTATTTATAGGTGGATTGTTTTTACTTTAGGAGGGAAATGATTCCTTATTGTGGAGGGAATTTTAAAATTTTGGATGTAAAAAGTTGTACATTGTGATGTAAAAATTTGTATTAAGCAGGATTGTTAATTATAAAATGACTGATTATTAGTACTTTTTTATCCATCTACAAGATTCTGATATTTGGAGGGAAAGGGAGGAGAGAGAAAGGATTACTTCCATTTTGAAAAAGTAATCCTTTCTCTCTCCTCCCTAATTAACCTCCTCAACCCTTTATTTTATATTAAAAAGGACATTGCCTTAATCCCCGTGCATTTGGCAAAAGTCCATAAAATTGTGGGACGGAGGGAGTATATATATACATCAAAACTTACATTCACATCAAAAACCCAAATCGTAATCTTGTTGAGAATGATTTTAACATCCTAAATGATAACAATCTTTAGGGCAACTTATTTCAAAGAAATGATCACTTCAGAACAGCTAAAAAGGCTTCAGTAAATGGTTTTGACAACATTAAAAAAAAATCATTATATAAACCTAATTGGCAACCGTTACATCCTATGAATCAAATCCACCAACTCATATCCTTTGACAGGCAAGTCAATCGGAATTGCTAGCATAATCCAAGTCGAGAAAAGAGGGGTAACAATATTCATCTTGGTTATAATTTATGATGCTCGGACACATCAAAACTTACATCCACATCAATAACACAAATCGTAATCTTGTTGACGCAGCACGGAAGCACGATAAATTTCGTGATTAGCGCACTAATCACAAGAACCCTTAACTGACGCAATACGGAAGCACGATAAATTTCGTGATTAGCGCACTAATCACAAGAACCCTTCAAGCAAAGGATCCTCAAACACAATACTGGAATCCACCAGCGATAATCTGGAATCGATCAGGAATTAAAGAGAAAACTCTTAAAATCAAATATCATAAACTATGTTTAACAATGTCCTAAAAGTGTTTAAATACTCTCTTCAAACCCTAACACAAACCCTAAAACGAAATAACAAACTAAAGACTAAAATACCCCTAATTAAGTAATCTTTTAAAACAGCAAAAACGGAACAGGCAAACAACATCAGCGTTTCCCGTCAGCAGCTTGAGGCGCCCACAAGGAGGAGGGTGAGGCGCTCGCCTGGGGAGCAGAAGGTCGTGGCTTGTTTGCTTCACGCTGAGGCGTCTGCCTGAGCTCATATGGGGCGCCCGCCTGGGCAGTTGGCATTGTGTTACTCCGCCGTGAATTCCATCCCCAATTCCTCCTACATCAGTCAACCACTCTTCAAAAGAACTCGACCCCGAGTTCATATCCGATATTTGGCAAGATCCGCCCCAAAAGAACAAATACTTTGAATAAATCAATGCTTTTCTTGCCTTCGAAAAAAAATTTAACATATCAATCTCATCCTTCTGTTGTTCGTCCGTCTCATCTTCCTCAGAGTCAACAATGAATGAAAAATTAGCGTCCTCCATGGACTCTTCCACAATCTCCCCATGATCAATAATAAAAATATCATTGTATTTAGATTCTTCTGCCCAATCAATAACAACTACAACAATATAAAAAATTGATGGTGCAGAACAAGTAATACCACCCACGTTTTCATTCATGGGCTCAACTAGGGCATGCTCATGGACCTTAATACTTACCGGAGGTTCAATATTCTTGTCCTCAATCGTTACCTCAGGTTCAGCCAAAGGAGCTGCTGAATTTGATACGTCATCAGCTACTGGCTCCGTTGCTCCTTGAATGCTTGTTTCTAATTCAGCAATCACATCAGTTTTTTCTACTTCCTCACTTGCGAGTGCTTCAACTGGCGCATCTTCGATTATTTGTACTTCGCCCTGCACTTCTTCCTTGGCTTGCTGAATGACTTCCTCTCCTTTGAAATCGTCGTTCAACGTAGCAATAGCGGTGGTTATTGCAGATCTATGCGCTTTCAGTTTCTGAATCTTGGCAGTGTAGTGATCGGCTTTGTTCGCATAAAATTTGGCTTCCATCCTATGTCGCTGCCTAAGCACTCGCTCCTTTGATGCTCGATTCAGATCTCTGATTGATTTATATTTCTGCACACGTCGATCATGCTTGTCCGCTTCGTCGAGTTCTTCTTCCTCTAACACTAGAAAATATTGTTCCTGTTGTCGAGCACGATCCAATCGACGATCTATTTCGTGAATAACCACGTTATCAGATCTTGTTACTTGATCCCCCATAACGAATCAGTGATGAAAAGACATGGTAAGACCTGCTCTGATACCAACTGACGCAGCACGGAAGCACGATAAATTTCGTGATTAGCGCACTAATCACAAGAACCCTTAACTGACGCAGCACGGAAGCACGATAAATTTCGTGATTAGCGCACTAATTACAAGAACCTGTCAAGCGAAGGATCCTCAAACACAATACTGGAATCCACCAGCGATAATCTGAAATCCACCAAGAATTAAAGAGAAAACTCTTAAAATCAAATATCATAAACTATGTTTAACAATGCCCTAAAAGTGTTTAAATACTCTCTTCAAACCCTAACACAAACCCTAAAACGAAATAACAAACTAAAGACTAAAATACCCCTAATTAAGTAATCTTTTAAAACAGCAAAAACGGAACAGGCAAACAACATCAGCGTTTCCCGTCAGCAGCTTGAGGCGCCCGCATGGAGGAGGTGAGGCGCTCGCCTGGGGAGATGAAGGTCATGGCTTGTTTGCTACACGCTGAGAGCAATAGCTAACATCGAGATTCACATGTTTCTTGCAACCCTTCAGAATTATCACAAGATCACTCTTTTCAATAATTGAAAACTTCAAAGAGAGGAACTCAATATTTGGGAGAAGTGTGGCTATTGCAGATGCTGCAGTTCTCCAAATGCGAATATTGATAGCATATAAAGATATGAACTTCGTGCAATGGATGCTAATTTGAGATATAACATTTTCCAGTACCGATGACGTTGATGATATTCGTAAAGTCTCCAAGTCTTTCCACTTGCATATCATGTTCAGAAGCATTTGTCCACATTTGTAATCACAATACGACAAATCCAACCATTTTAATGAAGGACATCTATAACAAACCAATAAAATATATATGAATTAGATAAGAATAAGATCAACATTTAAAATAAAAATAAGAAATGACAATAAAAATAATAGCCATATTTAGTAACTGAAGTATGGAGAACAAATAAGTATTTCAAATTTTAAAAAAGCAATCTCTTTTTTTTCTAAAAAAATACAATAAAAATCATTCTATTTCTCTGGAAAAAGAGAAATAATATGAATAATCAAAAAGTGAATCCCTTTAATTTGCCTAAACCAAAATTTAGACAAAACAATTAAAATGAAATCAAACATTGAAGCTTACCCTTCAGCAATAAAGTTGATTACTTTTTCTGTCAAGAACACGCTATTCGGAAAAACAACAACGTTAACTGTTCCATGGCTACGACGGATCACAAACTTAACAAAGGTGTTGGGGACGGATTTTTCACTATATGTATATGGTTGGCATCTTAAGCATGTCAACATGTCAAGACGCCTCAGTATCCTGATCTCTACAACTTGACCTCTACAACTTGACCTCCACAACTTGGTCCACAACTTGGACCGACATCTTGGCTCAACGTCTTCATCAACATCCTGAAGCTGGAACAACTTGGGAGCAGTTTTACGGTTCCTATTTTCTAGGAGATACTTGTGCACTCATAGAAGACCAATTCAACCATGATTTTTTCACCATCAGCAGTTATGCCCAGAATTTTCTCCTCAAGTAACTCCATTATGCCTAGTTTTTAGGGATTTATGGTTATTATCCTTTTATTTTACCTTTATTATAAATAGGGGTATGGAAATTAGGGAAAGACACATGTATTTACACACACTCACACTCTTGTAATCTCTCTCCATACTTCCGAGCTTGTAACTCACTGATCATAGTAAAACTTTGGTCAAGGTAGGTCCCAAATCCTCCCGAGGTTTTATGCCGGCGAACAATTTGTTCAAGGGCTTTCCTCGTTAAAATTCCTTTGTTCGTTGATTATCACATACACACATATATATTCCATTGCACCCAATTCTTTCCTTGAAATATTTGGTTATTTACAATCACTTGTCGAAATTTGACCAAAACAATTTGGCGCCGTCTGTGGGAACTTTGGTTTTTTAGATTTGTTTAGAACATCAAAATGGTCAATCCAACTTCCGGTCAGGTAACCTCAGTAACCTCCGCGGCTGGGGGCAAGGCGACTGGGGGGCAGCAAGATGCACCTCGAGAGATGACCGCGTCTGAAATCAATTTTGGTTTCGTGACTAATATGGCAACAATGTTGAATGAACTGAATAAGCGAATGGATGCTCAGCAGGATACCAATACTAGGATTTTCAATGCAATTGAGAGTCTGCGAAAAGGGAATCAAGTTGAGCCTCTAGTTGTAACTCCATTATCACCATTATTTTCTAGAACTCTTTTTAGTGCAGGTACTGGGGGCAATCTTGGAGACATCCCCATGGCGAGTGCAGTACAGACTGATAGTACAACTGTAACAACTAGTCAAGTTGCCCAACATGGTCACACCTTCCCATTCAGCCAACCTGTGCCAACATCTTGCTACACTTATGCCACTCCGTCTTTAGGAAAAACAGAGAGTTTTTATAATGCATTTGGTCACTCTGCTTCTCAATTTTACACTAACACTTTTGTAGAAAGCCAAGTTGCTAGAGAGTTACAGCAGATCAAAGAGATGCTTATGAACTTGCCTGGAGTTGCTTTGCCATTTCATCAAGCTTCTCCAACTTGTTACAATGAGTCTCGCTTTGTTCCAGCAATAGCCAATATGGAGATCCCGAAGAGATTTGCAGTGCCCCACATGAAGAAGTACGATGGGAGCACAGATCCAGTGGAGCATGTGTTGCTATACCAAGAATTAATGGACATTATCAGCATTCCTTCAATCTTCAAAGAGGCCTGTCTTTGTAGGGGCTTTGGTTCCACCTTGTCTGGACCAGCTTTGAAATGGCTAACCGGCCTATCTCTAAACTCTATATCATCTTATTCTCAATTAGTCAATATGTTTGTGAATCAATTTTCATGTAATAGAGCTTTTGAGAAACTAACTAGTGACCTCTACAGGGTGGTGCAACGACCTGACGAAAGCTTGAAAGACTATTTGAACAGTTCAACAAAGAGGCGTGACTATCCCCAACTTGAACATGTTCAGCGGCACCGAGGCGTTCGATTGGGCTTGAAGAAGGGATCACCTTATTATGACGAATTGGTCATGACTCCATGCAAGAGACTTGAAGATGTCAGGACGAGAGCCGTTAAATTCATCAGACTGGAAGAAGATAAGCTCATAGTCCTAAAATGACCATAATGAGGCTGACAAAAAAGGAAAAGATGACCACCTATCTCCAACATGTCAAAATGTTAGCAAAAACAGTACCTCAAGTTGTATTCCATGTAAGTTGTCATTTTTTCATAAAAGCAAACTCCGAAAACAGGTATGATTTAAATTTTGTCAAGTCATTTATTTATGTTTGTCAATTCTTATGTTATGCTAAAAATTCTTACTGACTTAAGCATCGGAAGGGTAAAGCTAACACCCAATCCTAACATGAATTTGTTTTGCAAGGTATACAACTTGAACAAACAGAGTAGGCTCAACATGTTGACACGCCGGTGCACGGGCGATACATGTTGAGACCTAAGCTGGAAGCGGGCTCAACATGTTGACACGCAGATGCGGCTGATACATGTTGAGACCTAAGGAGTAGGCTCAACATGTTGACACGCCTGGGGTGATACATGTTGAGACCTAAGCTGGAGCAGCTCAACATGTTGACACGCCTGCACGGGCGTACATGTTGAGACCTAAGCTGAGAGAGCTCAACATGTTGACACGCCGATACATGTTGAGAACTAAGCCAGAGTAGGCTCAACATGTTGACACGCCAGTACGGCTGATACATGTTGAGACCTAAGCTGGAGCAGGTCAAACATGTTGACACGCCAGTACGGCTGATACATGTTTGAACCTGAGGAAGAAAAATTTCAACATGTTGACACGCCAGTACGGCTGATACATGTTGAGACCTAAGCTGGAGCAGGCCAAACATGTTGACACGCCAGTACGGCTGATACATGTTTGAACCTAGGGAAGAAAGGCTCAGCATGTTGACACGCCAGTACGGCTGATACATGTTGAGACCTAAGCTGGAGCAGGTCAAACATGTTGACACGCCAGGACGGCTGATACATGTTTGGACCTGAAGAAGAATTTCAACATGTTGACACGCCAGTACGGCTGATACATGTTGAAACTTTAGCTGGAGAGGGATGGAACATGTTGACACGCCAGTACGGCTGATACTTGTTCTGTTTCTTCAAACGAATTAAGGTTTCGACACCTTCGCCTGGGCGTACGTTTTCACACTTATTCAAGTTGTGGACTATTGGTTGTAACATTTTCATGTTACCAAACGAATTAAGGTTTCGACACCTTCGCCTGGGCGCACGTTTTCACACTTATTCAAGTTGTGAACTATTGGTTGTAACATTTTCATGTTACCTACGGTTTATAACATTTACATGTTATCTAAAGAACAAACAAAGTGTCTCTCAAAGACATGCCAAATCAAATATAAAAATTTTGAGGACCAACCCTCATCTAACATACCAAATTTCAAACACCTTAACTAATATTTCTTAAAGCTTTATCTTGGTTTCTATCAAGGACTTAGAAGCATCATTCAAGGCGTTCGACAACTCTTTGGCGTAATCAACCGCTTCCTTAATGTCGATGGGGAGAGTAGCAGTTTTAAAATTCCTTGAATCTCCAAGTTTTCTCCGATTCAAGAAATTTTGGGGGCAATTGTTGGGGACGGATTTTTCACTATATGTATATGGTTGGCATCTTAAGCAGGTCAACATGTCAAGACGCCTCAGTATCCTGATCTCTACAACTTGACCTCTACAACTTGACCTCCACAACTTGGTCCACAACTTGGACCGACATCTTGGCTCAACGTCTTCATCAACATCCTGAAGCTGGAACAACTTGGGAGCAGTTTTACGGTTCCTATTTTCTAGGAGATACTTGTGCACTCATAGAAGACCAATTCAACCATGATTTTTTCACCATCAGCAGTTATGCCCAGAATTTTCTCCTCAAGTAACTCCATTATGCCTAGTTTTTAGGGATTTATGGTTATTATCCTTTTATTTTACCTTTATTATAAATAGGGGTATGAAAATTAGGGAAAGACACATGTATTTACACACACTCACACTCTTGTAATCTCTCTCCATACTTCCGAGCTTGTAACTCACTGATCATAGTAAAACTTTGGTCAAGGTAGGTCCCAAATCCTCCCGAGGTTTTATGCCGGCGAACAATTTGTTCAAGGGCTTTCCTCGTTAAAATTCCTTTGTTCGTTGATTATCACATACACAAATCTATATTCCATTGCACCCAATTCTTTCCTTGAAATATTTGGTTATTTACAATCACTTGTCGAAATTTGACCAAAACAAAAGGATTTCAGAAAATCTAGCGTCCAAAAATCGATTGGACGATGTAAATCAGCCAGTAGGATAAGAGATTTCCAGCATTGAGGACTCAGAGTGGCTTTATACCAGGACTTGCAGACATACGGAACACAATCGATAAGGGACTTCAATTCAACTCTTGAAAATATATCCACCAAACAATCGACGGGTAGGTCTTCCCATTTCCGAACATCCATCTGTTTTACATAAGATTCTCACAATAATAACAAACAATATTAAAAAAATATATACTCCCTCCGTTCCGCTAATATCCGCACACTTTCCTTTTTGGGCGTCCCGCTAATATCCGCACACTCCCAAAAAGGAAACTTTATATTAATAAAATATTCACCCTACCCCACTCATTCTCTCTCCTACATTATTTTAATACTCACAACACCATTATAATTTATTATTCCCTCCACTCATTCTCTCTCCACTCATTCTTTTACACTCACAACATTTTATTAAAATATCATATTCCTTAATTTCCGCGCAAACAGTGTTAGTGCGGAACTTAGCGGGACGGAGGGAGTATATAAAAAGTACTTGAATAATTGAAAAAGCAATGCAGAACTTCTGTAATGGCAAGTTTTACTTGTCTACAAACACACAAATATATACATGCACAGAGGACGTTGTATCTTGAAGAAGTTAATTAGAGGGGTGAACTGAAGAGGTTTTTGCCTCGTGGGATGTACACAATTATGTTCTTGACTCTATCAACTCAGTTTGACGGCCTACATTCCCCATGTTTTGAGCTAATCAATGCCATCAAAAGTTTTTTTTTTTTTTAATACAATCTGAAGTACTACGCACAAAATTTATACTCCCTCCGTCCCATTACATGGAGGAAAATTACTGTAGACGCGTAGAATAAGGAAAAAAATAATAATATAAATGTTGTGAGTGTAAAAGTAAAATAGGAGAGAGAATGAGTGGAGGGAATAGTGAATTATAATAGTGTTGTGAGTATTAAAATAATGTAGGAGAGAGAATGAGTGAAGGGAATAGTAAAGATTCCTTTCCATTTTAGGAAGTTTGTGGTTTGTAATGGGACGTCCAAAAAGGAAAGTTTGTGGCTTGTAATGGGACGGAGGAAGTATATAAATGCTTAAATATTGTGAAGGTTTGATATACATTGTTAAGCCACGATCTAACAGATTAAGCTTTTAGATCAATTGGTAACTCTAACATGGTATCGGAGCCATCGATTTAGTGGCATGATTACCCAATTCGCTTCCACAACGAACTCCTAAAACCTAGGGTTCCGATTGTTGCTTTATCCCTTTGATTAAACCACCGTCCATATTTATTGAAGAAACGATTGTTGCACATCCACGATGGATTCGTTACAACCATCACTACCGAGTGTTTTTTCAAGGGGGAAGTGACATGGTGTGAGACGGCCATGGATGCTTCTTCACGGCACGAGATGTGCACGACAAACGTGTTGAGGTAAAGACCATGAACTTGAAAGACGGCCAAGGATGTTTCATTGCGGCACAGGTTGTGCGGGACAAACGCGTTGATACAAGGCAAAATTGAACCGTCGTTGCCAAAAAGTGCAACATGTCGGCGATGAAAAACAGAGCGGGAGAAGCCCATGAAAGTTTCTTCGCGACACAGGATGTGCGCGACAAACGCGTTGAGGCAAGGGACCTGCAAGGGACCTGTTTTTGTCGATAAGAAATTGAGATCGACGTTGCACGAAGAGCAACATGTCAGAAATACAAAAAAAATTGGCGTTGCACAAAATGCAGCATGTCAAAAAAATAAAATTGCTTAGAGGTGCTTGGGGTGGCCGAAGAAAACTACCAACATCAGAGCAGCCTTCTTGCTGCACCAAAAAAAGTCTTGTTGCCGGAAGAGAAGTCAGCACACACCAAGGAACACTAATGGTCACATTGCACAATTGGTCGGCCATAGATGCTCCAACTTGTAGGGGGGAGTTGAGATATTGTGAAGATATCACAATATCTTCACATTATATTTGTATATATATTTCCTAGTTGATATAGCTAAATTAGTTAGTTAGAAAAGATATAGTGGGATATTATTGTAATTATATAGATTTAGGGTTTGACTTGTTTTATAAGTCTAGGGTTTGTGTATAAATATAGGACTTATGTTATTATAATTTTTAGAGACGAATAACATAAAATATTATACTCTCTCCACAAATTCTAATATTTATAAGTCTAGGGTTTGTGTATAAATATATGACTTATATCATTACAATTTCTTGAGATGAATAATACAAAATATTATACTCTCTCCACAAATTCTAACATGGTACCACAAATTCTAACATGGTATCAGAGCGCAAGATCTCGGTTCGATTCCGCTCGCCTGCAGTATTATCCGTATTTATATGTGCAAAAAATTGCAATATGTTGGCATGCCTGAAAATGTGGCATGTTTGAAATTTGGCATGCCCGATAAAGTGTCATATGTCTTTGTGATCTCTCCACGTGTGCAACTGGGTCACACGTGAGGGAGAGTGTGAAAGCTTGATATACATTGTTAAGTCAAGATTTAACATATTAAGATTTTAGATCAAATGGTAACTCTAACAAATATATTTATTTGCAAACAAAAACATAGAGTTGATTATACAAAAATGGCGGAAGCTAAACTGTTAGGATCAGAAGGGAGTAATATGGGTGCTACTATTTGCACTATCAAATTTGAAAAGATAGTGTAAACAACCTTGATATTCTAAAAAGTTGTCATTGATTAGTTTTTGAAGTTTGGACCAAATAATTCACTTATGTTTATTAATAGACCTTAAATTTCAACGTTTCACCTTTTTTTTTCTTCTTCCATTATATTTTGCTATTTTTATAATTTTACAAGTTACATAAATTTATTTATTTGTAATTTTAAAATAATGTAATGTTGTTTTAATCTCAAATTTTTTATAAAAAATATTGCACTTTCTTTTTAAATTCTTTATAAAATAAATATTGCATTTTAAAAAATGAAAATAAAGTACAATTTTACTATTGTGCAAGTCATATATGAATAAATAAAACATAATATTATTTTAAAATGTTGACAAATTAAATATGATATTTCCATAAGACGAGTACTAGTGGATAAAGTATTTAAAAAGACATTAGATTCTCAAATTAAATGGATATGTATACATACGAGTAGTAATAAAGTATGTAAAATGACATACTTGGATTTGCTAAACTTGTTCACAATAAATATTTTTAATTCAAAATTTGGTTTAAGATAATTGTATATTTTAACTTAAATTTTTATTTGATTTTTTTTTTAATTAATTTAACACAAAATTTCAGAAAAATTTGTTTTACGCTCGCTTAAGAAAAAATGTCTTTTAGTTAAATAAAACTATTATACTATTATATTGTCAATTTCTTTTCCTTTTATACATTATTATCGTTTTCTTATTTGATATATTTAAATTAGGTAGGATATGTTTACATTAATTCAAGGCATTGGTTATGGTATTGATAAAATCATTTTCCAAGTAGGAAACTCATATATATATATATATATATATATATATATATATATATATATCTATAAAGAGAGAGAGAGAGAGAGAGAGAGAGAGAGAGAGAGAGAGAGAGAGAGAGAGAGAGGGTTGTAATTAATTGAATCAATAAAGGAAATAATAATATTTTCTCATTCACATAAATCAATTTTTAATTATTGCTTATATAAATTTAAAAAATTTAAGAAATCAATATAAGTGATATTTTTTCCTTCTTTTATCTTTCTTTTTTTCTTTGGTGTTAATGAAGTTATTTTGGCCCTTTATTTTGATTATTTTTCGTTTTTATATATTTATTATTTTATTGGTGGCCATGGAGTATATGTTTGATTCCTACATTTTCATATCTATTTATTAAAAACAACATATATTCTAAAAATTGTTTTTTTTTTTTTTTTTAACCCAAAAACTTATTTTGCATATCTATTTATAAAGACATTTTACTACAATCTCCTACTCCTTTTGTTTTTTTAAAAAAAATTGGGATGGGGAGATATTTTTTTTTCAAACCCAGTATTTTCGCATTTAAATAGTAGTTAATAGCCAATTATTTGGTCTTCACTATTTACAATTTTTACAGAAACAAATTTTAAAAATTCACTCTTGCCCTGGTCTTTTTTTTTTTTTAAAGAGCCCACTATGACATTGAGACAACGATTTTGGGATACAGGCAAATGAACATGCTATTTTTCAATTAAAAATGCCTATAAATATGAAAAAAATATAAATTTTTAATTTTCATAGGCAAATAAATATGTTATTCGTCGATTTTATCTGTGTACTCACTCATGTTGGTATGTTTATTAAATAATCTGTTTTTAGTAATGGTCAATTGTATATTATTTTATGTAAGATAAATAATCGTGTTGGGTTGAAAATTTTAATATGCGACGAAAGGAAAAGACCGTGGATGACACCACAAATGTTGTGTACAAGAATTTTTTCTAAAGTTTGTAATTTTTATTACCAATGCCAGCATATATTTTTGTTGTATACTTTTTATTTTAATTTCTTTTTCCTAAATTAACCTTTATATTTATAGTAACTTTTTAAATTTAATTTATGCTATTTATCAAAAAAAATTTGATCATGTATTTAACACACGGGTGTTACGCTAGTTTAAGATAAAGAACCTTGTTTGCAGCCTTAATATTTGATTATCAAAGATAAACTGTGCGTTGTATTTTTTCTTTCTCTCTCACTCATACTCCCTCCGTCCCGCCGATCTTAAGAAAGCTTTCCATTTTTGGCGTCCCACCAATCTTAAAAATTTCCAAAATGAAAAGTTTTTATCTATTCCCTCCACTCATTCTCTCTCGTACAATATTTTAATACTCACAATACCATTATAATTTACTATTCCCTCCACCCATTCTCTCTCCTATTTTACTATTACACTCACAACATTTACTATTTCCTTAATCCCCGTGCCATTTGAAACTTTCTTAATACTTATGGGACGGAGGGAGTACACACACACACATACACACACATATGGAGAATTTGATTTCTCAAGTGCTTAAACAGGAGTAAACTGAAGGGTCGCTTACCTCGTAGTAAACACAGCAAGCTGGAAGTTGCACCAAATCTTCTATCAAGACGGTTTGACTGTTGATATTCTGACCGTACAATATTTTACCAAAGAATAATTATTTTACCGAGAGATTTATGATCCCGTAAGGTGAATATGACTATGTTCTGTTTTTTTTTTCACTACTCACACACATACACACACACAGAAGCGCCTAGAAAATCCTAGGGAGAGAAAGCCTTCCCTCTAACTTCTGGGGGGGGGAATCGAACCCATGACCTCCAGGTTGGAAGCCATGAGCTTTGGCCACCAGATCAAAGCCTGATGGTTATGACTATGTTCTCTTGAAGGACTACTACTAGTCATTTGAAATATATAGCTATTACTTTTTGGACAATATTCTTAATCCAAAGCCTTCACAACTATCTTCACTCTGCACCATTTTAGTAATAAAGGGAACAATCTCATTAAATGATTCATTCACTAAATTAAGGGTTGTAACTTTTGGATTGCGAATTGCAAGCCTAATATTTCTTTTATATTATATTTTTCGCTAGGTCCATACACCATGCAAGAAATTCATTAAACTTTTAAGAACAATTGAACCTAGATCCTTTTGACTTCTGCTAGGGCCTCAATTTGATCTAATCATCACAATAATGGTCAATGTATAAATCATCCACGATAGTGCAATAATTTATACCCAAGTAATTTAAAGGCCAAAAGTATCTTAACATACGATTGAAACCTACAAGTTGTCTTTAAAAATATTGAGAAGAACAAGAACGAGATTGATTGAAAAAATTAATTCATATTTAGCATATAGATTCAATAGTCACTACATCCGATCCATGAATAAAAAAATATTGATACTTTATCTCCATAACAATGAACACAAGTAATATAATTAAAAACATAAAATATGTGTTATAACAGAGTCTATGTAGAGGACAGAAAATAAACCAATCACACAACACAACGATATACATGGTTCATCAACTTGGCTACGTCCACGGGCAGAGGGCAAGAATATTATTATCAACTGGCAATCACCGAATACAATCTCTAATCTAATGCACGAATCCTTGCAAGGAATTCACAACTGTGCAAAACCCTAGATCTAGAGAAACAATAGAGAAACAAGAAAACCTTTTGAGACACCTAGATTTATAGATATGCCTATCACACTAGGAATTACAACTTAACAGACTGCTAGGGAATATGACTTATTTATACTTGCCTATTCCTCGACCTGCCAGGTTTTAGAGTCATATACCAAATCTGCCGCTGATCAGGCCCAAAACGACATAGGGCGCGATCGCTCCCTTCTTGGGCGCGATCGCCCCATCAGCCCAAACAAGCACCGCGCGATCGCCCCTGGAGTGCGCACGATCGCGCGCTTTAGTCAGTAACTTGGCGAGTAGGGCTGTTACACGAACCGAGCCTGTTCGAGCTCGACTCGGGCTCGGCTCGAAAAAAGCTCGAGTTCGAGTGGGCTCGAGGCGAACTCGAGCTCGAGCTCGAACCGAATTTCAAGTTCGTCATTTTTTCGAGCCCGGCTCGTGTTCGGCTCGTATGTTCGACGAGCTTTGTTCGAGATCGACTCGTTTAAGCTCGACTCGGGCTCGGCTCGTTAAAAGCTCGGATGAATTATGAATTTTTTGTTAAAAATATATATATTTAGTGACAAATTAAAAGACCAAGCTCGAGCTTGGCTCGTTTAGGCTCGAGTTCGATTGCAACTCGAATTAGGGCTCGATAAAGCTCGTTCGATTTCAGATTTTTTTTCAAAAAATAAGTCGAAGCTCGAGCTCGGCTCGTTAATACTCGAGTTCGAGCAGCTCGCGAAATGCTCGCGAGCCGGCTCGCGAAAAGCTCGAAACTTGATTCGAGCCGAGCTCGAACATGAATTCTGGGATCGAGCTCGAGCTCGAGAAAAGCTCGAGCTCGTTTAAAAGTTCACGAGCTCGAGCTCGAAACATCAAAAGCTCGGCTCGGCTCGGCTCGTTTACAGCCCTATTGGCGAGGTCGCTCCCTCAGCACCGCGTGGTCTCCCCTTCGGTCTGTCACAGCAATTACCGATTTGCCCCTTTGTTCAATCCTCTAAGTTAGATGGCATCGAACCTAACAAATCTCTACCTTGACATCTAGCCTCCCGACCACAAAATCAGAACTCCCCTCTGCCTCAGATGTGTTATGCCAAACACCAAACTTGTCCTCCGGACAACCAAATGTGTTACGCCGAACACCAAAATACTTGCTGCAATAGTTGATCAGACCCGTTCAACAAGTAAACAAACGTGTCTCCAAGACACCCAAATGTATCCCCTGAATACCCAAATTGTGATGCGCCGAGCACATCAATGTGTCTCCAAGACACCCAAATGTGCTACTGCAGTAGGCACTCTAAATTGCCCTAACCGACAATTGGGCATATCCAGTCGACAATGGATCTTGCCAACCCTAACAAATGAAGCGGCCATATCCGTGGAATCCCCAAAAGTACGTACCTTTTCCTTGATTCCTTCCTCGCTTCCCAAATATGTGCGTTGACTTCCTAACCGTGGTTTGCCTAGTTCAACTCCACCTTGAGTAGCTTCCTGCTCCACCTGTTTCTCAACTACTCCACATGAATCCATGCAACATGCTTCCTTCAGATGTGTCTCTACCATACCCTTTGTACGATGTTTGACACCCAAAAACGTAGAACCTTGGAGGACGTACAAGGAATCTTGTTTTACCCCTTTCAGAATTACATTCGAACCCTTGCAGTCATTTACTGCTCCACCTTCACCTTTGAAACAGTATCCCATCTTGTCTAGCCGACTAAGCGATATCAGATTCTTCGTTACTTCAGGAACATGTCTAACCTTGTTCAATGTAAAAAAAATACCACCCAAAGTACGCACCCTGATGGAACCCATGCCAACTACCTTGCAGACAGAACCGTTAGCAATATAAATATCACCCCCTTCCGTCTCCTCCTACGTTGCAAACCATTCCCTGTGCGAACACATATGATAAGAAGCCCCCGGAATCAAAAATCCATGTATCTAACATACCTTTGTCTTCTTCGGTTGCTAGGGCATATTCCTCCTCATCGTCTTCTGCCATAGCTGCAGTAAATCTAACATGCTTGCTCTTATCCAATCTGGGACATTCACGCTTCCAATGCCCCTTTTCCTTGCAGTAAGCACAGACATCTCCAGGTCTTGGACCCCTTTTAGAAGAACCTTTGTTTCTCCTACCTTGGCCCCTATTGCCATCTACAACCAACCCTGCTGACTGAGATTCTGTAGACAAACCGTTCGCCTTGCGGCACAGATCTCTGGTCTTGAGATTATTCTTAACCTCTTCCAAAGTAATCGTATCCTTACCATTAATGCAGGAATCCACAAATCCCTCGTATGACAATGGTAAGGAAACACAAAACATAAGAGCAACATCCTCATCTTCAACCTTATCATCAATATTACGCAACTCTAGTAATAACGATGTAAACCGATCAATATGATCCTAATGGGCGTACCTTCCACCATTCGGAGAGAATGCAACTTCTGTTTCAGATACAACTTGTTGGTCAATGATCGTGTCAGATACATATCTTCCAATTCAAGCCACAGAGCACCTCCAGAATCAGTATCTGCAGTATCCGCCAGAACATCATCATCAAGGCACATGATGATTTTAGAGTGGGCCCTCTCATCTAGCGCGATCAGATCTTCTGCTTCCTTATTGGCTGCATTCCCCGAACCATCTTCCGTTGCAGCCGCTACATCACCTATGGAACTTTCTATCGCTTTGCCCTTTGAATCCTGATGATTCCTGATTGCAGCAGCCACCTGAGCCCACAAACCCTTGTCTCTCAACAGTGCCTTCATCTTGATCTGCCAAAGAGAAAATTTTTTCTTCCCATGGAACTTATCGAATGGTGACACTACTAGAAACAGACCTCTTACCGATGGAAATTTCCGTCGGTAATTCCCCAGTTCCGTCGGTAAATGGACATTACCGACATATTTCGTCCATCGGATTACGTCGGTAATAATTGGTTGGTAATACCGACGGACAAATTCCATCGGTAAACCCAAAATTCCGCCGGAAACCGTCCGTCGGCAAGGAGGTACGCCGGCCGGTTATATCCGTCGAAAACCTTAAATTTTACTGGCGGATATGTCCGTCGGAAATCTAAAACATTACCGACGGAAATGTCCGTCGGTAATTAGTTTTATTTTTTTATTTTTAATTATTTACCGATGGAAATATCCGTCGGTAAGGAGATTAATTATTTTATTTTTTATTATTTACCGACGGATATTTCCGTCGTTAACGAGATTTATTTAATTTTTTTTATTATTTACAGACGGAAATTTCAGTCGGTAATTTGTCCAAATTTAAAAAAAAAAATTCTATTTTATTATTAAACCACCTGTAAACCTGTCAAACCTGTTTTAAACAAATCCCAACATACAAAGAAACACAAACAACCTGTTTCGCTTGAAACAAACATCCAAATCAAGATAAACAGGAAAGGGGTAAGGGGTAATGGGAAAGAGAAAGGGAAAAGGGGAAGGGGAAAAGGGGAAAGGGGAAAGGGAAAATATTTTGTTTGAACATCAAATAAAGGGAAACTGTATCCAACAACCAAAAGCGAAACGGGAAAAGGGAAAGGGAAAGGGGAAAAGGGGAAAGGAAAAACTGTTTCGCTTGGGGAAAAGGGAAGGGAAAGGGAAAGGGAAACAAAATATATTTGTTTGATTGCATGCCAAATAAAATGAATGTTTAACTACCACGACCACGACCATGAGCGCTACCGCTACCGCTACCACCGCCACTTCGCCTAAGGTATTGACCGACTGATGAGTCAGAAGCATTACCGCTATTACGTTGCTGTGGTTGCAAATTCATGGTAGCCAAGTATTGTTGCATGCGCTGCTCAAGTTGTTGCTCCAATATGCTCTGCACCTGGGTCTGCACCTGGGCCTCCACCTGGGCCTGCACCTGGGCCTGCACCTGGCTCTGCATCTGGCTCTGGATCTACTCCACTTGCCTCTGAACCTCTCTCTGGACCTGATCATCAAACGCCTCTTGATCCACATGCTGACTGCCGGAGGAAGAAGATGAAAAGTATTGCGTAGTAGGGCTGCGAAATGGCATGTTAAAATACCCAGCACCATGTCCTCCGAATCCAGGCAAGCGGTCTCCCTTTGGTTGCTTGTCTCGGAGGACAATGGCCGCCCAAAGCTTTTCACAAAAGGCAGGCCGCTCGGTGCTCTCAGGCGCCATACTTCCTTCTTCAATAGCCTCGTCACGAGCCCGCCTATCATACTCTTCCTGGAAAAAAAAAACATTATACGCTATGGTAGAAAATAATATTTCTTTAACTAAATAATTTATAATTTACTAATAGAAAATACTATTAACACTTACATAAAGGGTCTGGTAATAAGGGTTAACCCATTGTGGCCCTGAGCCATCAGGAGCCTCCGCAGTATTTGTAGCCATAAACACAGTAGCTGCATCAGCCTCATCATCTCCGTGTTTCTTTCGCTTAACATATAAAAAAATTAAAACTTCAAAATTTCATCAAATAATAACAATATATGAATCAAATAGAGTATTTCTTAATTTACAAATGGATAATAAATTAAGTAAGTTACCATTCGGGACCAAGTCTCGTTGAAGTTAATCGATCCTCCAGTGTGCACACTCCCCCGCCCCTCTTGTGAGTTCCTATTATTTTTTGCGATTTCTGAATTTTTTTGAAAATTTTCACTATTTCAATAGGCAACCCACTGCTCCCACGCACTATTCGAGAAATTAGCTGAAGGCAAACAATCCCTTAGCCACTTTTTTTCATATCATACACTTTGCCAGCATACCGCTTAGCAACTAGTTGCTTGAAAGCCTTCTCTATTTGTAGGTCGGAGAATCCCGGGCAAGAATATATGTTCTACAATAATAGTAAAAGTAGTTAAATAAACAGGAAGTAAAATAGTTGTTGCTAATTAATTATTAAGCGTAAATTAGAACATAAAGATGAACAGGGGACTAGTCTACAAACTTTACAAAGGAAAGAGAATTAAGTAATTTTACCCGAAACTGGCTGTACCAGATATCGTACACATCTTTTGATATTGACTTTGGGGTGGGATAAAATTTCTCAAAAGTATACCCACTGAATAAATCCCCAAATCATCGAGCAGGGTCTTGATAACCACCATGTATAAACCTATTAAGATATTAATTGAAAAACAATATATCAATATGTATACAAATAAAAAGACAATAATAAAATGTAAACATTATATATATATATATATAACATTTACAATTAAATAATACTTACTGGCCACTGGGAGAGATAGATATTTCCATTTTTCCTTCCTCATTAATAATTGCGTCCAAATTAACCCGCCCGGATGGTTCACTAACAGGAACACTAGAGCTATCAATACCTGGACTGCTCAAATCATCATCACTACGTCCAGAACCAGAAGTAGAGCCCCTCCCTCCCGTCCTTGGTGAAACAAGACGATGGACAAAACTCGCAACCTTCCCTCTCTTTTAACGATTGCCACCTCGACCCGACATATCTAAACTAGTATATTATATATGTAGACAGAAAATATTGTCAAGTAGAACAAAATTTAAATAGTAGGAAGCATTCAAAATAAGGTACACTATGTTTGCATTTAAATAGTAGGAAGCATTTATTGTCCAAATCATGAGATAGATGTAATATTACATAGCATATAAGAGTAACCAAGTAAAATTGAAAAGCATAGTAGAGATGAAAAAAATGATTCTATTAATTGCAGACAAATTGGACAGTGATAAATGATATAAAATGTAAACATTATATACAAAACATTATCTGAATTAAAACTAAATTGATTCATTCACTACAATCTTGATCACTATCACTACAAAATTCAATTTCTTCTTCACTAGTTTCCTCGTCGTCGTCTTCTTCCCCATCTTCATCATCGGACCCAGATATATACCCTTTTCCTTCCTCATCCTCCACATTGTCATACTCGATTTCATTTAAAGTGACTTCCTCCCCTAGTGGACGGGTGTTTTCAGCCATTAATGCTTCATCCTCGACATTATCATTCAAGGAAATAATCGGAGGTATAGGCATTTCCTCTTCCTGATAACAATCATTTAATGATGAATCAATATTTGAAGTAGACGTTTTTGCACGCAATGGTATATCAAAAGTGCTTCTTGCTTTGGTTTTCCATACGGCCCACCATCCGCTAGACTCTCTTCGTCGTTGGGGGTAGGGGTCATATACACCTGTTGTGCTTGAGATGCAAGAATGAACACATCATCACCATTATGCCTAGAAGAATGTTTTAAGTCAACGAGATCAAAAGTGCCATGTTTTGTAATGCCTCGCTCAGCGTCCCGCCACTCACAATTGAAAAGAACTACAGAATTTCCAAAAATGTACTCCAATTCAATAACTTCTTTCAATACGCCATAATAATCGAGATTTCCTTTGAGATTGACCCCGCTATTCCAAGTTGATTTCGTTTGGCCATATTCTTCGGTGTGGAATTCGTAGCCATTGACAAAATATCCCTTATATACATTCACTCTTAAGGACGGACCGTGTGCTATTGCTTGTAATCTCACAACTTTTGCATCTCCACGGTTGTTCAAAATCTAAATAAAAACACATAGATAGTAAAAAACTCATACTTCAAATTCTATTAAAAACATTGAATTAATGAATTGGCATTTACATAATTATTAAACCAGGAGGGAAATTCGTTGTCTATCCTTATTGAAATCAATTCAGGCGCAATGTCTCCAGCCTGTTCTTCGAACATACTGCATTCAAGGATAACATAAAGTTGCTTAGTGTATTAAAGTTATTAGGATTAACATTACTTAATAACAAATGAAGAATGCTTACTTTAAGTAGTCCTCGACCTCAGCACAGTTAAGGAGAATATAGAGTTTAGCCGCTTCTAATTCTTTTTTGCTTAGCATGCGCGTGCACTTTCTATTGCCAAGGAATCGACCAGGAGAAGAAAAAATTGAAATTTTTCCATCAGGATCAGTGACTCCCCCATCATAATTGAATCCCAATTTAGTGAACCTTGTCTCAATGTCGGGGTGAAAATATGTTGAAACAAACTACACAATTTCATCGACAATCACTGATTCACACATAGATGCCTCAACTTTTGCTCTATTGCTCATTTTCTTTTTCAAACTCCCCAAAAATCGTTCAAATGGATACATCCATACATCTTGAACAGGTCCTCCAACTCTAGCTTCATAAGCTAGGTGAATTGGTAAATGCTCCATTGAATCAAAGAAAGATGGCGGAAATATCTTTTCAAGCTTGCATATTGTCACCATAATGCTCTCTTCGAGTATTCTCATATCCTCAACACGAAGAGTGCTGGAAGTCAATGCTCTGAAGAATTTACTCAATTCTGTTAGGGCAACACATATTTCATTAGGGAGAATGTCCCTAAATGCAATGGGTAGCAACCTATCCAATAATACGTGACAATCATGACTTTTCAACCCATATACCGTCCCTTCTTCCACATTCACACAGTTGCCAATATTAGATGCATACCCATCAGGAAGTTTCAAATCTTTTAACCACTGCAGAACACGTTGCTTATCCTCTCTTGACAGAACAAAGGGAGCAACTGGTTTGAAATCTTTTCCATTAACTTTAACAATGTTGAGATCTTTACTATTGCAAATCGCTTCAAGGTCTAGCCGACCCTTGTCTGTGTCCTTCGTTGAGGCCTTAAAACCCATCACTGCATTGAAAATATTGTCAAACACATTTTTTTCAATATGCATGACATCAAGGTTATGTCTTATCAAGTTTGTCTTCCAATAAGGTAACTCTCAAAATATACTCTTTTTAATCCAGTTATGGTCTTTACCAAATCCGTCTGGTCTATCCTTTGAAAACAACTTTCCCCACCTGACATCAGACACCTCAGACACCTGCTCAAAAATATCCTCGCCACTCAGACGAGGAGGAGGCCCCGATGCTCAACTCTATTTTTGGTAAAAGCATTCTTCTGTTTACGAAATGGATGGTCACTAGGAAGAAACCGTTTATGGCAATCAAACCAACACTGCTTCTTGTAATGCTGAAGTGTGAATGCATCTGTATTTTCCATACAATACGGACAGGCCAATCTCCCATGTGTGCTCCATCCCGACATCATACCATAAGCAGGAAAGTCATTAATTATCCACATTACTGCAGCCCTCATGTTAAAATTTTGCAACTTGAAAGCATCCCATGTCTGGACACCATCATTCCACAGCTGTTTGAGTTCATCCATCAGAGGTTGAAGATACACATCAATGTTTTTACCTGGATTCGAAGGCTCGGGAATGAACAAACTCAAATACATATAAGGATCAGTCATACATAACCACGGGGGAAGATTATACACTGTGACTATAACAGGCCAACATGAATAAGATTTTGCCCCTGGTCCAAATGGAGAAAACTCATCTGTACATATCCCCAGCCTTATGCTTCTAGGATCCGCAGCAAAATCAGGGTAAGTGGCATCAAAATGTTTCCATGCTTCACCGTCAGAAGGATGAGTCATCACACCCTCTTCGCGAGGACACTCTTTGTGCCAACGCGTGGCTTCTGAGCTTTCTTTCAATGCATAAATTCGTTGCAACCTGGGAATTAGCGGCATATAATGCAACTGCGCCAGAGGCACGTTTTTCTTGTGCTTGGCACTACCACGGCGTGGTGGCTTATACCTACTAAGTCCACATATTGAACATGAATTGAGGCCCTCATTTTCCTTATAAAAAGCATGCACTGATTCTTGCAAGCATCAATTTTAACATACCCAAGACCGATCTGCCCCACCAACTTTTTCGTCTCATAAAAATTGTGAACCATATTATTTTCTTTGGGTAGCATCCGTTGTCCCCATGACATGATACGATCGTAAGTATGCTGGCTCATATTTGTATCAGCCTTGATAGTTAGAAGCTCGCCACTTGCTCTAACTGCTTTGTAGCCTTTGCACCAGGATGAATTTTCTCATTTGCAGAGTCCATTAAATCCATAAACTTCTTTGCAATGGGATTTGGTGCCTCTGTTGGATTAGGGTTCCAATCAAACTATGGGCCAGCCGCATTTCGAACCATATCATCCAAACCGACAGACGACTCCTCTTCATCAATCAAATGTTCAGGTTCCCTTGGCGGACCACGTGATACAGTAGGATGACTGCGAACACTTGTTTCAACCACATAACGCTCCCCGTGCGCTACCCATACCTTGTAACCATCAACAAACCCTGCCTCCAAAACATGTTTCTTTACCCATCCAGCACTCATATATTTTCTATTCTTACACTTTTTACAAGGACACCTAATCTTATCATCACGCATGCACTGGGGATGCGCTCTAGCAAACTCCACGAAATGTTCTAAACCTTCTAAGAATTGAGGTCTGACACCCCTTCTACCGGGATTACTACGATTATCCATCCAACTACGATCTTCTCCAGACATAATTAACTCCTGCATTTCATAATATATTAACAGTTTAGATGTAATTAACGCATTACAATTCCCAGTAAGTTGGGGATGTTGGGATGTTTGGGTAAAATCGATTATGAAAGCTGGGTTAGGAATTGCTTGGAGAGAGACGCTGGGAAAGAGAAGCCGGTGTGAATTAGGGTTAGGGTTTGATATCAAACCCTAACCCTAATTCACACCGGCTTCTCTTTCCCAGCGTCTCTACCCAAGCAATTTCTACCCCAACTTTCATACTCTAACCCTACCCAAAATTCATAATCACTACCGATTTTACCATCAAACTTGCAAATCGTCATGGCTTCAGACTTCTTCAGACTTTAAGAGGAAGAAAGGGCTCAAATTGCAAAAAAATGTAGTCGGTTTAGGTGGATGTGAGAATTTAGTTAACATATATAGTAACTATAATAGTTACTATATATGTTAACTATTACTATTAATAGTATTAGTTAACGATAATAGTTACTATATAATTAACTATTACTATTAATTGTATTAGTTAACTATATATGTTAACTATTACTATTAATAGACAATGATGAATTATTAATATTGTGAATAATTTTAAATATTAATTATTTGTTGTAAAATATATAATTTTACAATGATGAATTAAATTAACATTTATAAAGTATATCATTCTCTAGGGTGAAAGGACAATTCATGTCCATTAGGTTTAGAATTGGGGTTGGCTTCTATCCCATCCCGAAATACACGTATGAATTGCAAATATCACTTTGTCTACTTGCTTTATAATCGAAAATCAAGAAATTTCGGCAGCATAACCCCATGGTCTCCAAGTGCACGACGTAGACTAGGTCAATCAAACACAATCGATTAGAATCGACAGTGTGTAATCAACCATGTCTAGTATACACTCAGAGAACAATAGGATTAATGCAATCGAAATATCTCAACTATCGACTATTCAAGCAATTTTAATAGACAATAATGATATTTACAAAATCATATAATCGTGCATTTCAAGACTGTCCACACGGACAATTTAAGAATCGATGACTACATGTTGACCTCAACATGATAAGTTAAAGATTCTTAAACGGGTTTCTAAGCTTTTGTGTTTCAACCGTCACAACGTCACGTCGTAACATTAGTTTTTATTCATTACCGTAAAATGCATAATTTTACAATAATGAATTAACACACACATCTATCATATTTTTTAAATTATTAATATTGTGAATAATTTTAAATATTAATTCTTTGTTGTAAAATATATAATTTTACAATGATGAATTAATTTAACATTTATAAACAAGATGAGAGTCGTTCTCATCCACAACTATCAAAACCCTATCTCAGCTTAGACCAAGAAAGATAGAGCAAACAAGTTCTCAAATGTTTGAGCAAAGGATTTTTAGTTTAATAAGAGTTTTTCCAGTTTCACTGTCCTCCTCTCTAAGGATCTCAAACATAACAGCCATGTTTATGACAGTGCCTGTTTTACTCTTCACTGGTGTTATACGGTCACAAGTAAAAACAAGGTAACAGTATAACACCAGTAAAGAGAAAACAGACACTGTCACAAACATGGCTGTGATGTTTGAGATCCTTAGAGAGAACAGGACAGTGAAACTGGAAAAACTCTTATTAAACAGAAAATCCTTTGCTCAAACAGTGGAGAACTTATTTGCTCTATCTTTCTTGATCAAAGATGGACGGATTTTGATAGCTGTGGGTGAGAAAGGCTCTCATCTTATTTATATTTTAAGATGTTAACCACTAACAACAATACCCTACAAGTAGTGCCACTAAGAGTTTTCTTCCTAATTTTAGACAATGATTAGGAGTCTAATTCCTTAACAATACTTCCATCCAAGTCTACCTAATTTTAGACATTCACCCCCTCCCTCCCCCTTTGACTTTACACAAGCCATCTAATACAAATTAAGAGTAAACAGTTGACTGCTTGATCAAAAAGTGTGATCCGACCTAAGGTGCATCTAAGGTGCCAGGATTGATATCAGGTGCTCAAACGTAGGCGACATACATCACCGTCCGCGATGCCGTCAATCGCCCCAAAATGGGATCTAGAACCAGTAGTAAACAGTTGTACCCAAAATAAAGAAACATACCTAGCAGTAAACAATCAACAGTTCAGAACATGGGTCAGAATTTAATACAGTAACCAAGTTGCACACACTCTGATTAACATCAAATTTTCAAAACAAATGATATGCAATCAGGATGCATCTAAGCCCTAACAATGTTCCCTTCAGCACATTTTTCAATTTAAAAAGGAGAAAATAGAGGTGTGCCCTTGGTAAGAGACTAGCATAATTATAAATAGAGTTGTACCAATTTCTTTAACATTGTTAATCTAAAATAAGGTGAAGTCATATGAATTTTATAATTTATCAATCTTTTTCAACAAAAAAACATCTCCACGCGATAATCAATTTCAATACCCTTATTTTTGGAGTTTTAGCGGAGTTAAAACATTTGAGAAAATGAATCTAACTGTAAATAAAGATGTACGAACGTACTACACCAGAAGCAGTAAAGGAATGCCAAAGAGGTTGTTTTAACTGAATAGAAATGATAAACTAAGAACTATTATGAATATTACAACTAGATATCAATGTAGAAGCACCGAACAAAAATCAAAATATAAAGTCAAAATCATTAGAATTAATCCCAAAAAACAAACACATATAATATATCTACAAGAAAGCAAGAACTGAGAGATACATATCGATCAACCCATCTAAACAATCCAAAGCAAAGGGCTTTCTTCTAACTTCTATGAAACCAAACTAAACATATGCCTTTATCGGATTCTAAAACCTAAAACTAGAGCACCGTGCTCTAAAACATGTAAATTACAACAATATACTCAGAACAGAAACCAAGGGGACGGAAAAAATGGTCGTTTCACCGGAAATATGAAAAATGAGAGAAAAAAACAAAGACTTACCCTCTCAACGGCACCCTTCTCAATGGAGACTTCTGGGCGAAACGGGGATGGGGACTACGACTGTGACTGACAAACGAGAGAGAGAGAGAGAGAGAGAGAGAGAGAGAAAGCGAGTGAGAGAGAGAAAGCAATTGAGAGAGAGAAACCGAGTGAGAGAATACTAACCGGTGACGGCGAACGGCGGGGCGAACGGCGAAGGCTCGACAACGGCGTTGTACCAGGTAGGGTTCGGCGTTGTTAATTTGCTAATTCACTGAAGGCGTAAATGGCTGAGAAGGGGAAAAGGTTATATTTATAGGGCTTCTTACCGACGGAAATGTCCGTCGGTAATACCGACGGAAATTAATCAATTATCGACGGACGAAACGAAATTTTTTAAAAAAAAATTCCCGGCAAATAAAATTTAAATTCCGTCGGTAAATGAATTTTTTCCTTCGGTAAAATTCCGTCGGTAAAAGCTCTGTTTCTAGTAGTGTGATTCGATTCTAGATCCCATCTTCTTCTGCAGCGGAACACCCTAGACCTTTATCAACCTGACCTGGCTCTGATACCAATTTGTTATAACAGAGTCTATGTAGAGGACAAAAAATAAATCAATCACAAAACATAGCGATATACGTGGTTCACCAACTTGGCTACGTCCACGTGCATAGGGCAAGAATATTATTATCAACTGGCAATCACCGAATACAATCTCTAATCTAATGTACGAATCCTTGCAAGAAATTCACAACTGTGCAAACCCTAGATCTAGAGAAACAAGAAAACCTTTTGAGACACATAGATTTATAGATATGCCTAACACACTAGGAATTAAAACTTAACAAACTGCTAGGAAATAGGCCTTATTTATACTTGCCTATTCCTAGCCCTGCCAGATTTTAGAGTCATATACCAAATCTGCAGATGATCAGGCTCAAAACAGCATAGGGCGCGATCGCTCCCTTCTTGGGTGCGATTGCCCCATCTGCCCAAACAAGCACCGCGCGATCGCCCCTAGAGAGTGCGCGATCGCGCGCTTTAGGCAGTAACTTGGCGCAGTCGCACCGCGCGGTCGCCCCTTCGGTCTGTCACAACAATTACCGATTTACCCCTTTGTTCAATCCTCTAAGTTAGATGGCATCAAACCCAACAACCTGGAGCTTGATCCTTTTGTATCCTTGTTTTCAACCTTGAAAAGAAGAATCAAACATATATAAAAAACATTGCTGGAGTTGTTCTATTTATACTCTAGAGAAGAGGGATCAAAATTAGAAAACAATCGAGGAATTCTACGTCGAAAAGGAAACTGAGAAGTTGCTGGAGAGGGAGGGTGCGGCTGCCCCCTATGGGGGTGAGACTACCCCCTTATAGGCAGAAGGTAACACACTTTTTGGAATTTTGGAGCATCAGGCCCCTCCCTCGGAGTGCGTGCGCTCATTGTACTTCGCGGACTTGAACCTTTTTCAACAAACTTTCGAAGGTTATAACTTATTCGTACAGACTCCGATTGGGACGTGCCACATATCGTCTGAAATCTCTCATTGAGTACTATCCATTGTTATTGGTTTCACAACACATCCTTCTTGTCCTTCTGTTATTTTTATTCTTTCCTCATTTGCCGCCCCACTCTTGTTCATTTTTGTACTCTTTAATACCATAATCCACGACATTTTCCTTTTATTCTCTATACTTATAAACTCTCCAAAATTCCATAAAACACTCAAGGTTAACCATTAAATAAGTTTAAAAGTATATCATTTGGAAGGGTAGAAACACATCCATCAAATAACCCCAAACTTATTTGTTTCTCGTTCTCAAGT
Organism: Adenophora triphylla var. japonica; assembly: GCA_022495995.1. NCBI lineage: Eukaryota > Viridiplantae > Streptophyta > Magnoliopsida > Asterales > Campanulaceae > Adenophora > Adenophora triphylla. The sequence goes on along the minus strand of JAFEMH010003890.1, from coordinate 86,869 downwards.
AAAACAAAACTAGAGCAAGAATTTAAACTACTTTCTAAACAAAGAAATACAAATACATTAAAAGCAAAAAATATTTTTGAATGTTCAAAGCATATAAAGGGTTGTTAACCATATAACTCTCAAATCCTTTACAAACACACATAATTTACAAGAGTTATCATGAACATGAGATTACAATTACATTGATGCATCTAACTTACAATTATCCACCATAGTATGAAAGATGAATGATTAATGGGAGATCATCGTCACCAAATTAAGATATTTTATAGGGTCACTTGTGGCATGCTCTAAACCAATGATAATTAGTTAGAAATTATACACAAGGACACTCATATGCATGCTAAACACAACTGTCAACCCGGCTACTCTTTATGGATCAAATTTGGTTTTATGGCTTGTAATTTATCGCGGCAGTCATGGGATAGGTTCATGGTTACAAATGAAGGTAAGTACATACGAAGTCAAGTAAGTGAAACCAGGAAGTCTTCACAATGTATCCTCACTTTGAGTGTATCTCTCCGCTCACCCATGCCAACCCAATGATTCAACCCCCAAACTTAGAACTTTGCATGCTTTCTTATAAAGGGGTTGATCTAATTCCTCTCTTTACTTTGTCACTTTGAATCACAATTTCCATAACATACAAGAGGGCAAGACTTTTCAGATTTTCTTCATCTTTTCTTTCTTTTATTTTGTTTTGCATATATAAAAAGCATAAAGAATATAATTACTAAATACTTTGCATATGCCCCTCTTTTCAACAATACATGACCATTTTCTTTTCTTTGTTGACCTTTTTCCACTCAAATTCTTGATTTTTCAAGCACAATCCACAATTTTCATTCATTCCCTAGTTTCACTTTCTTGAAAAGGTGAGAAAATAATGTATAACTGTAGGTGTAAGATAATGTGGGTACAAAATGAAGGCGGATGACGATCTTTGATAATCTCTCACTTTGTGAGAAATTTCCATTCTTGATAAAGCTCAAAATGGGTTCTAGCGGAATTTTGTATAAATGAATAGAAAGTTAAAGGCTCACAATTTGGGTTCAACGAAAATAGCCACATAACACTTCCCGAATAGCCTATTTGATGGTTATTGACCGTAATGCAAACATGTTTTAGGGACCTCGAGAATGCTATAGTGATCATATGAAGGTTTCCTAAGTTGGTAACAATGATAAAGAAAATAGTATGGAAGTGAAAAGTGGAGCAATCATACTTTACATGTTTCAATGTAATCATATCCCCATACTGATAATAACACTTAAGATTAAAAATTAAAGCACCCTCAAACCACAAGACTTTAGCTAACATCACGAAATATGAAGAGATTTTTTTTTAATTTTTTTCTATTTTTTGGAGGGTGACACTATTTACAGTCCCATATAAACCCACAAACTCGAAAAGATGTCTAACCCCAAACTCAAAACATGCTATGTCCTCAAAGCATAAGGAAGGGAAGCATACCTTGAGTTTAATTCAGGTGGTAACTAAGAATGTTTTGGACAACCTCATGCTTTCTCGGACACAAACACCCACAACTTTCCATACATAAGTTCCATTCTTGTTCAATTCAGGTGGTAACTAAGAAAGTTTTGTACCTTTCTGTTTTGCCCTTTTCTTCTTCTTTTTGGAGCTCTTTCCCCCAAACTCATTTGGTTCATCAATTTCAATAACTTTAGAAGCAAACTTATTAAAAAAAAGTCATAGGAGTTATCTTGATTAAGAATATCAACAAAGATAGAATCAAATATATCAATAGAAAAATATTCCTCTAGTTGTGAGCATGAACTAATGGATTTAGATTTGAAAGGAAAAAATGATTTCAATGGTGGCACTAACTTCTTGTGGAAGTGGTCTAGGGGCTGATACGGGACGTCACTATAAGAGTGTTCGTCGGCTTTATTGTTAATAGTCATGACACAAACGTCCGCACTATCCCTAGGATTCTCACTGCCACTCAACATGCATGCTCTCTAACTTTCCACTATCACTCTCATGCCAAAAGTGTTATTTCACATAATCATCAATTTCATCCACAAATTTACATGAGTCCTCATCATCCATGGGGTTTTTCATGGTATCCATCGAAAATCTATTTCTCATCTGCCACAGACATATATAATTTCCCATTCCCCACATTTATTAATGTGTTAGTTGTGGCCATGAATGGACGCCCAAGCAAAATGAGTGACTCACAACAATTTCCTCTACCATTAACAATCTCTAGAACAACAAAGTCAACAGTAACGATCAAAGTCACTACTTGTACTAGCACATCCTCCACAATACCCAAAGGTAGCCTAATAGAGCGATTGGCTAATTGAAGGTCATTGTGGTAAGTTTCAATTATGATAATCCTAATTTCAAATACATGGAGTATGGAAACAAAATAATGTTAGCACCAAAATCCAACATCGCCTTCACCTTATTAAATCCCCAAATTAATAGAAATTGTGAAACTTCCGGGATCCTTTTGTTTAGGTGGGAGGTCTTGTCGTACCACGACACTAGCACTTCCTCACATGATTAACTTATCATCTTTCCCATACTTATGTTTTCTAGAGTTAATTCTTTGAAAAACATGGCATAAGCCGGAGCATTTTTTAAGACTTTCAACAAAGGATTAATACTAACTTTTGAAAACATGTCCATTAACTCTGACATTTGTTTCTCCATCTTATATCTCAAAATACATCCAGGGAATGGCACATGTGGTACATATGGCTTGGGGTGAATAATTAGCTTTAGGATTTTCTCCCAATCCATTTGTACTATTATCAACAACTTTTTTATAACTAGAAAAAGGAGAATGAGAATGAGAAAATACCTCTTTACTTACTTCTTTGTCGTTCCTTAAAGTGGATATGGCCATGGCTTGTTGCCCTTGTTGGAAAAATCTTAAATAATGAGCACAATATGAAAGGATTACAATAAAATTGGAATACAATTTACAATACAAAATAGAAAATGAAACGAGAAAATCGTATGAAAGTCGTCTTGATTCACTTGTGTCTGAGCCGTGTTATACACTTTTCTTAAGACTAATTCGTCCTCCTCTCTAAGAGTGCTAAAGGCTTACACGGGCTTTAGTCTCAGAGGATAGAACGGATGAACCAGGTGCAACTCCGCACTTGAGCCTCCCGCCGAATTGAACGTATGCTTGAACTAAATCACCAACTAGAACTTCAAAGAAAGAGACCAAAATAAAATTTTAGACAAGAGAATCCTAGACTCTAGAGTTACAACATGAGAATCTCATATCATATTTCTATTTTCTCTATCTTCTAACTTCTTATTCCTAGCAAAGAAAAAGAGATAACACAAATATAAACATGTAGGAAAGTAAAGATTAATTGACATTAATCTTGAATAATTAGCCTCTCAAATTATGACTTTGGTGGTTACACACTCTCTACCTATAAGAGAATTCACTCCAATAATAAGGGCTATTCAATACAATAATTAACCCACTTTATTCTAGTAACAACCAACCCAAATTTAAAGTCACCAAATTACTTTATTTAATTGTTTAAAGATAAACAAACCCAAATGTCACACCTTTGATTTCATTTCAACAAGAGAAAATCAATTTCTCATTCAAATTAATGACCAATTTTTCCAACAATCCCCCGCATGAATGAAAATTGACTCGAGAAAAGTTGGTGATAAAGTTCGGCAGACGAAAACTTGCATACGATAGGTAGGGGTTTGCCCTTTGAACCTTCGCTCGTACAAGCATATTTACTCTACTCGCAAGTCGGTAGACGCGATGTCCTTGAACCGTTATGCTTTTTGTGTAGCCGATCATATACTTGACACAAGTATCGTCCTAACATAGTTCAATTCTCATAGCTATGTTAATTCGTGGTCAGCCCTGAACATAATGAATGGTTCTGTGAGAGGGTCTGAGAATTGAGCCTCACACAATTCTACTCGAAGTGGCCCCTACTTCTCTCTCACATAGGTGATTCTTAAAAGTAACCCGTATTTCCCCGCTCGACAATTTTGAAGCGCAAGAATCAATAAAAGCTATAAGCTTAACCTTTCCTTTCGGGATGTCACTTTAGGAATGGACATGGGGTTGACCCCCATAGTGACACTACAAGTATTTTAACATTTAGGTTGTCCCTTTGAAAACCTAGATCTTTGGATCTCCAGTCATCTAGGTTGTGTTTTCCGTTGTATTTAACTTCTAAGAGGCTAATGTCACATTCCTTTCAAAATTTACAACTAACTCTCGGTTTAACCATTTGGTTAACGGATCCGTTTATTATTTGACTTCACATAATCAATTTAGTTGAGACTAGTTATTTAATGGTATTATGTCTTAGACATATATGCCTAGTTATTTCATATTGATCCTTTCAAAATTTATCAAGAATATCCATCTAATGACTTGTTTAACAACGAGTCCATTAGTTTTCCTTGAATTTGAATCAACGTATCAAATTTACTAGAATTTTGCTTAGCTTAACATACATTTTTGGATTTAATTAACAAAATAACGTAGTCACTCTTGTTTAAATCCACGCAATCAAACTTTTGATTTCCTTATATTTGTACTTGTCTCAAGTTATACATTGAATTTACAAACTAACATACTTGCTTTGAGGTTTCATTTTTTGAACCGTTTCAACACTTTGATATATTTTATTTAAAGTATCATTTCTTCATTTTTATGAATTTGACATCAATACTTGATTTCCATTGACTTTGTTTTTTCCTTTGGTTTTTATATATATTCAAACTTATTGAATCATACATAACAAACCAATTAATATATACACATGTTATAAACATATGTATTTTTTGAAACATAATCCACCATTTAGTAACCAATTTCAATTTCTTTGATAATTGGACTTGCTAATTTGTGAAACACCCCCACATTTATAAGTGTACGTAGGCTAACGTTTCTATATTTCATATGGACATTTCATTGTTTTATTGAGGTAACCTTTACAAAGGTAATTATTTTTCCAAAGTAGACTCACCCCCACATTTTCGGGTAGTCCTAAAATTAGCAAAAATGCCAATATTCATTATCAACATCATTTGATTATGGTGCACATTGTGGACACATTGTTTCCTTTCTCATGTACAACAAACCATTCCGGTTGTTCTATATAAATTTCCTTTTCTAAATCTACATTTAAAAAGGCTATTTTACATCCATTTGATGCATTTTAAATTTTGATATACATCAACTGCAAATACAAATCTTATTTATATTAGTCTCGTGACGGAAGAAAAAGTATAAAAGTAGTCAATGTATTCCTTTTACTTGTAATCCTTAATTACAAGTCTAGCCTTTTACTCATTGATTGTTCCATTGGCCTTCATTTTTCCTTTTTGAAAATTTCACTTATATCTTAGTGGTTTACTACTCGGAGGTACTTACACTATTATTCAAGTGTGATTTTCTAAGATGGAATCAATCTCAATTTTAATGACCCTGTTACACAAAGTTTCTTCCGAAGCGCTCAATGCCTTTAGAACATTGTGATTCACTTTTTAACATGTAGGTTAGAAAATCTAGGCCGTAGAATTTTCTTATCCAACCTCATTTGCTATGTAGAGGTCCTATCTCTTCTTCATCATTTCGTCATGATAAGTTCCTTCTTCTTCTATTAAATCAAGTATCCGTTTAAATGAGTTTGTCTCATCTCGTAATTTATACGGAAGCATATTTTTAAATAAAGAAGCGTTTCAAGATTCCATTATAGTATTCTTGGGTATACGTTGAATCTTGGATTTATAAACAAGAATTCTATCAGCACTACTATTGTAAGCAAACCCAACAAAAATGCAATCAATAGTCTTTGGTCTAACTTATACACAAATTACACTTAGTTGTGTTTTATCACTATCAATTTATTAAGTTGATTTCCAACTTTTCCTTTAAAGAGATAAGATTCAACATTTTGCTTTTTAGCAAGCAACGGTAAAGGTAAAAACATATATTTTACCACCATGTGTGTGAATAATATTTGCATCTCAAACATCAATATGAATTGATAATAACATCAAGCAAATATTTGATAACTCTGGTTTGAATCTATTTTGACCATATAACAAGATTCATTCTCATTATTGATCACTTGAATACCCTTGCGTTTCATTCATTCAAACATCATGAATATCATTCTTGATGAAATCACCGTTGTCTCTCAAGACAAAATTTATATGCTTAACTTTTCCAAATAAGTTTGACTTTTCAAACAACATTGACAAACTTTGTCTTTGCCTTAAGCATTTCGGTATGCTATACTACATTTGCTTTTGTCACAAGAAGTGTTAGACAACTTTTTCTCTAAAGTTCTATTCTATTTTCCATCACAAAGACGAATAACCCACACCTCAACATTCATTTATATTAATTTCTGTTTGAGGTGATTCTTGAAATACTTTCAAGTGTGAAGCAATTTCTCAATTATTGTCGTCACTTGAGAATTTCACTCAACACCATCAACTCGACATGGTTTTCATGAATGACTATTTTTAATTCTTTCATTTTACTTTTTACAGTTTATGGAGTTCACTATTTTAAAATCAAGAAAGCGGCCTACGATGAATTTCATTGCATCCACATTTTCGATTTTACATTTATAGTCCAACGACTTTCACAATTCTTTTGCCGTTTTCTTGGTACTATATATGTTATATAACGAATACGACAATCCGTTAAATATATAGTTACGACAAAGGAAATTCGCATGCTTCAACCGTACTCACGGCTTGAACTTCCATCTCATTTTCACCAAACTTTGTAGAATATTCCTTAAGAAATCTCACTAAGTTCAAGGTGGTCAATTCGTACATCTTTTGTTGCCATCACTTAAAGTAGAGGATAACAAATTTTTCTAACGTTCATTATGGTGATCCGGAATACTTGAAACAACCACATTCCATTAGATATTTATCTCCACACAAAGAGCATTTACCAAACATTGGCTTTATTTTTTCAACAGTGATAACTTTTTTGTTACAAATATAACTCTCTAACTTAATTAGAGAATTCACTCCGAGAATAAATTGCTAATTCAATAGGAGAATTAACACAATTTATTTCTTATAACCACCTATATTTATAAACCTCTAAATTCCTTAATGAAATTATAATTGGAGGTTAATTATTCCAAAACATTAAAGGTCTCATCTTGGAGTACCTCTAAATTAGAGAAATTCACATTCTCATTTACATAATACACAATTTCTTTTGAAGTCATCCTTCTAAATATTGTGTCATTTGTCATCATTGACAACAATAGAATTTCAGAACTTCATTCAAGAAGTCATATTGTTTTCATTTTTATGACATCAGTCACTCATTCCACGAATAATTTTTAACAACTTCTTCCAAGAAGCCCTATAAATTTACTTCTCGTGACATTTTTCAATGCTCACAACAATAGAATTCAACCACTTCTTTCAATAATCTTTATTGTTTTTATCTTTGTAACTTTTGTCACTATTGACAATAATAGGATTTAATAACTCATTTCACGAAGCCCTATCATCTTTGTCAATACATAATTGATAAAATGCAACGTTAAAGATTACATCTTTTCAACGTTCATCTTCTCAACTTGGTTTCAACGAACTTTCTAATTTTTCTCACTATAATTCTCATGAACCATAAGATACATATCATCCATTGTATAAAAACTAGAAGTGGCATCCCCACAACTATTTTATACAATCATTGAATCATCTTTGATGTCACGGGCCATCTACTTTTCCACCTTGGTTAATCTTATTAAACAAGAGAAATTAATATTAGTGTTTTAATTCACAAAAACTGTTCTTTTGCGAATTTTATATCTTCTTCTACGGATATTAAAATTTGATCTCCACCCTCCAGAATATTCTTCTATGAGTATAAAACTAGCTCACCAAATTTGAGCTCGATGCAACGGTTAAAAATTTCGGAATTGAAATTTTACCACAAGTAGTTATTGAAAACCTGTACTGGAAATTTCCTTCTTTTCCTTTGTTTCCCATCTCTTTTCATCATTCCGCCGTAGCAACCATGCCATAAGATTTCCTCAATCTTCAATTCTTTCTCAGTAGGAGAATTAGTATTAAGATTGTTGGAAAATATCTTAAAAATGAGCATAATATGAAAGGATTACAATAAAATTGGAATACAATTTACAAAACAAAATAGAAAATGAAAAGAGAAAACTGTATGGAAGTAATCTTGATTCACTTGTTTCCGAGCCATGTAACCTTAAGACTAATTCATCCTCCTCTCTAAGAGTGCTCGAGGCTTCCACGGTCGTTAGTCTCACAGGATAGAACGGACGAACAGGATACAACTCCGCACTTGAGCCTTCCGGCAAATTGAGCGTATGCTTTAACTAAATCACCAACTAGAACTTCAAAGAAAGAGACCAAAAGAAAATTTTAGACAAGAGAATGTTAGGATCTAGAGTTACAACATAAAACTCTCATATCATCTTTCTATCATCTCTATCTTCTTACTTCTTATTTCTAGTCAAGAAAAAGAGACAAAACAAATATAAACATGTAGGAAAGTAAGGATTAATCGACAATAATCTTGAATAATTAACCTCTCAAATTATGACTTTGGTGGTTACATACTCTCTACCTTTATGAGAGAATTCACTCCAAGAATAAGGGCTATTCAATACAATAATTAATCCACTTTATTCTTGTAACAACAAACCCAAATTTAAAGTTAGCAAATTCATATATGAAATTGTAATATGAGGTTAGAGATACACAAACCCAAAGGTCACACATTGGATTTCATTTCAAGAAGAGGAAATCAATTTCTCATTAAAATTAATGACCAATTTTTCCAACAGCCTTTTAATTGGGAAGGTTTCGGGCTTGTGGCTTTTTAGGGCTTAATCAAGTTACCCTATTTCTATTCTCTATTGCAACATCATGTTGCCTAGAGGACTGCTGCTGCTCCAAACTTATCTAATCTATGGCCTCTTCCCAAGGCGCTTTCCTTTGCTCAAACTGTCATTGTGGCGGTGGAGGATGAAAGGGTTTATTTTGTTGATTTTAATTACCTCCCCATGAAAAATTTGGATGATTCTTCCATCCCAGATTATATGTGTTTAAATATGGTTCATTATGGGGTGGCCTTGGAGGATATACATTTAATGCATGTACCTGTTCAAAAGAAAGATAAAATGTGCACTACAAGGACAATTGTTAGCAACATGAGTATACAAACCACACAAAGATTAAGCATCTTGCACATCATTGGTACTAGGTGAAGCGCCTTTTGAATTAAACATATCAATTAATTGTGACACTTGTCTAGTATCATTAGATTCCAACTCATGCATGCCCCTAGTCTTACCCCTAGTTCTCTTTTGTTGGGAATTATCACCCAACATCTCAAACAAATCTTGAGTCCATTGAGGGGTTTTGACTCTTAATGTGCCCCAGTGCATTATCTGTCATGACTTGATAAACAAGAATCAAGCCATCATAAAAAGTTTGATTTAGCAAGGACAAATGAAAATTATGATGGGGGCTTTGAACTAGCAACATCTTAAATCTATCACATGCTTCATGAAAGGGCTCACCTAATTTTTGTGCAAATCCTATTATATTTTGCCTCGTGTTAGCCAATGTGGGATGGTGATAATATTTTTTGTAAAAACACATAATTTGAGCGGGTGCTGCCCTTGCTTCCTTTACAAGCTTAGTTTTTCTACCTTTATTCAGCCTATTAATATTGTCGTTCAATGGCTCCAATGTAGGATTTAAAGAACGATGACCAAACATACACTACCTAAACTAACTTGTTTAATCACAACAAGTCCCCGACAACGGTGCCAAAAACACGATGTAGGAAATCTCTCTTGTAATAATTACCTAGCAAGTGTACTAGTTATCAATGTAGTAGTATGCATAAGCAAGAGTCGAATCAACAAAGACATTGTGAAAAACGAGTAAATTCAAGGTAGTAAAAGTAACCAAAAGGATTTTTTTGTTGATTATTATTCTACAAAATTATATATTAAACAAAGAAAGCAATTACAATAAACGAAATAAATCAGATTAACAAGGGATTCATGTATTGGGATTCACAAGTATCTCCACTATGCTATTTCAGTAATAAAGGGATCAATCTCATTAAATGATTTATTCAATAAATTAATGGTTGAAACGTTTGGTGTGCGAACTGCAAACCTAATATTTCTTTTGTATTATATTTTTCGATAGGTTAATACAATATGCAAGAAATTCATTAAACTTTTAAGAACAATTGAATCTATATTCTTTTGACTTTCGCTAGGTACTCAATTGAATCTAATCATTACAATAATTGTCAATGTATAAATTATACATGCTAGTGCAATAATTTATACACAAGTAATTTAAAGGCCGAAAGTATATTAACATATAATTGAAATCTAAAAATAGTCTTTAAGAATATTGAGAAAAACAAGAACGAGATTGATTGTAAGAATTAATTATTATTTAGCATAGAGATCCAATTGTCACTACATCCAATCCATGAAATAAAAAATTTAGCTACTCACCTCCATAACAATAAAAACAAGTAATAAAATTAAGAACATAAAATCTAGAACTTGAACCTTTTGAAACGTTGTTTTCAACCTTGAAACGAAGAATCAAACATATATAAATAATGTGGATAAAGTTGTTCTATTTATACTTGAGAGAAGAGTGGTCAAAATTAGGAAACAATCAAGAAATCCTACGCCGAAAAGGAAACTTTATAGTTTTTAGAGAGGGAGGGTGCGGCCGCCCCTATAGGGAGTGTGACCACCCCCTTATGGGTAGAAGGTAACAGACATTATGGAATTTGGGAGCGCCTTGGGGTGCGTGTGCTCCTTGTGATTCGCTGACTTGTACTTTTTTGGCAAACTTTTGTAGGTTATAACTTTTTCATACAGACTATGATTGGGACGTGCCACATATTATTGGATATATCTCATCGAGTACTATCTATTGGTATTGGTGTCACAAGGTCAAATCCTTCTTGTCCTCCTGTTATTTTCATTTTTTCCTACTTTTCTACTGCACTTCTGATCGTTCCTTTTTATACTCTTTAATACCATAATCCATGACATTTTCCTTCTATTACCTGTACGCGTAAATAATTCAAGAAGCCACAAAAAAAAAAAAAACCAAGGTTGAGTATTAAATAAGTCTAAAAGTATATCATTTGCATGGGTAGAAACACATCTATCATCAGAACCGTTCGAACCGAATCTGTCGATTTAGCGATTCAGTTGCGCTTTATCCATTTTAAAAACCGTGAGCCGGCGGTTTTGAACCTAACAAACCGAAACCATTGCCACAACCATCGGAAATTTAGTCACAATTGTCGAAATATAGTCATTATGCTCGTTAGCTTAATGGTTAGTTGACCAAAAATAGCTGTTTTTGACCCTTTTTAAACCAATTTTCACTCCACAAAAAAAATTGTCATCCTAACATATTTCTCAACTATAAATACCACCCTCTCCCCTCACATATTTTTCACAGAAGCTCCCTTAATTCTCTCTTAACTTTCTCTAACGAAATACATTAATTTCTTTGATTGTTAATCTCAAATCATAAACTATCTCTCATTTGGTTAAGATTTACTGATTTAGGGTATGGTGTATATATGGGGTCTCTGTATAAGATTAAGTAGTTCAATTTAGGGGTATATATGGAATGTAGGTATATGATTTAGGGGTTAGGGCATGAGGTCAAGATATAAGATTGAATAGTTCGATTTAGGGGTATATATGGAATTTAGGACCAATGTCTCTAACAGAAAAACCCAAATTGCATTATAGTTACCAAGTTTGCAACATAAAAAAATGATCACTTCAGAACAGCTAAAAAGGCTTCAGGAAATGGTTTTGACAACATAAAAAAAAATCATTATATAAACCTAATTGGCAACCGTTACATCCTATGAATCAAATCCACAAACTCATATCCTTTGACAGCCAAGTCAATCGGAATTGCTAGCATAATCCAAGTCGAGATAAGAGGGGTTATAATATTCATCTGGGTGAACATAATAAAGACTAACGCCCTCAAATTTGAATGTGACTAAATGAGCTGCAAGGTTCATAATCTCATCATCAACTTCAAATCCAGAGCAATAGCTAACATCGAGATTCACAAGTTTCTTGCAACCCTTCAGAATTATCACAAGATCACTCTTTTCAATATTTGAAAACTTCAAAGAGAGGAACTCAATATTTGGGAGAAGTATGGCTATTGCAGATGCTGCAGTTCTACTAATGCAAATATCAATAGCATATAAAGATATGAACTTCGTGCAATGGATGCTAATTTGAGATATAACATTTTCCAGTAGTACAGATGATGTTGATATTCGTAAAGTCTCCAAGTCTTTCCACTTGTGTATCATGTTCAGAAGCATTTGTCCACAGTTGTAACCACAATACGACAAACCCAACCGTTTTAATGAAGGACATCTATAACAAACCAAGAAAATATATGAATTAGATAAGAAAAAGATCAACATTTAAAATAAAAATAAGAAATGACAATAAAAATAATAGCCAAATTTAGTTACAGAAGTATGGAAAACAAATAAGTATTTAAAATTTAAAAAAAAACAATCTCTTTTTTTTCTATAAAAAAAAACAATAAAAATCATTCTATTTCTCTGGAAAAAGAGAAATAATATGAATAATCAAAAAGTGAATCCCTTTAATTTGCCTAAACTAAATTTTAGACAAAACAATTAAAAGGAAATCAAACATTGAAGCTTACCCTTCAGCAATAAAGTTGATTACTTCTTCTGTCAATAACATGCTATTCGGAAAATCAACAACGTTAACTGTTCCATGGCTACGACGGATCACAAACTTAACAAAGGATTTCAGAAAATCTGGCACCAAAAAATCAATTGGACGATGTAAATCAGCCGGTAGGATAAGAGATTTCCAGCATTGAGGACTCAGGGTGGCTTTATGCCAGGACTTGCAGACATACGGAACCCAATCGATAAGGGACTTCAATCCAACTCTTGCAAATATATCCACCAAACAATCGACGGGTAGGTCTTCCCATTTCCGAACATCCATCTGTTTTACATAAGATTCACACAATAATAACAAACAATATTAAAAAAAAATATATATAAAAAGTACTTGAATAATTGAAAAAGCAATGCAGAACTTCTGTAATGGCAATGGGTTTGCTTGTCTACAACACACAAATATATACATGCACAGAGGACGTGGTATCTTGAATAAGTTAGATAGAGGGGTGAACTGAAGGGGTTTTTGCCTCGTGGGATGTACACAATTATGTTCTTGACTCTATCAACGCAGTTTGACTGCCTACATTCCCCATGTTTTGAGCTAATTAATGCCATCAAAAGTTTTTTTTTTTTAATACAATCTGAAGTACTAATTTATATATAAATGCTTAAATATTTTGAAAGCTTGATATACATTGTAGAGCCACGATCTAACAACTTAAGCTTTTAGATCAAGTGGTAACTCTAACATTATATCAGAGCCATCGATTTGGTGACATGATTACCCAATTCGCTTCTGCAACGAACTCCTAAAACCTAGCTAGGGTTCCGATTGTTGCTTTATCCCTTTGATGTGTGTGCGGGACAAACGCATTGATACAAGTCAAATTTTAAGGGCCATGAACTTGAAAGACGGCCAAAGATGTTTCATCGCAACACAGGTTGTGCGGGACAAACGCGTTGATACAAGTCAAATTTTAACCGAAGTTGCCAAAAAGTGCAGCATGTCGGCAATGAAAAACAGAGCTGGAGAAGCCAATGAAAGTTTCTTCGCGGCACAGGATGTGCGCGACAAACGCGTTGAGCCAAGGGACCTGTTTATGTCGACAAGAAATTGAGATCGACGCTGCACGAAGAGCAACATGTTGGAAATACAAACAGAATTTGGCGTTGCACAAAATGCAGCATGTCAAAAAAATAAAATTGCTTAGAAATGCTTGGGACGGCAGAGAAAACTACCAACATCAGAGATCAGCCTTCTTGCTGCACCAAAGAAAGTCTTGTTGCCGGAAAGAGAAGTCAGCACACACCAAGGAACACTAATGGTCACATTGCAAAATAGGCCGGCCATTCACAGAGTTTCAAGTTTCAACTTATTTTGTGGGACAAATTGCATTTTAGTTACCTGAGTTTGTCAAGGGGTTTCAATTGGTTATCGAATTTGCATTTGTTACAAGTTGGTTATTGAGTTTGTCTTTTTGTTGCAATCAGGTGTAATTTTGGATGAACCGTTAAGAATCTAACGAAAAGCATAACATGTGCCGCTCACATGAGTTACTTTACTTAGGGGTATTTTGGACTTTAACTATTAATGTTTATTCAGCTTATAGATCCAATAGTCACTACATCCAATTCATGAATAAAGAAATTTAGCTACTTACCTCCATAATAATGAAAACAAATAATAAATTAAGAACATAAAATCTGAAACTTGAACCTTTTGAATCCTTGGTTTCTACCTTGAAAAAGAAGAATCAAACATATATAAAAAAAAAACCGTGGCTGATTGTTCTATTTGTACTTGAGAGAATAAGGTTCGAAATAAGGAAACAACCGAGCAATCATACGCCGAAAAGGAAACTGAGAAGTTGCTGGAGAAGGAGGGTGCGACTTCCCCATATAGGGGGTGCGATCACCCCCTTATAGGTAGAAGGTAACACACTTTCTGGAATTTGGGAGCGTCTGCCCTCCCTCGGGGTGCGTGCGCTCCTTGTACTTCACTAACTTGTACCTTTTTCAGCAAACTTCCGGAGGTCATAACTTTTTCATACGAACTCTGATTGGGACGTGCCACATATCATTGGAAACAACTCATTGATTAGTATCCATTGGTATTGGTTGCAGAAGGTCACATCCTTCTTGTCCTTCTTTTATTTTCATTCTTTCGTTCTTTGCCACCCCACTATTGATCGTTCATTTTTGTAATCTTTACAACCGTAATCCACGATATTTTCCTTCTATTCCCTATACTCATAAATTTTTCAAAAACCATAAAAATACCCAAGGTTGAGCATTAAATAAGTCTAAAAGTATGTCATTTGGAAAGGTAGAAACACATACATCCAAGGGTGATACTATTTACAGTCCCCTATAACACACAAACTCGGAGAGATATCTAACTCCAAACTCAAAACATGCTATGTCCTCATAGCATAAGGAATGGAAGCATGCCTTGAGTTTAAAGATTGACATGACACAACAAAATTAAATGAAAGCAATTAAAACATACCTAGTTGGGTTGCCTCCCAACAAGCGAATTTGTTTAAAGTCGTTAGTCCGATTATGACCCTAATTTTACTTGGGGGTTTATGTGGCCTTGTTGTTTATGACCTTTGTTTTCTTCCTTTGTACCGCCTCAGGATTTCTCGGGCACAAACACCCACAACCTTTGCATAAGTTCCATTCTTGATCAATTCAGGTGGTACCCAAGGAACTTTTGTAGCTTTCTTTTTTGCCATTTTCTTCTTCTTTTTGGGGATCTTTCCCCCAAACTCATTTGATTCATCAATTTCAATCACTTTAGGAGCAAACTTATCAACAAAAATTTCAGAGAAGTTATCTTGATTAAAAATA
Organism: Adenophora triphylla var. japonica; assembly: GCA_022495995.1. Classification (NCBI taxonomy): domain Eukaryota; kingdom Viridiplantae; phylum Streptophyta; class Magnoliopsida; order Asterales; family Campanulaceae; genus Adenophora; species Adenophora triphylla. Next base: position 71,253 of record JAFEMH010003890.1, on the reverse strand, counting down.
TCAACAAAGATAGAATCAAATATATCAATAGAAAAACATTCCTCTAGTTGTGAACATGAACCAATGGATCTAGATATTAAAGGAAAGAATGATTTCAATGGTGTCACCAACTTCTTGTGAAAGTGGTCTAGGTGGTGATATGTACGAGCTTCACTAAAAGAGTGTTCTTCGGGTTTATTGTTACTAGCCATGTCGTCCAAATATAGATTGGACGAGATAAACCAGCTCCTAAGATAAGAGATTCCTAGCATTAAGGACTCGGGGTGGCTTTATGCCCTGACTTGCACGCAATGTTCTAAAAAGCGCTAGGCGGTCGCTAGGCGTCGGAGCCGGGCCTAGCGCCTAAAGCGCCTAGGCGGGGAATAAGCGGGGAGTAAACGCGGCCAAGAAATTAGTTATATATTATCAAATTTAAAACAAAATTTATATAACAACTAATTGTATACCAATGTTTAAAATTTACATGATTAAATAATACTCCCTCCGTCCCATATTAAATTACCCATTTTGCTATTTTGGGCGTCCCACTTTAAAGTCCCACTTTCCTAAAAAGGAAACTTTTTAATACTTCTTTATTCATGGAACCCACTTGTCATACTCACAACACTTTTCAAATTTACTATTCTCTCCACTCGTTCTCTCTCCTACCCACTCACAACTCCTACTTTAATAACATTATTCCTTATTTTCTGTTCTCAACAGTAAATGAGTAAGCTATTATGGGACGGAGGGAGTACAATGTATTAAATTTCTTCATCTATTTTAGTTTTTTTTTTTAAATAATATAATACAAATTTGGATCATTAATATAGCAAACAACATGTAGTTTGGTCTAGTTTAAATAAAATGAAGCCCAAAATAGGCCCACCCATCTTTAGTTCAGCCCAAATACTCCATTTAGATCCATTATCCACCATCCCATATTATATACCCATATACCCTAATGAAACCCTAACCCTAACCTTAACCTTCCAATCCATCAGCCCTTCTCTCTCTATCCTCAACAACAACGGCTTCTCTTTCTCTCTCTATCCGCTGAGCTCTTCTCCGCCATATCTTATTCATTCTTCACCCCAACCATTCCAACATGTCACCACCATCATCATCTACCCCTCTGTATTTTCTTACTCACTTAATGTATTATTTAGCCCATTCCGTCGAAATCATCTTCTTCTCCGGCGACAGTATTACCTCCCATCCATTCTCGACACCATCCGGGCCCCTCCTACTCTGCCTGTAATCTCTCCATTTCTGCTCAACCCACCACTAGCGCCCACTCGTCTAGGTCCACCTAGGTCCGTCTAAGCCTCTTAGGCGTCGATTTGTTCACTGACCACCAATTTATCCTGATTTGGTGTTATTTGCGGCGGGTAAGTGCCGCCTAGCACCTAGACGCCACCTATGCCGCTTTTTAGAACACTGCTTGTAGACATACGAAACCTAATCAATAAGGTACTTCTATCCAACTATGGAAAATATATTCTCCAAAAAAATCGATGGGTAGGTCTTCCCATTTTCGATCATCCATTTGTTTCACAAGAGATTTTCACAATAATAAACAAACTGTTAGACAAATCTAAACAATCGAGCACAAAAGAAAAAGAATTACAATAAAATTGAAATACAATATACAACATAAAAATTAACAAAGAAAAAACCGTAAGTCGTCGTCTTGAATTTGCTTGAATCCGAGCCGTGTTAGACACTCTCCTTAAGACTAATTCGCCCCCTCACTACGAGTGCTCGAGGTTTTCAATGGACGTTAGTCTCCCAGGATAGAACGGATGAACCAGAACAACTTTGCACTTAAGTTTTCCGGCGAATTTCCCTATGCATGGACGAAATCACCATGGATATTTCTCTAGGAGGCCAAAGGAAGAAGATAACAAACTGCAAGAGGGAGGTCGATAATTGATGGAAAAAGAAAAAAATACAAAAAAATTATTTTGGGTCTCTCTACTTATAGCTCCACTAACTCTCCCATGAATACCCAATTAATCTTAGTATTAATATGATACTCATTACTTTCTATTCAAAAAGTTTAATACCAAACTTTGTAACCCCAAATTTCAAAGTAATGATCCATATTAACCCCTCAATTAATCTAGGAATTATGGGACATCAATAGTGGTGTTAACTTCTAAAAGTTACACTTTAACCCACTTACTTTGAGCTATCATATCTTTCTCATCCAATACCAAATTGGACATCTAGATATTTCATTTTCATGTTCTCACAACGTGGAAAATGAACCCACAATAATCTTTGTCAAACGACAAACGATTCATGTAAGGAAAATACACAATTTCCTTCACATATAACAATTTTTTCCAAAAATCCCCCACATGAAGGAAATTAATGACGAGTTTGGTGATAGAGTCCGGCAGACGAAAACTTGCATACGATAGGTGTGGGAATGCCCATTGAACCTTCGCTCGTACAAGCATATTTACTCTACTCGCAAGTCAGTAGACGTGATGTCCTTGAACCGTTATACTTTTTGTGTAGCCGATCATATACTTGACACAAGTAACATCCTAACATAGTTCAATTCTCATAGCTATGTTCATTCATGGCCCTGAACATTTTGTCTGGTTCTGTGAGAGGGTCTAAGAATTGAGCCTCATACAATTCTCCTCGAAGCGGCCCCACTTCTCTCTCACATAGGTGATTTCTTAAAGGTAACCCGTATTATCCCGCTCGAATTTTCGACGCGTAAGAATCATTAGAAGCCATAAGATTATCCTTGTCCTTTCGGGATGTCACTAACAAGAATGGACTTGGGGTTGGTTCCCCCACAGTGACGCTGCAAGTCTTTTAACAGTTAGGTTGTCCCATTTAATCTAGTTCTTAGGATATCCAGTCATCTAGATTATGTTTTCCGTTGTGTTTAACTTTTAAGAGGCTTACGTCTCATTTTCCTCATCGAACTTTCAACTAACTCTCTATTTAACCCTTTGGTTAACAGATTCGTTTTTCATTTGACTTCACATAGTCAAGTTAATTGAGAGTAGTTCTCAAATGGTATTATGTCTTATACATATATGTCTATACTACCATTACACATATTGCTATATGTCTTTTCAATCATAAATTGACTTTAGCAATATACCATCTTGCTAACACAAGCTTTATCCATTTGATAATTGTTAACTCAAATTCATTTAAATCTCAGCTATTCCATATTGATCATTTCAAAAATTTCAAGAATATCCACCTAATGACTTGTTTAACAACAAGTCAACTAGTTTTTCTTGAATTTGAATCAACAGATCAAATTGGCTAGAATTTTCTTTAGTTAACATATCATTTTTGGATTTAATTAACAAAGTGACGTAGTCACTCTTGTTTAAATCCACACAATCAAACCTTTGATGTCATTATCTTTGTACTTGTCTCTAGTCATACAATGACTTTACAAACTAGCACATTTTCTTCTAGGTTCCATTTCTTGAACCGTTTCAATACTTTGATCTATTTCATTCAAAGTATCATATATTCACTTCCAAGAATTTGACATCAATACTTGATTTCCATTGATTTTATTTTCTTTTGATTTTTATATATATTCAAACTTATTGAATCATATATAACAAACCAATATCCACAATTGTTATGAACATAACTCTTGAAATATAATCCACCATTTTGTAACCAAATTTAATTTCTTTGGTAATTGGACTTGCTACATTGCGAAACTCTCCACATTCACAAGTGTACGTAGGCCTACGTTTCCATACTTCATATGGACATCTCATTGTTTTCTTGGGAAAACCTCTCCAAAAGGTAATTATTTTCCAAAGTATACCCACCCCCACATTTTCGGAGTAGTCCCAAAATTAGCAATAATGCCAATTTTCATTATTAACACCATTTGATCATGATGTACATTGTGGACACTTTGTTTCATTGCTCATGTACAACAAACCCCCTGGATTGTTCTATGTAAATTTTTTCTTCTAAATCGACATTAGAAAGGTTATGTACATCCATTTGATGTATTCCAAATTCTGCTATGCAGCAATTGCAAATACAATTCTTTTTTCTCGTGATAAGAGAATAAGTATAAAAGTAATCAAGGTCTTTATTTTTCTTGTAATCCTCAATTACAAGTCTAGCCTTGTACTCATTGTTTGTTTCATCGGTCTTCATTTCCTTTTGAAAATTCACTTATATGCTAGTGATTTACTACTCGGAGGTAAATCCACTAGTTTCCAAGTGTGATTTTCCAAGATGGAATCACTCTCACTTTTAATGGCATCTTTCCACAAAGATCCTTCCAAAGAGCTCAATGTCTTTATAACTTTGTGATTCACTTTCTATCATGGAGGTTAGAAAATACGGGCCATATAATTTTCTTATCCTATCTCATTTGCTATGTCGAGGTCATGCCTCTTCTTTATCATTCCTCATGATAAGTTTCTTCTTCTTCTATTGAATCATGAATCCGTTTAAATGAGTTTGCCTCATCTTTTAATTTATACGGAAACATATTCTTAAAGAAAGAAGCGCTTCATGATTCCATTCTTGAATCTTGAATTCATAAACAAGAATTCTATAATCACAACTATTGTAAGCATACCCAACACATATGCACTCAATAGTATTTAGTATAACATATACACAAACTATATTTAGTTGTATTTTATTACTACCTCTTTATTATGTTGATTTCCAACTTTTTCTTAAAGAGATAAGATTCAACATTTTGCTTTTTAGCAAGCAATGTTAAAAGTAAAAACTTACATTTTTCCATCATCTAGTGAATAACATTCACACCTCAAGCATCAATATGACTTGATTATATTTCTTCAAGCACATATCACATTTTCTTTGAATTCCTTTTTAACGTAAGGAATATGATCTAACTAACGAGACTTATTCTCATTATTGATCACTAATTCAACTCATCGGTTGATACAATTCAATTTCATTCATTTTAGCATCATGAATATCATTCTTGATGATATCATCGGTTGATACAATTCAATTTCATTCATTTTAGCATCATGAATATCATTCTTGATGATATCATGTTTGACATTAAAACCAATTTGACTTTCCAAATAAGCTTGACTTTTCAAACCAAGTTTTGTGATGATGTCACCCGATTTTTCCTTTCTTTTTTTTTTTTGAAAATCAAAAACGGAGACGGAGTCGCCACGCCATTTTTGTTTTAAGGGCCAAAATTTGAAAAATGCCCGAAATGAGAGATTTGGGTTCGGAGGTCACGTTACACGCCGGGAAGAACATTAGGGTTCACCCGGAATGCCTCGTAAAACGAGTCTTCCAAGCTTAAAAACCATTTGTGTGTGTGTGTGTGTTTTGGTCAAAATAAGTTCAAACTGAGAAACTAAAAAATTGGGAACTCTTTGTAAGACATTAAACAAGTCCTATGATTTTTGGTGTAATTTTAGGGTTGAGTTTTGGTACTCAAAAGACTCCTTGAAGTTGAAAGTCATTTCTGCCAGAATGAAAAAGGCAGTGGACACTTGATTTTAAAATGGATTTAAGAGCTTTAAAACTTCAAAATCTGGGAAAAGTCCGAGAATGAAAGTTGTTCAAAACATCTTAAATAATGTTTCTGCAAAAGACTTTTCCATTTGGAGATGATTTGATGGACCAAAACCTTCTGGAAATCTCAGATATGAAATCTGGATTTCCAGAGACTGTTGAACTGATCTTTGGAAAATAATTTTAAAAAGGGAGTTAGACTCACGTAAAAAATAAGGTAAAAATATTTCTGGAAATCTATGGATGTTGGCTACAAAAAGTATTTATTAGTCAACACCAAATTCCAAGTTCTTATGTGTCCAAAAAATTAGACAATGGACTGAGGTCTTAGAACAATGCTACTGGACATCAAGATGTTCTTGAAGGAAAATGTGATTTTAAAGGGGGTTTTGCATCCATGCTTGTCCCCATTTCCTTAGGATTTTATTAGTGATCACTAGACATTTTAGTGGTGATCTACTATATCAAGCCATCCTTAGGGTACATTAGGACTTAAAGCACTTCATTTGCTTGGGAAGGGGGGAGATTTAACTTTGAAATCAAGATTTTATGTATGAAAATGATTTTGGAAAACACTTTTGAGTGAATGATTTTGAGGAAGAACACTTTTAAGTGAGTAAGAAGTATTTTGGACCTTTTAAATGGTTATCCATGGAAATTTATTCCAAGGTGACTACATTTTTAGGTCAAGCAAAGGATGAACACCAAGTTGATGAACAAACTACATCTTTGAAGTTTGAAATGCATGCATGGATGAAGGAGTTTAGGTTAAGGAGAAGGAGGGTTTACCAATCTTCTTTGTGTTTGTGTTTGAGGCTTGAATTTGAGAGTGTTTGAGTGAGATTTGGGAAAATAATCAAGAGAAAAAGGTGGCAATTCAAAGGAATTTCCACTGTTTTCTCCAGTATTTTCGCCAAGGTGCTGTGAGTGAGTTCTACTTTTTTTTTCTTTGAGACTGAGGGGCTCTATTTATAGCCCTCTGAAAAACTCAGAACCATCCGCGCGGACCAAACCTGCAGCGTGCACTGTTCATTAAATGCAGCTGCAGGCTTTGGACCAAAGGAATATTTTCAAAATTAAGCAACCAGTTTTTGTTCCAGCAGCTTCCATTTCGGGTTTTTGGCTTTTTTGAGATTCTTTTCTTGGTTTAACTCTAAATAGCAGTGCCTAATTTACCCTTGCTTTGTTAGAAAAGTTAGGAATTGTTAGAAATGTTAGGAATGTTAGGGCTTTCATTAATTTTCTAACGAAAATACTAACAACTCAAATTGGAGCACTTACAGTAGCCCCTCGGCGACGGCGCTTTCGAAGGAAGCGGGGTCGTTGATAAGAGTAAGGCTCCATATTTGACAGGATGGAAAGGGGTGACCAAAGTGGTCGAGTGGCTGGAATTGTATATCCGCTCTGCTGGGGATAGGAATGACCATTTTGGTCTGATGGCTGAACCTAGAGATAGGCTACCTACGTATCCTTAAGAGGAATCAAGCCAGTCGTAGTTCGGGTCTTTGATGTCGACCCTAGAGTGACTGTTTTGAGGTGTCAACCTGGCGAGCGAGTTCTGTAGTTGGTTGCTGAAGGAAACTCTGCTGGGGATAGGACACGACCGTTTTGGTCTGATGGCTAGAGCTGTATATCCGCTCTGCTGGGGAAAGGAATGACCATTTTGGTCTGATGGCTGAACCTAATGATAGGCTACCTACGTATCCTTAAGAGGAATCAAGTCAGTCGTAGTTCGGGTCTTTGATGTAGACCCTAGAGTGACTATTTTTAGGCGTCAACCTGGCAATGATGGCGTTTTAGGTGCCTCGATCCTTGATGATGGCGTTTTAGGTGCCTCGGACCTTGAAGATGGCGTTTTAGGTGCCTCGGACCATGAAGATGGCGTTTTAGGTGCCTCGAACCTTAGTGATGGCGTTTTAGGTGCCTCGAACCTTGATGATGGCATTTTAGGTGCCTCGAACCTTGATTTGAAGTGATTTCCTTCGGTGATCTGGGAAAGGATGACCATTTTGGTCGAGTGGCTGGACCTATGGTAGGCTACCTACGTATCCCGATTGGGGAATCAAGCCCTTACGTAGTTCGAAAAGCTGCTGGGGGTGGAATCGAGATTCCGTTGGCCTTTGCTGGGGAAAATGGGCTTACGTTTTACGGCCGGGATTCTGTTAACTTTCGTTGGAGAGAACGGGCTTACGTTTTACTGCCGTTGATGAAATTGATGAAAGAAACGGGATTCCGTTATCTTTCTCGGAGAGATCGGCCTTACGTTTTACTGCCGGGAAGCTCTTTTGAAAGGGGGGTTAACTTTGGTTAACTCTGTTAAGTTGAGGACTAAACTGCAGAGTCCTGGAATTTTAAAGGGCAAAATAGTTTTTTTGACCCTTCAATTTGATCCGCGCGGGCTGGAATGAAGCCTAGATTGATTTTAAAAAGGGCGCCGCCCTTTTTTCTTCTTCCTCACAGTTTCTTTGCAATTTACGAGAGAGAAGCCATTTTTGGCCCAAGAAGCTTCGAAATTCTTCCATTTTCTTTGATTTTTCAAGCAATGGAACACGGGGGAGTTGCCATTCAAGGCCAAGGAAGTGGTCCGGTCGCGGAGAGGCGATTAGAACTTGTAAGAATGAGGAGGCATTACTCTCTTTCGCAATCGATTGCGGAGGAGCCATATCCCGATGCGTGGCAACATTGGGCCACTGATCCGAGTCTTCGCACGGTATACTTCGAATCTTTCTATTTCCTTTGTTGATTTTTGCTTGAAATTGATTTTTTATGATTTTTCTTTTTTTTTTTTAGATCCGAAAATTGATGTTCTTGATATGGAAATTGGACTTTGATGATTTGCATGTTGTAATGAGTATATGGGTAACCCAAATATGCATTTTGTTTGAAAGGAATGGGCATTTTGCCATTTTTTTTTATTATTCGAAAATTGTATTTAAAATTCGAAAATTGTGTTCTTGGACATTGAATTTTGACTTTGCATGTTGTAATGAGTATATGGGTAACCCAAATATGCATTTTGTTTGTAAAATAGAATGGGCATTTTGCCATTTTTGAAATATGAAATGATGAAAATTTTCCCGAATCCGGGACAGACTCTCTTTTTTTGTTGCATGTAGGATTTTTGCAATGAGATGTTTTTTTTTTTTATGAATGATATGAATGTATGCATGCATTTTTTTTTTGTAAAAATATGATTTTTTTTGTGAAGAGTGGGACGGATTTTTTGCTTCCGTTGATTGAATGTGGAAAACTGTTTATGTATGCTATTTCATGAAAAACGGGACGGAGTTTTTCTTCCGTTGACTCAATGTTATTTTATGATGAATGGTGATTGATGAAAAGTTTTTTTATTTTGTGCGAGAAAAATGGGGTTGAGTCCATTATATGTCGTTATGCTGCTGAATTTTCTTCAAAACTTTATGTCTTTGATGCATGTGTATGCTTTTAAATGCATATGCAAAAAAAAAAAATTTGACATTTTTTTTGTTTTTCTTTCAATTGCAGGGTGGAGATCGTTTTTGATGGAGCAGCTGAATAAGCTGAAGACTCGAGGATCAGTGGAGGCCGTGGTTGACCTGTGGGACCGGCTTCCGGTCTTGGGCCGAGGAGTTCTGATGAGTCCGAGACAGATCGTCATTGGGACCGGTTTGTATGAGTTCATCGAGTGCCTGAGGGGGTTGATCAAGTTCCCCAAGAGTAAGGGCCTGATTTTTGCTTTGGCACAGCACTGGTGAGACGTGACCCACACATTCCATTTCTTTTGGGGCGAGGCTACGGTCACTCCTTCCGATTACGCTGCGATTACGGGCCTGTCCTTTAAAGGATGGAGCAATGAGTGGAGAGACGGCTACAGTGACCTGGAGCTGCAGGATCTTCTGGGCTTTACCCCCATTCCCAAAAAGGGGATGGGGATGGAGTATGCTGTGGTCCACGGGAAGATCGTGGAGAGCATTGAGAGTTATGAGGCTGGGGATGAGAGAGTGGCCGCTGTGCAGATTGCTAGGGCTTTTCTGTGGTTTGCTTTTTCGAGCACACTTTTTGGACACGCCGAGGGGACGGCGGTGTTCGCTTTGCTGAGGACATTGGAGGATGTGGAGATGGCTGGGGAGGTGTCTTGGGGAGAGGCAGGGCTGGCAGAGCTATATTTTGCTCTGGATCGGTATAGCCGGAAGGCTGTCAGCTCCCTGACGTGCTTTGAGTTTCCTCTGGAGGTATAAGCTTTTGCTTTTTCTTTTCCTTAAGCACGCATTTCTCCTTTCTGCACTTAATTGATGTGATCTTTTCCTTTCGCAGGTATGGGCTCTGGAGTTCTTTCATGTCACGATGTGGCGGCAGCCGGCGGAGCACGTCGGGGCATATCCGGCTATGCTCTCCTGGTCTAAGCACGCTCGGGAGAAGATAGGTTCCAGGGGGCGCACGACCCTTAAGTACAAAGATTGCCTGCCTTTGACGAGAGCTGAGACGGATGAGGGGATGAGGTTCTACCCCTGGGGCCGCTTCGAGGTGGAGCAGCTGAAGGGTGCCGAGAGATGGACCGTGCAGCGGAGGATTTTGAGAGGTTTGACCTGTGATGTGTATTATCTGGGGGAGAGAGTGACGCGCCAGCATGGCGAGGGTGTGCCTCTGATGGTACCGGTGGATCCTCCTGCTGACATGATGCATCCGAGTGAGAGATCGGAGACCTAGGGTGATTATCGAGGTGGCCAGCACTTCTCGATGTTTGTGGCGATTGAGGAGTATTCGAGATTTATCTTGAGGAGGCTGAGGATGCCCCAGGTTCTTGAGAGAGAGGGGTTGGGGGTCGTGCGGTACCCTTGATCGGACTTTTCATATGTCCAGGATGGGGTCAGATTGAGGGTGCAGATTCCTGTCCCTGAGCGGGTTCCACGAGCTTTTCGACCTCGTCCAGATATGAAGGTACGGCTTTTTACTGTCTCTTCTTCTTTCCTTTCGCTTCATCATTTTTCGCATCAATTCTTTCTGACACTTTTGTTTCCGTGCAGTTCCCGGCTGTGGTTGTGGAGAAGCTGACGAAGCAGGTGATTGGGGCCAAGAGGTTCCTTAGGAGGATGGTTGCCTGTGGGGCTGCTCAGGGTAGAGCGAGACGGGCACAGCCGGCGCCTGTGGAGCGGGAGACTTCCCCTATTCCTTCCGAGCATTCTACCGAGACTCCTCTTTCTCCTCTCATAGATCCCGGCATGGAGCTTCCTCCGGACCACGTCATCCTCGGGGATTTGCACGGGCAGGGGCATGTTTGGCACCACGGTGGGTCTTCTTCGCATGTCCAGGAATCCGACGCGTTCACGTTCGGATATGACTTCTTTGCGGACCTCGGGTTGCCTTATCGTGGCGTACCGGTTGATCCAGGCGAGCCTCTCTCTGGAGACGAGGATGACGATTCCGAGCCCGAGATATTCATGGCTACTGAGGAGGCGGGCCCGAGTCGCAAGAGGGACCGGGGGAAAGGGCCAGCCACTGAGGATTCTGACTGATGATTTTTGGTTGATTTTGGGACTGTACTTATTTTGACAGATACAGTTTATTTTTCATGCACACTTTTTTTTTTTGGATGTAATAATCTAGGATTTCTGTTTTTTTTTTTATTTATTATGAATGCAATGTTGCATGAGCCCGGTTTCTTGGCAAGGGTGTGAATGTTTGGTGTATGAATTGTTTGGACAGGTTTTGCACAGGTTTCGAGCGGCTGGGATGAAATATTCCTCCGCGGTGCAGCAGTTGGAACTGCTGCAGATTTTTTTTTTGGCGACATTCCCATCCGCGCGGATAGGGGTGAATTCTGACAGTTTTCATTTATTTCGGTGGTTGGATCTGGTTTGGACCATAAATGTCATTGAAACTTCATCTTCTCCAGTTCAAACTTACTGGAATTTCGGGAGAGAAGAGAGAAAAAACATGGAAATGGCCAAAAATTCTCCAAAATTGTCCAAAGAAAGGCAAATGTTGTTCTTTGAAAAGTTCAAGGAGTGGTGTAGGGAGATTATGCACGAGAGAAGATCATTCTTTGAAGAAAGGTACAAGATACGATGCTTGTGGTCTCTCAAAGAATTGGTTCCGGATTATGATCTCTTGAGAGCTTCTTCTTCATTTTGGGATACTAGAAGGCATGTTTTTTGCTTTTCTTACAATGAAATGGTTCCGACTGTTGAAGAATTCCGGGCTTTGCTTGGTGGTCCCGAGGTGGAAGAGATTGCGATTCCTTTGCCCGGAGGAGCTTCTTTCGTTGATAGGTTGTGCAACCTTCTTCATCTTTCCCCGGAGGAAGCACAAGGTATGATCTGTGGTCCCGATCATTTTGACATTTCTGGTCTTCCTGATAGATTTAGGGGCTTAGGCTTGATTGATGATGCCTATTGGGATGCCTTTGCACTTTGTATGTTTGGGACCTTGTTCATGGTTTACTCTTTTGGGATCTGCCATCGAGCTTTGCTGGATGTGGTTGTACACTGCCGTTTGGGCCGGGATGTTGTGCCCTTGATCCTGGGAGACACCTTTCATGCTCTTGACAGGTTGGCTACCGGGAGGCGATATATGCACGGGGGCAGCCCGTTTCTTTTGACTATGTGGCTGATGGAGCGCCTGGGGGTTCTTCGCGAAACTTCTGATGCGGTCAAGCCTTGGACATTTGCCAGGAGAGGGGTTACCGTGGATCTTGATGATCAGGGCTCATGGGAGCGTTGGATGGCTTGTCGCCAGACTGCAGATATCAGGTGGTTGGTGCCTCACTGGCGGGTAGAGACTCGGAGAGTACTTCAGGATGGGTCTCATGTGGTCCTGCTTTCGGGGCTTTCTCAATCCAGTTTTTACATTCCGGCTCTGGTTCGGAGACAGTTTGGCTTGGAGCAGACTCCTCTAGAGGGCTTTGAGGACATAGCTACCAGGGTGGTAGCTTCTGCTTCGATGGATGATCCTTCAGTGTTCCCCTTTCTTTCCCGAGCATGGAGGTATGACGTATTTTCTCCTAGGGTTATCCTCAGGCGTCCGGGACATATATTTCTGACCACTTGGTACTTGGATTGGTACGAGAGGCATTTGGGGGAGACTCAGATGGCTATCTTGAGACGGCGTGAGGCCATTGTTGGTGCGGAAGACATGACAGTTTCAGAGAGGAGGAGAGGTGAGGCGAGGGTCAACCCTCATGATAGGAGCGGAGATGCTGTGACTGACTATGAGTCTTATGTCAAGAGACAGGAGGGGCGGATTCCTATGTTGCCGGCTCGGCTGCAGGAGATGAGAGACGAGGCTAGGGCTACTAAGGCCCTGACAGACGCGGGCTTGATAGATCCTGTCCCTACACCAGAGCTTGATAGGAGGAAGACTGACATTTTTCCCGTGTAGAGGAAGAAGACCCTAAGAGGAGGGAAGAAGAGGGGAGAAGCCAGTACGAGTGGCTTGGAGTGACCTTGAGGTTTCCGAGTATCCTTTTCTTGTCGTAGCAGACACATTAGTTGAATTATGTATCTTAATTTCTTTTAGCAGATTGTAAGTCGTAGGAATGAACCGAGCTTAGACTCATCAAAAAGTTTTTTAACTGTAATGAATATGTGAATTGCTTTAGAGTTTTTTTTTCAAGACGCCTTCATGGCTTGATCAATGTATTGATGACAAAGTATGTCTTTTTTTGTGTTTTAGACCTAACCGTTTCTGGCTGCCTACGTTCCCTTGGACTAAAGGGCTCAGGTCTCCGTAGTTCGACCCGGTTAATTTTTTTTGTTGTTTTTTTTTTTTTTTTGTGCAACCCTGTTTTTTACCTAGGCCGCCCTTTTGGGTTTTCAACCTAGTTGGGTATTACTCTTTTAGCACTTTTTTTATTTGTTTTTTTTTTTGCAACCCTGTTTTTTACCTAGGCCGCCCTTTTCGGGTTTTCAACCTAGTTGGGTATTACTCTTTTAGCACTCTTTCTTTTTTTGAAATTTTTTTTTTGGTTTTTTTCTTTGTTGAATTAGTGTTTTATGCGTAGTATCTGCGCAGCTTATCGCCATTCACCGCGTGTACAAAAGGATTTTCGTCGAGATCTGCAAGTTGCATGGCCCCTCCGGAGAAGATCTTCTGAACAACACATGGCCCGACCCAGACAGGCTCCCATTTGCCAAGCGGGTTGATGCGGACTGGGGGCTTTTCTTTCAAAACGAGGTCACCTTCCCTGATCTCCCGATGTTTTACTTTCTTATCGAAGGCTCTGGCCATCCTTCCTTGGTAAGCTCGGATATGTTCCATGGCTCTCAATCGGCGTTCATCTAGCAGGGCCAATTCATCATGGCGACTCTGGAGCCATTCGACCTCGTTGATCTGACTTTCCAATAGTACCCGGGGTGAGGGGATTTCTAGCTCGACTGGGAGTATGGCTTCCATTCCATAGGTAAGAGCAAACGGTGTTTCCCCGGTTGCCGTTCTGACGGATGTTCTGTATCCCCAGAGAGCAAGGTGAAGCTTGTCAGGCCAATCTCTGCCTCGGACAGCCATTTTCCGAATGATGTTTTCCAAAGTCTTGTTTGCTGCTTCAACGGCTCCGTTAGTTTGGGGCCTGTAGGGAGATGGCTTGTGACGGGTTATTCTGAAATCTGCCACTAGCCTGTCACATTCCCCTTCAAAGTGGGATCCATTATCTGAGATGATTTCGGCCGGCAACCCGTATCTGCATATGATGTTTTCTTTGACTCTCGGGTAGAGTAGTATCCAGGCATGTCTTTATAGGACCGCGTAAACACGTCCACGAATTCTCAGGGCATCTTTTCAGTCCCTTCAAAGAAACTACCAATCTGCGTCTCTTTAGGCTCTTCTGCAGTTCCCAAATTCACACTTGTCAAAACCTCTTCGGCAGCTTGGGCTCGATTTTCCTCTTTCCGAACAACCTGCTTAAAGATTTTTTTTTAATATATTGTTCATTTAATGTGTCTGCTTCTTTATCTAGTGAATCATTATTAACTATTTTTTTTTAGTTATTAGTTATTTCATCATTAGTTAAAGTGGCAATCAAGGGATACTCAGAAAGGTTCATCATTTCAATGAGAACGAAAGGGGATACAGCGTTTGCTACAACCTCGTAGTCTTCAGGCGTAAGGCCATCGGACGACTCGAGAGACTCGAACTCAATAATGAGAGACTCGGAGGACTTTTACACAGGTTGACACAAGGGGACGGGGAATCAATCCAAGCTTTGTGATCATTTCCTCCTTGGTCGCGGACGGGCCTGAGAGAGTTTCCCAATTCTTCAATGGCATTGCTGTCAGGGGCCTCATGACTCGGGATTTGCGCTGTTCTTCTTTCTCAATCATTGCTATCATCTCTTTGACCGAACCGAAATCAATCAGGTCTGGCACCTGAACCTTTTCTCCGAATAACTGCTGCATAATCGGACCATCCCAATCATCTGAAAAGACTTCTGTGGCTTTGGCTTTCGGCATTGTCAACTCGAACTCAGGCTTTGGGCCTTCTTGGACAGTTGGGATCACAGTGGTAAGCTTCTCGAACTGCTCTACTTGGCTTGGAACGCCTTTGAAAGTGTACTCGCTCTCTATGGTAGTGGTAGCCCCAGGTATCTTGGGTAGGTCTGCAAACATCCTACGGACTGGGTTGGCTTTGTTTCCCCTGGACTTTCTGAGATCATCTTGTAGCTTCAGCCATCCTTCTGTAGGTTCTTTGACTGTGGCATTCCCATGCTGTGTAGGACCTTTGACGAAGTAGTCAGCCAGATTAGGACTGAAAGGGAGAGATTTAGGGCCGTTGACCGGGACCCTTCCTGTGATAGCTTCTTTCCTTTGTAGAGCAAATTCTTTTCCCTTTACAATTTTCCCCGAAGTCGGTTCATACCCAAGGCCATGGCGAGTTTTCTGCTCTTTCACCTCGATGAGTTTGTGAGTTCCTTGTTGGTGCTTCCCTAGACCGAGGCCAGGTAGATAGCTCATCTTCCTCATCATTTTCAAGACCTGGGGATTTTATCCCGAGTGATTGTCAGATCTACGTTGCAAACTTGGGCCTTAGGAGGCTTGACCGTGAAGCCTGTTAGCATAAGACCTTCCTCATCATGTTTGATTTCCAGAATAGGTATTCCACCTGTATCCGTGCCCTCCAAGGTGACTAGATCCTCCTAAATGGTTGTTAGATCCCCATCCGAGATGAATTTCACACACTGGTGGAGACTCGAAGCAACCCCCTTGACTTGATGCAGCCAAGGTCTTCCCAATAAGGCATTAAAAGTGATCGGAATATCGATAACCTGGAATTCCACAGGTATCAATTTCTTGCCAAACCAGAGGTCCAAAGTAGCAACTCCAAGGACTACTCGAGATGTCGAGTCGTAAGTTTTGACTGTGAGGGAGGAAGGCTTCAAGTCTGTGGACTTGATGTTGAGCAGACTCATGATCTTTGCCGGAAGGATATTCATTTCGGACCCATTATTGACCAGGACCCGAGGGAGGTGTCGTTCATCCAATTGGACTGTGATGAAGAGAGGCTCGTTATGATCGGCCCCGAATTGAGGGAGATCAAGGTCCGTGAAAGTGATTATGTTCCCGTAGTGGATGTTCCCGATCAATTGTACTAAGTCATCGGGAGTAGCATCGATAGGCACCATAGTGCGAGCCAGGCTTTCTTCCAGCTTTAGCTTATGGGGATAAGACGAGGTGAGCAGGGACCATAGAGAGATGTTGACCTGTGTTTGCTTCAACTGGGTGAGCACGGGATCCTCCTTTTCGAGGTCAGGTGCTTCGGCTGTCTGGGTATAGGGGAGGCGATCTTCTTTCGGTGCCTGGTCTGCTGCCTTCTTGTCTACCTTGTGGTTTCCCTGATAGATCTGCCTGGACCTGGTCAACAAATTAACTTCTTTGTCTATTGCTTCCTGACTAGATTTCTTCAATGCTGCCAAGGTCAACGGGGGAGCCCTTTTGGCTACCGGCCACTGGTTCTGACGGAGTCTAGCAACGGTGAGGGGCTGAGCTTGAGCTGTACTGGCTCCTTCCTGGGCAGCTTTTAAAACTGCTTCCCATGTCACAGGCTTTTGAACCCGGGGTTGTGTTGCTGTCCCCTGGATGGCCCACAGAGCTAGGGCGTCCTCCGATTTGCCTTCATAGCCTGCCTTGTCCATAGTTATCATACAACAGGAAATGCTATTCTCAGGGCTCGGCGGCTTTTCGATTTCATCTCCGGTATAGTGCAGCCACTCTGGTTCCTTTCTGTAATACTCAGAGCTGGAGACGATTATAGCATTCTGCGTGGTAGGAGCATCGGGTATCATGCCGGTTTCCAGGACTTCTCTGAGAGCTGAGATACATTCGGGGAAGGTGACCTCTTCCTGGGTAACCCTGACAAGGATTGTTACTTTGTTTCGGGGCGGATTTGATCTGACCATGGTCACTTTCTCATTGGGGAGGATGGGAGTCAGTTTCCCTCTCTCTAACAGATCTTCAACTATCAGCCTGGATCGGGTGTCCGAAAACCCTTTCCCCAAAGCATGGTAGGCAGTGTTGAACTCTATGACATCCACGTGCTCAGCCCCAGGAAATTTCATAGCTTTCATGTCCTCGGTTTCATAATCGTCTTCCGAAGTTTCCTCAATCTTACGGCTATCAGCCTCCATCTCATCATACATCTTCTTTCTTTCGCCTTTGCAAGCAGGGCAACCACAAGTAAAGGATAGACAACGCTCCCCTTCACAGTTTGATGCAACAGCTCGGTAGATTTGGGTCCAAATGAGGAGTACCCGGGGTCCACTGTCGAGTACGGGAGCAATTAAGAAGGCGTCATGTGGGTCCATGGGTATGAAGGCGACTGGGGAGACATTTAGATCAATAACCCTTCTTAGTGACTCTATGCATTCGAGGTGTTCGAGCGGCTCGGTCGTGACCCTTACAGTTGTGATACCGTCTGTTCTAGGGAAAGAAGAAAAAGATCTGATGACGTTTACGAATTCATCGTCTTCTGGTTGCTGAAAACCTCCCTTTTCGACCAAGGCTTCGATGAACCTTCTCCATTCGCCCGCTAGGTCCTTATAGGGGACATTGTGCTCTAGGACCTTGGATATGTATGGATCTGGGCGTGGGCTTTGTTGTTCCTCATCCTCTGAAGTATCCGGACACTGGCCGCAAGTACATCTTACGAGTGACACTTCGTGGGGGCCCGTCCCCATCGGTATTTGACCTGCATTTTCTGGTGGTCCTTCATCGTCGCTTGCTGACAACCAACCATTGTGTCCGGCTCCCATGATATCATTTCTGGCATGATTGTTCCAGATTGATTCCGGATCTGGGGCCTCAGTTGACTCTTCGCTCTCGTCATCATCATCGTCATCGCTGTCATCGGAATCATCTTCCCATACTACTGGGATTTTGGCTGAGAGGGAACGCCGATCAAACCCGTTAGGGGAATATGGGTGCGTGCAACCGCAGAAATTGTCATATGCCCCCATTCCTGGAAGTGGTAATTGCGACTCAGCTTCTCCTCCCAGAAATTGCGGGGAAAGAGTGAGAGGGGGTGGCACGTATTTGATTCCAGGCAGGATATAGAAGGAATCCTCCTCCTCTGATTCTTCGATGTTCTCGGGATCATATTCAGCCTCTCCCAAAACCAACTTGCAGAAGTGTACTAGCTCCAGATGCTCTTCGGCCTCTTTGCTGATAAGCCCCAGTACAGGCGCCCGTCTGAAGCTTTCTTGCTCAATCTTCCTTGACTGCTCTAACCATCTTGTGTAAATGGTTTTCTCATGTTTTGACCAGAACAGCCCAAGTCCTTCAGTATCAGCTTTCCCTTCCTCCGAGAAATAGCGAGCCTCATATTCTTGCAAGAAATCTCTGACATGAGACCAAGGTGGGCTGACTTGTTCATCATCCTCAAGGCTGAGGGGGAATCCGAATTCAGGATCCTCGGCAAGGTTGGCCATGGGTATTCGGGGACCTTCATCAGTTTCCGCATCTTCCAGGACATGCGAAGGTTCTCCGCTTTCAATCATGTTTTCCTGGTTATGGTTTCTTGGCAGAGGATTTTTTACTGTATTAGGCCCCTCGGGGCCTTCCAACTTTCCTTGCTCTATCAAGCCTTGGATTGCCTTTTTTAGAGTAAAGCAATTATCGGTCAGATGTCCGTGGGCTTGATGAAAAGCGCAATACTTTGAAGTATCCACGGGAGCATTCGGATTTCTGGGTTGGAAATTCTCCAAAGGCCGCAGCAAGCCCTCTTTCACGAGTCCCCTAAAGATGTCGTTCAGAGGCATTCCAAAGTTTTCGAGGTTTATGACCCGTGGTCTGGGCTCAGCTGGTTTTCTGGGAGCAAAAGGAGTTGTGTTATTACATTCCTGTCCCGCGTAATTAATCACCTCTTTGCCTTTAGCAGGAGCAGGAGCGGTGTTGGAAGGAGGAGCCCGATATCTGTAGGCAGGTGCAGCAGCCGGTTGCTGATTGTAAGCCTTTTCAAATTTAGACCCGAAATTGACCATTGCCCGCAAGTCTGCGTAGGGGAAGTGACTGAGGGAGGCTCTCAGATGTGGTTTCAAGCATGACTGAAAGATGTCCAGTTGTTCCTCTTCAGAAGGAGGAGTTGCCATTTCTCTAAGCTTCAAATTCCAACGTTTGTAAAAGTCCCCGATGTTCTCGTCGGGACGCTGCACTGTTGTCTGCAGATCAACTCTATTTGTTTCCCATTCCAAGTTAGCTTTGTACTTTTCTGTGAAGGCACTAGTAATCTGGTCCCATGTAGCCCTGGCCTCGGGTTTTAAGCGGAAGAACCATTTTAGAGCACTGGACTTCAAAGAGAGACTGAAATAGTCAGCCAACTGCTGATTGGTGCACCCTTTGGGCTTCATTGCCAAGGTATATGTATCCAGATGAGTTTTCGGGCATGCAGTCCCATCAAAGAGGTCTAGATTGGGCATCACGAATTTGTGTGGCAGGAGAACAATGGAGTCCGGGTCCGTAGGCCGGAAGGCAGACTTCTTAGCAGTCAATTCGGCAATCTACGCTTTCATTTCCTTGTGTTGTTCCATGAACCAGGCCAGATGAGGGTCCTGTGGTGGAGCTGTGGCGTTCAAGCCAGTGACTGAGCTAGAGAGAGGAGCTACCACTGGCGGCAGACTGGTGGAGGGAACGGCAGATTCGGGGACGTAGGTGAAAACCTGTCCTTGGCCCAAATTGCCCGGGGGAGCATGAGTAGGAGCCTGGGCGAAGGGATAGAACCTTGCGGCTTGCTATTGATTTTCAACCGACAAAGAGGGTTAAGGCAGTCCTGATGTAGCCGGGTAGCTTGGATTTCTCGAGTGAGGCCCATAAGTAGGCTTAAGTAAGGGCTGCTGTCCCTGGTTGTTGAATTGCATGGCTGGCTGCGGCGATGGTGTATAACCAGGGGGTACTGCGGTCCTGGTGATTCTGATGAAACTGGGATGGAGGTTTGGTAACCCATCGAACCCTGAGTGAGAAATGGATTTGTGAAAGCTGTGTGAGGAGCAGCTGAACTGGCATCATTTTGAGGAGGGGCTCCTGACTGTGGCCCCGAACCAGACTGTGGCGGCATTCCAAACTGTTGCTGTGAAGGTCCGGATTGATCGGTTCCAAACTGAGGCGGAACCCCAATTTGATGTGGCATTCCGAGGTACCCCCAACCATGAGAAGACATTCCGTACTGATTTTGTCCCCACTGAGGAACTGCGAACTGATTTGTCCCGTCAGGCTGCATGGATCCAGTGGTCTGTGGTTGGGGAGCTGGCTGACCCAGAGACCGAGAAGCATGGGTTCTGGTGGTAGTACCATAGGAGGTTGGTGGTGGCATCCTGGAGTAGTCGGGGAGACCAAGATTGGGATTGGGGTCCTCCTCTTCTTCCACGGTGAAGGTGTCATCAGGATTGAGGCTGGCGGCCAAACCATGGCTCTTAATAGCCTCCATAAGGCTATTCGAGTGTGCTTGTCGCAGTCTCATACGTTCGGCTAGCGATTCCATTGGTCATTGTTTGAGGAGTCCCGGGAGGCGGAGTGGTGTTGTCCCCATCGTTACCAGCTGATGCAGACATTCTGAAACCCGGAGTCGGAACAAACGGTGAAGCTGACGATGCGCTTGACTCTTCCCAACTGATCAAACGGTGACCCGGCGCCCGAAACCAAGCTAGTGCGGAGCTGCGGGGGGAAAGACACGAGGGTTCAGATGTTTGGGAATGAAGGAGGGTAGGTATTTGGGCTTTGGGCTCATGCAACATGCAGTTATTTGTTCTTGTTTACTTAAAACATGCTTCATTAACCTAAACGGTTGGAAAAGATTGCTCTTCTTTTTCGCAAACTACTCTGGATCCTGGATCAGTGGGCCCTGTCACTACGCCTGCGGACCCTCAACCTGTAACCTCGAACAAGGGTTCCGTAGGGCAAGCAGGTCCCACCGACCGAAAAGAAAAACGATCCTAAAGTCTGGCGGGTAATCGAGTCTTAATGAGCATTCGATGTAAATTACGGACAAAGCTGACGTCAAAGGTCAAGATCATGTCCGAGAGCTCGACGAAAAGTCGGCATGGTTTTGACAGATAAATGTCTATAATTGATCTTGACCCGTCATCAGTTAGGCTGTAATTAGGCATGGAATAATCGTTAATTCTTGATGACTCAGTGTCATGCTGGGAGTCAGTGTATAGTTTGTGCCAGTCAGAGTCAAAGTCAAGGCGCCAGTCAATATCTGGTCAAAGCCCGTGACGGAAACCGGCAGGACTTCGACTGATTAGGGTCCCGAAAGATATTGACTTGGTAGGCCGACTAAGGCTTGAAAGGAAAGGTCTATACACAGACAAGGCATGACACAGACCAGACTAAAAACCAACCGGGTCTCGGACAAAGTGTGTCACGGACAAGTGCATGGTCGACACGAGGCTCCATGGGATGTTTGGGTAGTCCCGTGCTCGCACCGAGAGGCGTAATAAGGCCAAACGGGCTGCTACTGGAATTTCCCCGGGTTAAGGACGTAGTGTGCAGTGTAAGGCCAAGTGCGCGTAGTGTGCAAGCAGTCTATCTTCTTTTTCTGAGTAAAATAGGAATTTTCATGTGTCTTAAAAAGTATGATGCATGCCCAAAATTTGAAAATGATTTTTTTTTTTTTGAATTTTTTTTTTGAAAATATTTTTGAAAATCTTTTTTCTTTTGAAAATCTTTCTTTTTTTGAAAAGTTTTTTTTAGAAAGTAAATGAACACATAAGCACATAATTCAAGGCAACGGGTCCGATAGTCAAAATTTTGACTTTTCCGAGGCGGCCAAAACAACACGAAATGTGTAAAACCCACACACACACAGTACAAATGATTTCAAATGCCGGGACGGAAGCTTGACCCACAAAAGTTTTTCTCTTTTTTTTTTGAAAAGATAAAACTTATTTTTCCCCAGCGGAGTCGCCACTGTGATGATGCCACCCGATTTTTCCTTTCTTTTTTTTTTTGAAAATCAAAAACGGAGACGGAGTCGCCACGCCATTTTTGTTTTAAGGGCCAAAATTTGAAAAATGCCCGAAATGAGAGATTTGGGTTCGGAGGTCACGTTACACGCCGGGAAGAACGTTAGGGTTCACCCGGAATGCCTCGTAAAACGAGTCTTCCAAGCTTAAAAACCATTTGTGTGTGTGTGTGTGTGTGTTTTGGTCAAAATAAGTTCAAACTGGGAAACTAAAAAATTGAGAACTCTTTGTAAGACATTAAACAAGTCCCATGATTTTTGGTGTAATTTTAGGGTTGAGTTTTGGTACTCAAAAGACTCCTTGAAGTTGAAAGTCATTTCTGCCAGAATGAAAAAGGCAGTGGACACTTGATTTTAAAATGGATTTAAGAACTTTAAAACTTCAAAATATGGGGAAAGTCTGAGAATGAAAGTTGTTCAAAACATCTTAAATAAGGTTTCTGCAAAAGACTATTCCATTTGGAGATGATTTGATGGACCTAAACCTTCTGGAAATCTCAGATATGAAATCTGGATTTCCAGAGACGGTTGAACTGACCTTTGGAAAATAATTTGAAAAAGGGAGTTAGACTCATGTAAAAAATAAATTAAAAATATATCTGGAAATCTCTGGATGTTGGATACAAAAAGTACTTTGTAGTCAACACCAAATTCCAAGTTCTTATGTGTCCAAAAAATTAGACAATGGACTGAGGTCTTAGAACAATGCTACTGGACAGCAAGATGTTCTTGAAGGAAAATGTGATTTTAAAGGGGGGTTTTGCATCCATGCTTGTCCCCATTTCCTTAGGCTTTGATTAGTGATCACTAGACATTTTAGTGGTGATCTAATATATCAAGCCATCCCTAGGGTACATTAGGACTTAAAGCACTTCATTTGCTTGGGAAGGGGGGAGATTTAACTTTGAAATCAAGATTTTATGTATGAAAATGATTTTGGAAAACACTTTTGAGTGAATGATTTTGAGGAAGAACACTTTTAAGTGAGTAAGAAGTAATTTGGACCTTTTAAATGGTCATCCATGGAAATTTATTCCAAGGTGACTACATTTTTAGGTCAAGCAAAGGATGAACACCAAGTTGATGAACAAACTACATCTTTTAAGTTTGAAATGCATGCATGGATGAAGGAGTTTAGGTTAAGGAGAAGGAGGGTTTACCAATCTTCTTTGTGTTTGTGTTTGAGGCTTGAATTTGAGAGTGTTTGAGTGAGATTTGGGAAAATAATCAAGAGAAAAAGGTGGCAATTCAAGGGAATTCCCACTGTTTTCTCCAGTATTTTCGCCAAGGTGCTGTGAGTGAGTTCTACTTTTTTTTTCTTTGAGACTGAGGGGCTCTATTTATAGCCCTCTGAAAAACTCAGAACCATCCGCGCGGATCAAACCTGCAGCGTGCACTGTTCATTAAATGCAGCTGCAGGCTTTGGACCAAAGGAATATTTTCAAAATTAAGCAACCAGTTTTTGTTCCAGCAGCTTCCATTTCGGGTTTTTGGCTTTTTTGAGATTCTTTTCTTGGTTTAACTCTAAATAGCAATGCCTAATTTACCCTTGCTTTGTTAGAAAAGTTAGGAATTGTTAGAAATGTTAGGAATGTTAGGGCTTTCATTAATTTTCTAACGAAAATACTAACAACTCAAATTGGAGCACTTACAAGTTTGACCAACTTATTTTAGAGTTAAGCATTTCGATTTGCTTCAACTTCTTCTCCAAAGCTCTATTCTCTTTTTCAACACAAAGGCGAATAACAAAAAATCTCAACTTTCATTTATATGTGAGGTAATTTTTGAAATCTTTTCAAGCGTGAAACAATTTCTCAATTATTGCCGTCACTTGAGAATTTCACTCAACACCATTCATTCGGTATGGTTTTCATGAAAGACCATTTTCAATTCTTTCATTTAACTTTTCATTGTTTATGAAGTCTATTTTAAAATCAAGAGCACGGCTTATAATGAAGTTCATTTCAGCCGCATTCTCAGATTTATTATTTATAGTCCAAAGACTCTCATAATTATTTCACCATTTTCTAGGTACTATATACGTTATATAACGAATTCGACAATCTGTTAAGTATATAATTACAAAAAAAATCTCGTGTTTCAACCGCACTCACGGATTAAACATCCGTCTTATTTTCACCCAACTTTATAGAATCTTTCTTAAGAAACCTCACAAGTTAAAGGGTGGTCAAGTAGAACATCTATTGTTGCCAGCCATCACTTAAAGTCGAGGCCAACAAAATTTTCTAACTTCTCATTATGTGAGTCGGAATACTTGGAACAACCACATCCCATTGAAGATTTTTCTCCACACAAGGAGCCTTCCCCAAAACATTGGCTTTAATTTTTCAACAATTAAACACCAAATTGTAACTTTATTGTTACCAATAGAGCTCTCTAATATAATTAGAGAATTCATCCAAAAATAAATTGTAATTCATTAGGGGAATTATCAAAATTTATTTCTTATAACAAACCATATTATAAACCTCTAAATTTCTTTAATGAAATTATAATTGGAGGTTAACTATTGCAAAATTTTAAAGATCTCATCTTGGAGTACCTCTAAATTAGAGAAATTACATTCTCATTCACCAAATGCACAATTTCTTTTAGAAGTTATACTTCTAAATATTTTGTGTCATTTGTCATCAACAATAGGATTTAACTACTTCCTTTAAGAATTCATATTTTTTTTTAATCTTTTGACATTAGTCACCCATTTCAATTATAGGTTTTAACAACTTCTCCCAAGAAGCCCTATACTTTAGTCCTTGTGATATATGTCAATCTTCACAACAATAGAATTCAACAGCTTCTTTCAAGAAGCTCTATTGTTTTAATCTTTGTGACTTTTGTCACTATTGACAATAATAGGCTTTAACAACTTCTTTCGAGAAGCCCTATCATCTTTGTCAATACATCGTATAAACAATGAAACGTTAAAGACTACATCTTTATCCGTTCATCTTCTCAACTTAGTTCAATGAACTATTCAATTTTTCTCAACATGATTCTTGTGAATCATAAGAACGTTAAATACGATATCTTTAACCGTTCATTTTCTCAATTTAGTTCAATCGAACTTTTCAATTTTTCTTACTATAATTTTCATGAACCATAAGAGATCTATCATTCATTGTATAAACACTAGAAGTGGCATCACCACAACTATTATACACAATCATTGCAACATCCTTGATGTTCATCCGTAAGTCAATACATCATTACTTCTTTCAGAAACTGTTCTGTTTCGAAATTTATATATTAATATTTACATAATAAAATCCGATCTCCACCGTTCAGAATCTTCTCCTATGAGTCGTGAACATGCACACCAAATTTCAGTCCGATCCAACGGTTAAAGAAATGGGAAAATAATTTTTACCACAGATGATCACTTAAAAAACGTGCTGGAATTTTCTTCCATCTCGTCCATTGTTTTCCAATTCTTTTACCTCTTTCTTTGATTACCGCTCCACCGGATTTCCAAATCTGTAATTCTTTCTCAAATAGAGAATTAGTCTTAAGATTGTTAGACAAATCTAAACAATCGAGTACAAAAGAAAAAGAATTACAATAAAATTGAAATACAATATACAACATAAAAATTAACAAAGAAAAAACCGTAAGTTGTCGTCTTGAATTTGCTTGAATCCGAGCCATGTTAGACACTCTCCTTAAGACTAATTCGCCCCTTCACTATGAGTGCTCGAGGTCTTCAATGGACATTAGTCTCCCAGGATAGAACGGATGAACCGAAACAACTTTGCACTTAAGTTTTTCGGCGAATTTCCCTATGCTTGGACAAAATCACCATGGATATTTCTCTAGGAGGCCAAAGGAAGAAGATAACAAACGGAAAGAGGTGGAGAATTGATGGAAAAAGAAAAAAAATCCAAAAAAAATTATTTTGGGTCTCTCTTCTTATAGCTCCACTAACTCTCCCATGAATACCCAATTAATCTTAGTATTAATATGATACTTGAACATACCAAAAATGTCGAGTTGGGCCAAACGAGTAAAGCCCAATCACAGGCCGCTTTGACTGTCACATTTTCAATAGGGCTGGCCCAATCAGAACGAGGCCCAAAGCCCATCTCAAGCATCAGTCGACTAAGCCCATGGTCCGACCTACCAGGTCCCGACCTAACTTAGTCCGACCTCATGATTCATACTACAATTCGGGTACGAACCATGCTCTACCCGACAGTCAGGTCGACCATTCCACAAGTGGCGACCTCGACCTAAATTAGCAAATGACGACCTGACACTTGCCGGCTTGTTTGGTTAAACAATTCTCATAACCACATCCCTACAAATCAGGGACCGTTATAGACACGTGCCCACGACCAAGTGCTGCCGCTACAATCTCGGAGGACATGTTGCCTCCCCAAAAATACATCACTTTTTCCTATAAATACTTCATCACTACCAAACGGTAAAAGGTAACTGCCATTTTGTATTCTGAATTCATTATTCAATACATTTTGAGTTTTATTCAACGGTATTCTTACTCTCACGCCCGTGCGTCTTCGCCGGAGACACATCCGGCTAGTCGTGGGTTCTGATTTCAGGTCAAGGAGCTAGGTGATTAATCTTGCCACGTGGAGGATTATTGATAAGCACAATTCTGCGGCATCAGTTTGGTTCCATTGCCGGGAATCGTGCTTTAGCTTGACCTCAAAAATTTCCATCAACCCACAACAATGGTGACTTCAGACGGACACGTATCCGAGGCTTCACTTGGGCATGAAGAAGTGAACAACAACAACACGAATACAAATGCAAATGCTGAAAACTTGAACTTGCCTCCTCCCCCACCAAATCGTCCTCATGGTAGAGCCACACGCTCTACCAGTGTTGTTGATGGCAGGGGATTGCCTGACACAAGGAGAGGGAAAAGGCATATGGATGGGCAAGGAGTTCCACCTCCTCCAAAGCATCCAACTGCTCAGGTGAATGTTGGAAACAGGGTAGGCCCCTCCACCAACCCCATGAGCAAGAAGGAGATGATGTTGGAGCGAGCCCAGATTCTGGCCGACTTGATAGCCATGGAGGAGGCAGAACAGGCCGACATACGCTCTGAGAGAGTGGCCCCTACTCAGGTTTCTAAGGGGCAACAGGCCAGGAGTCTGAGGCCAAATGAAGGTGTGGGGCAAAATGGTGAAAACAGGATAGTTCAACGAGCTCCTACGGTCGTTCATGTGCCAAGTAACGACCTAAGGGCTAGCCTCAACAGAAACAGGGAGCAAGAGGCTCAGTCTGACTTAAGGACGCGCTTAACAGCCAATAGAAACAGACAGGTTTCGCCAGCCAGGACGCAGAGGTCAGGGTCTCATAGAGACAGGAATAGGCGCAGGTCGCCACATGGAGATAACAGGCGCAGGTCGCCATCTGAGAATGAGAGGCGCAGGTCGCCCATAAGGAATGACAGGCATAGGTCTCCAGTTAGATCGGAGAGGACTCATTCTCACAGAGACAGAAGGAGTAGGCAGGTGACTCCCCCTAGAAGTGAAGGCCAGAAGTCAAATGCTGCGCCCCCTCCAAGAGATGAAAGACCCGATGCTAGGGAATGGTTGTTGATGAAAAAGAAGTTTGAGCAATGGGAGGAGGAGAAGAAAAAGGATGCTAAAAAGGTCGAACGAATTGACTTTGCTCTTCGACCTCTTTCCAAGGAACTGAGAGATAGTCGACCTCCCCCTAGTTTCAGGTTGCCCCTTCTAGAGAAGTATTCTGGGTCCACCAATGCAAGAAGTCACATAGCACACTGGAGGCCACGATGTGTTTTGTCGCCAATGAAGACGACAATATGTGCAAAGCCCTCGTAAGTACCCTCACGGGAAGCGGTTTTGACGTGGTTTAATGGTTTGGCGGTGGTAGCATAACCACTTGGACATGCTTGAGGACCAAGTTCCTAGATCGCTTCTCGGCTAGCTGGAGCTCGGAAAGTGACGGTGGCCCGATCTAAACAACCTGGTGCAGGCCAACAACGAAAGCTCCATGAGCTACTTCACCAAGTTCAAAGAAATGGTCGACAAGATTGAAGAGGACATCACGAGACGGGGAGGTGATCAATTGCTTAGAAGTGGTATTTCCTCGGAAGACATGGACTACGAGCTCACGGTCCGAACGGTCACAACTCGACGGGAGTTGTTTGAAAAGGTGTATAATGTCGCTCTTCTTTGAGGAAAGGAAAGAGAAAAAGAATGGTAGAAGCCCCAAGGTGGAGGTCGTGATGATAAAAGGACTCCAACAAGAATGGAGGAAACAATAAAAATGGAAAGAACGAGGACTAGGGCAACGAGAGAAAGTGCCCGAGGCTTTCCTCCCCTTACGGTGAGTCGAACGAGAGATTATGAACGCTGTCGAGCCGGCTCCTCTGTCCCGATGAACCCGGGCAACAAGTTTAGGAGGGACAACGGCAAAATGTGACTACCACAAAGACTTTGGTCATCTCACGAGAAGATTGTTTGGGTTTGAAGCGCATTATTCAAAGAATGGTCGACCGGGGAAGGCTCGACGCTTATGTGAAGAGGCCTCAAGCCGGGGAGGCGAGCGGCCGGCGGTGGACGGCGGGGACCTAGGCAACCTAGATTGAACACAGGGGTCATTACGAGCAAGTAAGCAATACGGCCATCAAGCACAAGATCTTCCAACTCAATAAGGCCCCACATGTGCCTCCAAGAAGAGAAGTCAGAGATGAAGCGATCAGCTTCTACCCCCATGAATTGGCAACTAATATGACGGCTAGGGAGCAAGTTCTCGTCATCCCAGGTCTCATGGACGGATGTACGACGAGCAGACTCTTAGTCGACACGGGGGCCTGCAAAGATATTTTGTTCTACAAAACTTTTAAAGAAATGGGTCTTAATGATGAGCAGTTGGGGAGATATGATGGTAGGTTGGAGGGCTTCACCAACCATCGAGTTGATGCTAAAGGCCAGATAGAGCTCGACGTCGATCTAGGCCATCACCCCCAAAGGATTGTGTCAAAGGTACAATTTATTGTGATTGATGTAAATAGTGACTACTGTTGCCATACTTGGTATTCTGGACGTGTCGCTCTTGGAATGGTGGCATCGATCCCTCATCGCCGAGTGAAGTTCCCCACACTTTGGAGTAGAGGCTGCGTACAAGGCACGGCTCGAGCTTACGGACCATGTTCTTCGGGAAAGGAAGAAGAGAGAGCTTGAGATCGAGGCTATGAGATGGTTATTTAAAGTCATCTGTCGAGTCACCAAAACTACTCATTTGTCTACAATCACCGATGTGGAAGAGTCGACCTATCGCTCAAATGACGAGGTCATGCTTGAGTCGACACGTCACTCTAACTCCACGAGAGGTCGATCCAGTAGTTATGGTCGACCAAGTCCTCATAGGCTACCTATGCCTCCCGGCTCGACAATAACTCGGGGGCCACCACCACCGGCGAGGTAGCGAGACAAGTTGGATGACATGATAGCTGAGGAAGCTCCACATTTGGGAGCTGAGGAAAGGCAAAGGGTCAGAGAGATAATAATTGAGACTCTACAATTCAGGGATGGACCAGAGCTAGAAGCTGTGGACGAACTAGAGTCAATACTTACCAACCTTTCCTACCCCGACCAAAAAATTCAGATTGGAAAGCAGCTATCAGTCGAGGAGCGAGCAGAAATTATTGAGCTACTCAAGGAGAGTAATGATGTCTTCGCATGGAGGGTAGAAGACATGAGGGGAATCAAGGAAGAGGTCGCCGTTCATAGACTTGAAGTTAACCCGACCATAAAGCCTAGACCCCAAAAGTTGAGAAGTTTTGCTCGTGACAAGGAAGAAGCTATTAAAACTGAGGTACAAAAACTTTTAAGTGCAGGGATAATCAAGGAGGCCACTCATACAACGTGGTTGGCCAACGTGGTCATGGTGAAGAAATCGAATGGCAAATGGAGGATGTGCGTCGACTTCACCACTCTCAATCTTGCTTGCCCAAAAGACAGCTACCCCCTTCCCAGGATCGACAAGCTAGTTGACTCCATTGCTGGTCACTCCATCCTCAGTTTCCTCGACGCTTACTCAGGTTACCACCAGATTAAGATGCAGGAGGATGACATAGTCAAGACGGCATTTCAAGCGGCTGGAGGCATCTACTGCTACAACATGATGCCGTTTGGATTGAAGAACGCAGGGGCGACTTATCAGAGGATGGTGAACAAAGTCTTTGCTTCTCAAATTGGTCGAAACATGGAGGCCTACGTCGACGATATGGTCATCAAAACAAAGACTGGACGTCACGTGGTCGACCTAAAGGAAACGTTCGCCAATTTAAGAGCAAACGACATGAAGCTCAACCCTAGCAAGTGTGTATTTGGTGTAGCTGCTGGAAAGTTCCTTGGATTCATGGTATCTCAACGGGGTATAGAAGCTAATCCAGAAAAAATCAAGGCTTTAGTCGACATGAAGGCTCCCACCAGTGTCAAAGAGATGCAGCGACTTAACGGAAGGGTAGCAGCTCTTGGTCGTTTCATATCAAAGTCAGCAGAGAGGTCTCTCCCCTTCTTCAAAGCATTGAGGGGGACGAAAAGTTTTGAATGGACGACCGAATGTCATTCGTCGTTCCAACAGCTGAAGGATTACCTCGCTACTCCACCTCTCCTGAGTAGCCCGACCACTGGTGAGACTTTGTTTGTATATTTATCCGTGGGAGACAAGTCGGTGGCAGCGGTTTTGATTAGAGAAGATGAAGGGCTTCAAAAGCCAGTATACTACATCAGCAAGGCCCTATCAGATGTGGAGAGCAGATACTATAATGCTGAGAAGGTCGCTTATGCTCTAGTCGTGGCCTCTAGGAAGCTGCGAGCTTATTTCTTGGCTCACCCAATTGTGGTTCTTACTAATGCACCTTTGAGAAAGATATTGCACAAGCCGGAGAGTTCAGGTCGACTGCTCAATTGGTCAATTGCCCTTACTGAATTTGACATTGAGTATCGACCTCGAAAGGCACTGAAGGCTCAAGCTCTAGCTGACTTCCTGGTCGAGCTTACGTTCACCAAGGAAGACGACGAGCAGCGAGCTCCAAAGGAAAAGGCTAAAGGGAAGGAGACAGAGTCCCAGGTCGTCATCAGTCTACCCGACGATTGTTGGAAGGTCTATTCAGACGGATCAGCGACCAAAAATAGCAGTGGAGCTGGGATAGTGCTAATCGAGCCAGAGTCTGGAACTGTGTATGAGGAATCATTAAGGTTCAAGTTTGATGCTTCCAACAACCAAGCCGAATATGAGGCTTTAATTGCAGCTATTGAGTACGCCAAGTGTTTTGGAGCTACTAAGATCATGGCCTACTGTGATTCCCAACTGATAGTCAACCAGGTCAGAGGCGAGTACGAGGTGCTTAGTGCCACACTGATCAAATACTGTGACCTGGTGAAGGAACTGATAAAAGATTTGGAATTCTGGGAGATTCAGAGAATTGGACGAGAAGACAATGAGCTAGCTGACCTCCTCTCGAAATTAGCCACTTCGGATGAACCACATGATGAACCTATCTCCTTCCTCGAAAGTCCAGCCTATGAAAGAGTAAAAATTCAATGCATAGATGATCCCTCAAGAAATTGGACTCAGGAGAAGTGTTGGATCGAGGAAATGAAGGCATACTTAGAAAGTGGTGAGCTGCCAGATGACGAGAAGAAGGCTCGAGCTATCAAAAAGAAAGCTCCAAGGTATGTCATTCAAGGAGGCGAATTGCTCGTAAGATCTTATACTCGACCATTACTAAAGTGCATCCACCCTCAAGAGGTCGCCCTATTGATACACGAAGTGCATAGTGGAATTTGTGGTGGACACCCGGGGGCCAGGACTCTTGCTGACAAGTTAATCACTTTGGGGTACTACTGGCCACACATGAGAGCTGACACTCACAACTTTGTTCAACAATGTGATCAATGCCAAAGATTTGCCAACTTACCTCATGTGCCAACAACCGAGCAGACTCCAGTAATTGCAGCTTGGCCATTCGACATGTGGGGCGTCGACCTGATTGGACCCTTCCCTCCCGCCCGGGGAAACTGCAAGTATGTGATCGTTGCCATAGATTACTTCACTAAATGGGTTGAGGCCAAACCATTAGCTCGCATCACAGAGGAAAATGCTATCAACTTCATTCACGACTTCATTTGGTGTCGATTTGGTTTTCCTCGAGCTATAGTATCTGACAACGGGCTGCAGTTCTCCAGAGCCTTCGAAGCAGAGATGAATCGAGTAGGAATCAAGCATTGGCAATCCTCTGTCGCCTATCCTCAAGGAAATGGGCAAGCTGAGGCAGCGAATAAACTTGTTCTATCTTCGCTCAAGACAGGTCTCGTAGGTCGACGTAACAATTGGTTGGACGAACTCCCCCTTGCTCTTTGGGCAGTTCGTACAACCACTGGGGCCTACGGGAAACCCCTTTGCTCTCACTTATGGATCGAGGCCATGGCACCCGCCGAGCTCAGATTCCCCACTGCTAGAGTGACTTTCTTCAATCAGGAGCAAAATCATACCAACATTGATCGACTCGGATCCGATCGACGAGAAGCGAGAAACACTTACCTTCGAATGGTCAACTACAAACAGATAACTAAAAGTTACCACGACAAGAAGGTCAAGGCAAGGTCATTCCAAGTTGGAGATTATGTATTGAGAAAGATCGAAGCAACGGGTAGAAGGACCCAGCAGAACAAGCTATCTCCTAACTGGGAAGGTCCCTATGTAGTCACTCGAGTCGTCAAGGAAGGAACCTACATGATAGCTCATCCCGGAGGTGACGAGTTGAAACATCCTTGGCATGCTACTCACCTCATCAAATACTACTTCTAGCTTGTAGTTTCAAAGTTCAAGCTCGTGTTAGTTCTAGTTTCAAGTTGATGTAAGCATGTTCCCTACTTCAATAAAAAGCGCAGTTTATTCGATCAAACATAGTGTTACACTAACCCCAACAAGTCCGACTCTTAGTCGACTTCGTTCTAACAAACTCGACTCTTAGTCAGTTTGTTCTAATTAGCTCGATTCTTAATCAGCTTTGTTCAGTTAACAAGTCCGACTCTTAGTCGACTTCGTTCTAACAAACTCGACTCTTAGTCAGCTTTGTTCTAATTAGCTCGATTCTTAATCGCCTTTGTTCGCTAATGTGTCCGACCCTTAGTCGATTTCGTTCTAACAAACTCGACTCTTAGTCGGGCTTTGTTCTAATTAGCTCGATTCCTAATCAGCTTTGTTCAGTTAACAAGTCCGATTCCTAATCGACTTCGCTCTAATTAGCTCGACCCTTGGTCAGCTTAAATAGTTTGAACAGATTAGATTTATAGTCAATCTCGTTCCAAAAGTTAACCAAGTCTGAGGTCGACCAAGGCATCATAGAGTCAGGACGACCTCAAACTTAAGATAACTCATTTACCCTACCACATCTAGCTCGACACTTACTTTAAAAAGCATACAACATGCCATAAAGAGGGGTTGACTACGATTATATATGAACAAGCCTCCCAAAAGCGGGCTAAGGCTTGGGAAAAATAAACTTACAAAAGTATCTTGCCTCCCAAAAAATAGGGCCAAGGCATCCAAATATTCAAGAAATCAAAAGAACAAAAGTGTTTTGGGGCTTGTTTCATTACACAGAGTTAACCAAAAATCAAACAGCTTGATCGGAGATATTGCGGTCGTCGGTAGCAGCTCGCTCTTCATCCATGGGTTCGGTCTGTTGAGGGCTCAAGGGCTTTCCCGACTCCGAGAAGACCTGATGGTCGAACTCACCCTCCGCCTCCATCTCATCCTGATCCTCCATATCTGCTAGCTCTTGTAAGGCCACATCAAAAGTCCTGGGGGCCAACTCTGGGGCTACCCAAGGCTCACAATGCTCTTCTTGGTCTTCTTGAGCAATATGGGCTAGATCATTTTCATTGTAAGGCACCAATGGATGACCCCCTCTAGCCGCCATGTCATATTGAGGGGCATAGGCCCATTGAGCAAGCTGGTCCAAGGAGACTCCAGAATCAGGGTCGACTAAAGCCCGACGGGCCATGTGGCGCTTACCCAACTCCAAGAAGCCCCTGGCTTTATCAATAATAGCGTTGAAGTACTCATCTCCGTCCTTAAACTTCTCAACGGCGTCCTTAGCAGCAGCAGTAACAGCGGCCTGAAGGTCTTCCTGCCATTTCACCCGCTCAAGTCGACGTTCCTCATGCTGCTCGACTAGAAAGACGTCTTTCTCCTTCAAAAGCTTGGAAGCTGTTGCCAACTCAATCTTGGTCTTCTCCAGCTCCTTCTTATTGGCGTCCTTCTCTGCCTCCACCTCCTTAAGCTTGGATTCTGCCGCCTCAAGATCGGACAGGGCCTTAGTCTTCACTGCCTCATTGGCTTCGTATGAGTTGTCTAAGTCGTTGTACTTCTCCTTCCATTCCGCAAGCTCTTGAGCCTTTTTGGAATAATCTTTGAGGGCCTGCCTCTCCCTCTCAATGGAGGCCCTCCAAGAGCTTTTAGCCTGCTCGATCATGGTAAGATTCTGCATACGCGAAAAGTCAGACAAGGATTAGCTCGGAAGATCGATCTAACAAACTAAAAGGAACAAGCGACAAAACAAAAAGGGAAATTGAAGAGTTACCTCGCAGTGTGCCATCCCAGATCGAGCTGAGAATTCCTCAGGGGTCATCCCCTTATCAGCAAAGTGGGTTAGGAGGTCGACGTCAATAGCCCTCCTAACCACGACCTGACCCAGGCTCATGTCGGGGTAACGGCGACTCAAACTGTTCACCCCGTCCAGAGGAGGCACATCACTCAACCTGTTGATCTTATCCTCCAAGGATTCTGGACGAGTAGGAGATGGAATCTGAGGAGGAAGGTGGCTAGAAGGAATGGACTTTCCTTTCTCCGTCCTTGACCTTTTCCTCGTGTTCAGGGATTGATCATTTTCCTCAACCATTTCATCATCCTCTTCAATATCAACAACCTCCAGAGGGCTAGCATCAACTGTTCCCACACCAGAAGTCCCTACATTAGCTTCAGCAATTGGGTCGGAGCTCAAACTGGGCCTATTGGATTTATTGGATTCATCACCCTCTTCAGTCGCATCCTTGGTATGACTGCTACTCAACAAGGGATCCTCAGATTCATCCACCTCCATGGGGATCATTCCAACATTGTCCTTTGACAGCAGGTCGGTCCTTCTCACAGCTTCCCTCTCTCTGTTAGCTCGAGCGTTGGCGGCACCATGAGCTTTCTTGGCTCTCTTCCTGTCTGACACTACCAATATACGGCCCATATTCGCCTCTTGCTCGGGGGTCAGAACTGCACAAAAAGTCAGGGTGACAAGTATGAGGTCGACGTATACGAGCTAGCTCATCTATATGCAAGTTAATCAATTAACGAGCTGAAAGTTGCATTCACAACTCAAAGTGCTTTCTGCATACAAGCCATGAGTTAACCAGGGGAGGCAGAGTATTCTACATGCCACGTTCTACATACGAGCTATTGTTCTATGTACGAGCTAGTCATATACGAATCACAAAATTAAGCGCATAAGCATCACAATCAAATCAAACTATTCATACATACGAAGTTAAGGGATGGTGGACGAGTAAAGAAAGACAAAACAAAGATATCTTACCACCCGCATGCTCTCCATTCTCTTTGCAATAGTTGTCAGTTTTCTTACAACGCTGACACTTGTCCTCAAACTTGGCCAATGCGTGGGTAACCCAGTCGGGATAAATTGTGCCCCTACCAACAGCTACCAAGGGTTGCACATCACCCTCTCCAGCCATCATCCCAGCCTGGATAAAGTTATACTTAGTTGTAAGCAAACTCTCCCAACTAAAGGCGCCCTTGTCTGCTAGTCGACACAACTTCTTATACAATTCAAAGTGCCGCATGTGCTCCCAATAGTTCCTCTCATCTAAGGGCTCGAATCCTCAGCTGGCAAAGGAAATTCCCACCCAAATCTACTCTCTACTACAACCACATGAGTATTCCAGCCACTATGTTTACTAGGAAGGTTTGTGAAAAGCTTACGCGAATTGGGCTTGGAGGGGGTACTGATGGTCTTCTCCTCTCCACTATACTTGATGAAGAAGAATTCCTTAAACACTCTCATGCAAGGTTCATATCCTAAAAACCTACAAACCATAGCAAAACATACCAAAACCCTACAGGTGTTAGCTCCGAGCTGAAGGGGTAGGGCATTGGCACACTCCAGGAATTCATTGATAAAAGGGTCGAGTGGCAACCTAAGGCCACCCACAAATTGGCCATAGTAAAAGGCTACCCTAGTTGCATCCCCGGCATCAAATTTGGCCCTATAATCCTGCTTAGTATAGATGGTCACCCTATAATCCTCCTTTTTTACCTCACAAAACCCATGGATCACACTGTACCTAGAGGACAAGTTCTTCTTTCCGCGCAATGGTCCTGGGGGAACGTAACCTCTTTCATTTTTCCCAGGCACAACTGAATCATCGAAGGCATCCACAATTCGGGGGCCTGAAGAGGTCGAAGAAAGATTTCCTTCTTGAGTTGTCATATCTCGTACAAGAAGAAGGAGAAACAGGGGAGTCGGCCCTAAGATCATACGCAATAACCTACCTAAGGGCGACCTAAACTCCCCTGGAAACCCTA
The DNA here is from genome assembly GCA_022495995.1 of Adenophora triphylla var. japonica. Classification (NCBI taxonomy): domain Eukaryota; kingdom Viridiplantae; phylum Streptophyta; class Magnoliopsida; order Asterales; family Campanulaceae; genus Adenophora; species Adenophora triphylla. The sequence goes on along the minus strand of JAFEMH010003890.1, from coordinate 34,698 downwards.
TTCTGTTCCTAAGGAAAGAGGGTTTGTGGACATCCCTAACATAAAACAAAGTGATATGATCGAGCAATTCATGAAATAGATGAAAAGCGACAACATTTGAGTCGTCAATCACCACATTTTCAATTTCTCCTGCAACTGGCAACCCTATTTCACTAAAGTTCAACTCCCACCTGGTCAAGATAGAGGCACACTCGCTCAATGACATCTCTCTCCACCCACCGTTTATGTGCTTACATACTCTTCGATTAACAGTGCAATACCCGTACCAAGCTCCTGGTTCACTACTAAAGGTCCTAGCCATGGCGGAATTAAACACAAAGCAGAAATCAAAGCCCTAAAGAAAATATACAAGGGAAATACCTTAATTGATTGCAGAAAGGGAGCTCGTTGCTGAAGCCGAGAACTGAGTTTAAATCTTGCTGCAATTCCGTGATTATCGCCGGAGAAGGAGAGTTTGGAAACGGTAAGAATTCGAATTTGAGAAGAAGACTGAGTATTTCTATTTTCCTAAATTTGGAAGGGGAAAAGAAAATAGAAATTAATTTTCCAAAATTAAAAGCTAAAGCGGTTTTCGAGAAGGAGTTCCAAGCGTCAGAATTGCAATCATTACTAAAATCGGCGCTCCTTCATCTCCTACCGTTCATCGCCAACGACCAGGATGGTGCCACGTCATCAAAAGTCGACTATACCTCAGAACGAGTATCGACCTGCGAGTAAAATAGTTCTCATCAAAGATCTTCTTAACTTCCAAGTCGACGGAGTCAACTCGAAAGTTGGGGGCCACTGAACATACCAAAAATGTCGAGTTGGGCCAAACGAGTAAAGCCCAATCACAAGCCGCTTTGACTGCACATTTTCAATAGGGCTGGCCCAATCAGAACGAGGCCCAAAGCCCATCTCAAGCATCAGTCGACTAAGCCCATGGTCCGACCTACCAGGTCCCGACCTAACTTAGTCCGACCTCATGATTCATACTACAATTCGGGTACGAACCATGCTCTACCCGACAGTCAGGTCGACCATTCCACAAGTGGCGACCTCGACCTAAATTAGCAAATGACGACCTGACACTTGCCGGCTTGTTTGGTTAAACAATTCTCATAACCACATCCCTACAAATCAGGGACCGTTATAGACACGTGCCCACGACCAAGTAACTGCCGCTACAATCTCGGAGGACATGTTGCCTCCCCAAAAATACATCACTTTTTCCTATAAATACTTCATCACTACCAAACGGTAAAAGGTAACTGCCATTTTGTATTCTGAATTCATTATTCAATACATTTTGAGTTTTATTCAACGGTATTCTTACTCTCACGCCCGAGCGTCTTCGCCGGAGACACATCCGGCTAGTCGTGGGTTCTGATTTCAGGTCAAGGAGCTAGGTGATTAATCTTGCCACGTGGAGGATTATTGATAAGCACAATTCCTGCAGCATCAATACTTATTACTTTCTATTCAAGAAGTTTAATACCAAACTTTGTAACCCCAAATTGCAAAGTAATGATCCATATTAATCCCTCAATTAATTTAGGAATTATGGGACATCAATAGTGGTGTTAACTTCTAAAAGTTACACTTTAACCCACTTACTTTGAGCTATCTAGATATTTCATTTTCATGTTCTCATAACGTGGAACATGAACCTACAATAATCTTGAGACCTGTCTTATCTAAACACACAAAAAAAAAAAAAAATATAAAACGCAGCAGACAAAACTCAAAATTTAAACATCCAGCAAGTATAGCAAGAATAACTTGCTGGAAAATCTTTCATCAAAGACAATCATTTCGAGAGGAGGTTGTATAAAAACTTACTATGAAAGGAAACAAAAACAGATAACAGATTAAACGATTATATATTTAGAACACGAAAACACAAAAACAATCTTGAAGTATTTTACTCAACAACTCCAAGAACAACTTGGACTCTATTGTAAACAGAGATATTTTCTTTGAATGCGTTGGAATCTGTATCATGTGATGATATAAGGCGGATCCTCTTTATATAGGTGTGAAGACTCCTTCTCCAAGAATTTCCTCCTAGCCGCTAATTACTTATCGACATAAAATCATTATCAAACTTGAGACCTGTCTTATCTACATGATAACTACTAAGGGAGTAAATTGACAATACAATCAAGGTCCTTCGGTGATACATCAAAGGTTGATAATCCAAAAAATAATGTTACAAAGGATGCCATTGATGATGACCTTCGATCATACCCAATCCCCATATAGATGCAGGCAAATCTCCCACCAAAGACAACCCCCTACCACACAGACAAATCCCCTACAGCTTATCAAGCCACCTCCCGTACATCACCTCAAACTCCCACAACTTCTAGATTATGACCTCTTGAAGCCCTAAGTCAAATACTAATACTTTAATCCCAATTTACAACTACTTCCACTGGTATAAAGCCTTTTCCATTTCCTTCAAAAAGTCCACCACCACTGTAAGTTGCAATGAATGTAATGGCAAAAGAGAGTGGTATGAACTAGATGAAAAATATTATTATGATCGATGATGCATGTGTTAGAGATATTATCCCACATTGGGAATTGACAAACCTTGCATATGACATATAAAGATCATGTGTTAGAGATATTATCCCACATTGAGAATTGACAAACCTTGTATATGACATATAAAGATCCTGGGCCATTCCCCTTTACACCAATTGGTTTTAAGGTGGAACCTCAGACTTTAAGATGATACAGAGCACATCTTTACACGTGCAGGCCCAACGGCCCACGATGTTACTCTGCGCCACACGATTAATAAGTCCACGTTGTAAGCCTTCGTCAATGTCCGGCTACACGTGAGGAGGCGTGTTATAGATATTATCCCACATTGGGAATTGACAAACCTTGCATATGACATATAAAGATCCTCGGCCACTCCCCTTTACACCAATTGGTTTTAAGTTGGACTCAGACTTTAAGAGTGATGCAGTATGAAGATAACAGAGCAGCAACAAGAGAGCAGCAACAACAAAACAGTGGAAGCCTTCTGGAGCTGGGGCGGGCGCCTCAGGGGAGCCTGGGCGGGCGCTTGGGTGGCAGACGGGGGAAGCTTCAGCAAATCAAAAACAAGCCTATGCAATGGGCTTCAGTGTTGCTGAGTTAGGGCTTTAAATATTTGTTTTATGAATTTTAAGTTAGGGTATGTTAGTCTTTTCAATTAAAAGGTATTCTAGGGTTTTCATTAGGGTTTTCTTAATTAGTATTCAAACATTGTTAGGTTTATGTTTTGAGGCAGTTTTTGATGATTGAATAAAGAAAAGAAAAGCTTGAAGCTTTCAAATATTGTTTCTTGTTTATTCGTTCGATCATTCTATTCTCTAGTCTATTCGACATTATTTGGTATCATAGCTCCGGTTCAAATATCAATTGCTGAACGAGGACACGTTGTCGTGGTGGACGAGGTGATCAATGGAGCAGCCGTGCAGCGGAGCCCCAAGAAGATGACCATCATTGCAAACGAAGCCGTCGCAATATCGAGATAGATGAGATACGAAGACAGATTCAGGTACTTCAACTCCAAGTTCAGAATCGCAGAAATCATGGGGGGACACCGCCGATTATGGGTTCTGATTCGGATATTTCTTCCGAGGGTGAGGAGTATCACAATGGTGTCAATTCCTTGGCCAGAAATCAAGGAGTTCATGATAGGTATGCAGCTAACCGTTCGAGGGATGTCGATATGAGGTTCAAAATTCCGGAGATCGAAGGTAAGGCAAATCCTAATGATTCCTTTGATTCTTGGGTTGATACTGTTGGGTTTAAAGAGATTTTTTTTGTCGAATCTTCAAGTGAGGAAAATCTTGTTGATTGATCAAAACCCCCTCTGTTTGATGCAAATCCTGAAGATTCGATTGAGTCTTGGATGGATACTGTTGATTTTAAAGAAGGTTCTTTGTTCGAATCTTCAAATCAAGAAGATCTTGTTGATTGGTCCAAACCACCTACGTTTGATATGTGTCATGGTGACGGTTGTCAAGTGACGACAACCGATCCTGTTGATGACAATAAATTATCTGCTGAGTCAGATAAGGAGACTGAAGAAGTAATTGCTAATCAAGGGGCAACCTTGGTGTGGACGTTGGAAGCGGATACCGTTGATCATCGGTACACAGATCCATTTGACACATATTCCCCCCGTTCTTCGGTTCGATATATCATTCAGAAATTGATTATTGAGTTTTTTTGTATTAATGCATTGGGCTGATTGGATGGATGTTGTCACAAGGGCAATGAAGTTTAGAGCTCGTCAAGGGCATCAAATTCCTTTTGCGGATGGAGTTCAGATTTTTTGGGGTAGTGTGGTGTTCATATCGACGATGTTGACTCGTGGTCGACTCTTTTCTAAGAAGGGGAGGATGATGCAGTATGAGGATAACAGAGTAGCAACAGCAAAACAGAGGAAGCCTTCTGGAGCTGGGGCGGGCGCCTTAGGGGAGCCCAGGCGGGCGCCTGGGTGGCAGACGGGGGAAGCTTCTGCAAATCAGAAACAGGCCTACGCAATGGGCTTCAGTGTTTCTGAGTTAGGGCTTTAAATATTGGTTTTATGAATTTTAAGTTAGGGTATGTTAGTCTTTTCAATTAAAAGGTGTTCTAGGGTTTTCATTAGGGTTTTCTTAATTAGTATTTAAACATTGTTAGGTTTATGTTTTGAAACAGTTTTTGATGATTGAATAAAGAAAAGAAAAGCTTGAAGCTTTCAAATATTGTTTCTTGTTTATTCGTTCGGTCATTCTATTCTCTAGCCTATTCGGCATTAAAGAGCATGCACCTCCATTAATCGAAACATAGGGCTTTCAAAGTTGGCCTAGTATGTCAAAACATGGGGTTAACCTCTGTTCTTTTTCCTTTGCTACGTTTTCATTTTTGTTTGCCTTGAGTTAAGGTTTTATGTCCTTGTACTATGATGGTTAGGTCTAGCCCCTATCCCTTTTATTGTATTATCTTATCAATAAAATTTAGGGGCAAGTTTTACTGACATGAAGGACATTTGTTTACTCACATTGCACTGTCTATTAGATATTAAAAGCACATTTTTAAATTGTATCCTAAACATATTTTGGAAAATGAAAAAATAGTTGATCAATGACTGATGGTACACTCCAACCTTTCAGAATTAAGAGAAAAAACCAATATATGCTTGCCTATCATTTATCTGCATACACAACAAAATTACGGAACTAGAAAACTTAAACATATTAAAGCCTAACAAAGCTGATGGTATACTAGTTAAAATCTCAAAAGTGTAAGCTAATTTGGACCGGAGGAGTAGAAATTTATTAAAGAACACATTACGAAATCTAGAACAAGAAAAGGTACAAGAAAACAAAATGATCAAACAAGCATTAGTGAAACTAGTGTCGAAGGGAATTTTTCAACTAACTAGTACAAAGCATCATCATGAAAGACTAGAACCCTCAAAGTTGAATGTTGCTAAATGAGCAGCATGGTTCAGAATCTTATCATCTACTACAAAGCCAATGCAATAGCTAACATCTAGATGCACTAGTTTCTTGCAGCCTTTCAGAATTTTCCTTAGAGGCCACCTACCAACCCTCGACCGCTTCAAACAGAGCTCTATATTAAGTTTGGTTATTGCAGATGCTGCATTTCTACTAATGTGAATATCAATAGCACTTAACGATATGAACTTATTGCAATGGATGCTAATTTGAGGTATAACTTTTCCCAACAAATAAGGGGTAGTAATATGTAAAGCCTCCAAGTCCTTCCACTTGCATATCATGTCCGAAAGCATTAGTCTACATTTGTAATTACAAGAGGGCAAAGCCAACCTCTTCAATGAAGGACATCTATTATAAACAAAACAAAAAAAAAAATCAGCTAAGATAAAGAGTAAAAATAAATATGAAAATGAAAACAAAATTAATAACAATAACCAAAAAGTGAACAATTTTAATTTTGTTAAAAGCAAAAGTAGACAAAACGAACATTTAATCTTACCCTTCAGCAATACACATGATTACTTCCTCGTTCAAGGAGAAGTTTTTTTGAAAAACAACCACATTGACTGTTCCATGGCTACGGCGGATCACAAACTTAACCAAGGATTTCTGATCAGATCCTGGCGGCCAATAGATATAACCAGATGAATCTGGTAGGATAAGAGATTGCCAGCATTGAGGAATCAGGGTGGCTTTATGCCATGACTTGCAGACATACGCAACCCTATTGACAAGAGACTTCAATCCAACTCTTGCAAATATATCCACCAAACAATCGACGGGTAGGTCTTCCCATTTCCGAACATCCATCTGTTCTACACCAGATAAAGATTCTCACAATAATAACAAGCAATATTCAATAAAAATATATATATAAAAAGTACTTGAATAATTGAAAATTGAAAATAAATTGAAAAAGCAATGTAGAACTTCAGTAATGGCAATATGTTTGCTTGTCTACAACACACAAATATATACCACAAAATCTGGGGAGAAACGCGTTTCTCCATAACTTATGGAGAAACGGGGCCCGACTTGTCGCGCGACAATGCAGGCCAAGACTTCTGGATATCCAGAAGCTTATGAATGTGATATCCAGAAACCTTCAAAATGATAACCAGAAACTTTCAAAATGTTTCTGGATATTCATTTGATGGTTTCTGGATATACATTTGAAGGTTTCTGGATATCCAGAAACCTTCAAAATGAATATCCAGAAACTTTCAAAATGTTTACGGATATTCATTTGATGGTTTCGGATATACATTTGAAGGTTTTCGGATATCCGAAACCTTCATTTCTGGTCTTGGCCTTGGATTTGGCTTCAAATCTATTTTTTCTGGATATCCGCCCAAAGGCTTCTGGATATCCGTTCCAAAGCTTCTGGATATCCAGAACCCTTTGAGACTGATATCCAGAAATTTTTTTCTGGTTATCAAACGCATAGCTTCTGGCTATTAAAAACACGTTTCTCCATAGTTATGGAGAAACGCGTTTCTCAGCAGACCTACTCAATATATACATGCACAGAGGACGTGGTACTTGAAGAAGTTAATTAGAGGGGTGAAATGAAGGGGTTTTTGCATCGTGGGATGTACACAATTATGTTCTTGACTCTATCAATGCACTTTTACTGCCTATATTCCCCATGTTTTGAGTTAATTAATACCATCAATTTTAATTTTTTTTTAATACAATCTGAAGTACTACACACAGAATTTATATATAAATGCTTAAATATTTATTTGCAAACAAAACATAGAGTTGACGATACAAAAATGGCGGAAGCTAAACTGTTAGGATCAGAAGGGAGTAATATTGGGCCGGCTATGAAGGTCTACAAAGTTCCCCACCACTCAAGGCACCATAATTTGGAACGGATCATTATTTTTTAATTGATATATTATTATTTCCGTCTCAAAATGAAAATGAATGTTATAAATCAAACTTACAAATATAAAAAAAAATTGGATAACCATTTTGATAGAGTTGGTCTTATAAAAAACGCGTTTTTTCTGGCACTTAGGAAAAACATGTTTTGTGTTTCCCCGTTTGTGCAAAAGTTTAACAAAGTGCCAGTGTGACAAAGTGCCAGTGCATGTATAACAAAGTGCCAGTGTAAAAAAGTGTCAGTACCATTTTAACAAAGTGCCAGTGTAAACAAAATGCCGGTGCATGTGTAACAAAGCCAGTTTAACAAAATGTCAGTTACATTAACACTGGCACTTTGTTAAACTGGCACTGACGTTTTTTACACAAGCACTTTTATATACATGAACTGGCACTCTTCACACTGACTTTCTGTTACACTAACACTGGCACTTTGTTACACTAACATTTTTGCTGGCTCTCAAAAACACAAGCACTGGCATTCCAAAACACATGCTGGCATTCAAAAACACATGCACTGGCACTCAAAAACATATACACTGCTACTCAAAAATACTGGTAATCATTTTTGCTGGCTCTCAAAAATACAAGCACTGGCACTCATAAACACATGAACTGACACTCCAAAACACATGCATTGGCACTCCAAGACACATGCACTGGCATCTAATTACCCGGTCCACCAAAAATACGAGCGAGTCCCTATGATGAACAGTAGCAGACATTAAAGATGTTGTTGATGAAGAAGAATCCATATACACACAGAGAGATCGACCAATCAGTGAATAAAAACCACCGAATGAAGTGAAGCAACTCAAAAACCCTAGCTTTTTTTGAAGTCCCAGAAATCCCAATTCAATCTAACATTTGAAATCAAGAGGTGATTGTTGATTCAAAACCATAGATACAACATAGAATCAACGTTTGGTGTAAATTTATCGTCACAACAAGAAATTTGGCCGCAGCTTTGTGCCATTGTTGTGTATGGGGAGCTTCGATTTCTTCGTTCGATTAGGGCGGAAGAGACAAGTGATCTTCTCAAATTTTTTATCTTTTATTTTTGTTTGTTATTAAGAGCCCGTCAGATTTGTAGATGAAGAAGAAGAGAAAAAGGAGCCGAGCGTGACGGGTGAAAAACACGGTTTTTGTTAAGCTTAAAAAAAACGCGTTTTTTTTTCAAGTTTTTGGCATTTTGATATGAAAGGATTAATATTAAATCTAGGAGATAGAATTTCAATCTAAATTGAAAGCTTTAGTTCTGTAATTTTAATCTTAAAAGCTTGATAATTGTTTTTAGGTTTTCAGATTTTATTATTTCATTTATAAGAATTAAATATTAAATTGTATTTTATTTTCTGTAAATATTTGTAGGGCTAGTTTTAAATTTTAAACAAGACCCTAAATATTAGGACTAGCCCGAGTAGTAATATGAGGTTAAGGATGACATAAGGCTCGGTTTGTTAGGGTGAAAATGTTTAAGAAAAATGTTTTCCTTATTTTTCGGTATTTGATAAGCACCGAAAAATGCAAAAAATATTTTACGAAAAATGTTTTCCCCAATTTTATAATCAAAATGACTTACGGATTATTCCTAAAGAAAGCATTTTTCGGATAATGATAACACCATCACACACACACACCTAACTTTCCATACACTCCAACGTTACTCACCCCACATCAACCACCCCTACCCCATCCCCTCATAAAAAAAAAATTATTTATATTAAAATTATTTTTACAATTCTCTCCTCCACCCCCGTCAGGTCAAAAAAAAAAAAACTCATTTTAAATTTATTCATTTAAAACAACTCCCCACTCCCACCACCTCAAGGTTAAATTTTTTTTTATTCATTTTAAAATTTTATTTTAACAACTCTTACCACCCCCACCAACCCACCCATACACGGTAAAACTTTTTTACTCATAATTAAATTATTTTATTTTTTAACAACTCCCCCACACAACCCCACTCCCCTACTCTCAGCTACCCACCCTACCCCCCACACTCTCGACTACCCACCCTACCCCACACCGATTTTTTTTTAAAAAATATAGCTTTTTAAAAATTTGTATACCAAAATAACATTTTCAAAAACTTAAATATCAAACTAGCACTTTCCACTTGAATTCCGGAATTGGTAATTTCGGAATAAGGTAATCTGGAATTACCAATTCCGGAATTCAATTTTTTATTTTTTTTTTCAAAACGGAATAAGGTAATCCGGAATTCAATTCCGGATTACCTTATTCCAGAATTACCAATTCCGGAATTCAAGTGGAAAGTGCTAGTTTGATATTTAAGTTTTTGAAAATGCTATTTTGGTATATAAATTTTTAAAAAGCTATATTTTGAAAAAAAAATCCCCCACACCTATCCCACCTTACCTTATCACCACCCTAGCCTACCATCATTTTACCCTTTACATTTCCCCCACCACCCTATCCATATCCTACCCCACACCCACACCCACCCACCTCACCCCTACTAATCCCCACCTCCTACCCTACCCTACCCACCTCCATCACCCTACCCCACCTTATCTCTTTCAACTTATCTTAGATTGTTTTTATCGAAAAATATTTTCCTTTAATTTATTAAACACATGAAAATATTTTTCGGAAAACATTTTCCTTACCAAACAGCCGAAAACATGTTTATGTCATTTTTCGGAAAATATTTTCATTTTCCGAAAAACATTTTATAGGAAATCATTTCGGAAGTCTTTGTACACGACGGAGCCTAAGTTATTTTTAGAAAGAAATCGAGATGTAGATGTAGATGTATATATGTAGAAGAGAATACCTATCCAATCGAGATGAAGAAATTCATATTTTGGGAATATGAATTGCGAAAAATCAAAGTATCAAGTCCTGATCTTTGATGGAAAGATGGATTTCACCGAATAGCAAATGACAATACAAGATGTGTTGGTTTAGTAAGGTCTTGATGAAGCCTTGGAAAAGGACAAGCCGGAGGGAATAAAAGACTCAGATTGGGCGAAAATTAAGAAAAGAGCTTCGAGCACGATAAGGTTAGCTCTTGCTCCTGAAATTAAATATAGTATTTTGAAGGAGACAACACCGAGAGATATTTAGGAGAAGCTTGCAAGTATTTATGCATCAAAATCCTTGAGAAATCGTTTGTTCGTGAAGATGGATCTTTATTGTTTGAAGTTTGATGAAGGGGGTAGTTTGCATGACCATATAAACTCTTTTAGTCAACTAGTATGTTGGTTGTCGAATGTTGAAGAGGCAATTCACGATGAGGAACAAGCCTTATTATTAATGTCTTCATTACCAAAGTCCTATAAGCCATTTGTGCAGACGATGTTGACAGGTAGGACTACTTTGACGCTTGATGACGTCGTTAAAGCGTTGAGGGATAATAAGAGAATGACAAGGAGTGATAGCTTCTAAAATGGAGAAAAAGAACTAGTTGCGGAAAATTATCAAAGAGGGGGGAGTTATAATCGTGAAGGCACAAAAGGAAGGTCAATGTCTAAATCAAGAGGGGAAGGAGACATGAGTTCCATTGAGTGCTTCTATTATGGAGAGCTTGGTCATAGGCAAATGTGTTGCCCGCAATTTCGTGAAGATCTAAAGAGCATGCGTAATTGTAAAGGAAAGAACAAAATTGATAAGGAGGATGTCAATTCAGTTGAGAGTGAAGATGAGGCTCTTATGATCGAGAGTGCAGCTAGTGTTGATACAAGCAAAGAGAAGAATTCTAAATGGGTGTTAGATTTTGCTGCTTCAGTGCATATATGTAATGATCGAGACATGTTTGACTCATTGCGATTGGGAGGACAACTGGGAGTGATTAAAGTGGCAAACAATCAAAAGTTGAAGATTGAAGGTATTGGGAGTGTACACTTCAAGCTTCATAACGGGATTGTGAAGATCGCTTTAAATGTGAGGTATGTTCCTGGTGCAACTGTAAACGTAATTTCACTTGGAGTATTGACGTCTCGTGGGTACAAGTTTGTTGGCACATCAAGGTGGTGTAACGTGTACAAGGGGAAACGTATGATGATAAAGGGAAAGAAAAAGGAGAGTAGAAACCTCTGCTACTTGGATGGTAAAGCAGTGCGAGCACGCACAATTAAGGGTGACAAGTCAAATAAGAAGGTCACATTCTCTGATTGTGTTGAGATATTTGGGAATTCATTTACGGCGGGTGATACGCGTCCGCCGTATATAATAGTTATATACGGCGGTAGATACGCGTCCGCCGTATATAACTAATATATACGGCGGTATACACAACCGTCGTATATATTTGTTATATACAGCGGACTCAAGCCGCCGTATATACTTTATATACGTACATTTGACATATACGTATTTGAGATTTAAGTTATATACGGCGGTAAATAAGTAGCCGCCGTAAATAGTGCATTATATTCGGCGGTTGACACGCGTCCGCCATAAATACAATAATTATATACGGCGGTGTATAATATCTGCCGTAAATATTATTAAATACCGCAAACCCAAAATTTTCCACTCTCAGTTCGCGCTAAAACCATTGTCGTCTTTCTCTCTCTCTCTCTCTCTCCCTCTAGGGCAATTTGCGACGCCGTCGGTGACCATAGCGACCGAGGTATACATTTCTTCCCCCTTTTCTGATTTACTTTTAATTTTTGGGTTTTGTTGTTCTTGGTGGTGGGTTATTGAAACGTCTTGTTCAATTTTTCTCTCTCTCTCTCCTCTAGGGCAATTTGCGACGCCGCCGGTGACCTGCATAGCGACCGTGATTTCTTCGATCAACAATGAATCAGGTATACATTTCTTCCCCGTTATTGAATTTGGTTTTTGCGGGAGTATTTTTGGGGAAAGTGAATTATATAGAGCTGGCTGGAAAAAAATATATAGTTATTTACGGCGGATTTTTGAAACCGCCGTAAATAGGTCAGTGGACGACTCGTCCCCAAAGGGGGACGAGAGAATCTGGGTGGGGTGCAAATCGGGCGACTCGTGCTCTCTTGGACGACTCGTCTATTATATATGGCAGATCTACACCGCCGTATATAAATTTTCATTATGTACGGCGGTAATATACCGCCGTAAAAAGATTCATCAAATACGCCTGTTATACATACGGTGTATTTGTATTTCATTATATACGGAGGTCCATAAGCCGCCGTATTTGTAATCAATTATATACGGCGATTGTATTTCTGCCGTATATAGTATTTAGGGCGGGATATCATTTGCATGGGTAGAAACACATCTATCATCAGAACCGTTCGAACCGAATCTGTCGATTTAGCGATTCAGTTGCGCTTTATCCATTTTAAAAACCGTGAGCCGGCGGTTTTGAACCTGACAAACCGAAACCATTGCCACAACCATCGGAAATTTAGTCACATTTGTCGAAATATAGTCATTATGCTCGTTAGCTAATGGTTAGTTGACCAAAAATAGCTGTTTTTGACCCTTTTTAAACCAATTTTCACTCCACAAAAAAAATTGTCATCCTAACATATTTCTCAACTATAAATACCACCCTCTCCCCTCACATATTTTTCACACAAACTCCCTTAATTCTCTTGACTTTCTCTAACGAAATACGTTAATTTCTTTGATTGTTAATCTCAAATCATAAACTATCTCTCATTTGGTTAAGATTTACTGATTTAGGGTATGGTGTATATATGGGGTCTCTGTATAAGATTAAGTAGTTCAATTTAGGGGTATATATGGAATGTAGGTATATGATTTAGGGATTAGGACATGAGGTCAAGATATAAGATTAAATAGTTCGATTTAGGGGTATATATGGGATTTAGGACCAATGTCTCTAACAGAAAAACCAAATTGCATTATAGATACCAAGTTTGCAACATAAAAAAATGATCACTTCAGAACAGCTAAAAAGGCTTCAGTAAATGGTTTTGACAACATAAAAAAAAATCATTATATAAACCTAATTGGCAACCGTTACATCCTATGAATCAAATCAACCAACTCATATCCTTTGACAGCCAAGTCAATCGGAATTGATAGCATAATCCAAGTCGAGATTGATGTAAAGGGGTTGCAGCGGAATAATAAAATGGATAGGCAAATAATTGAATCAACAACTATTTGACCCAATTCGAATTGAATCAACAATTGAATTAGGGTTTGAAGAGGTAAACACCAAAAAGATGAAAACCTTCACAAGGAATTCAAAGAACTCCAACAAACAAGCTAAAAGCTTCAAGGTAAAAACCTTCAATTGCAAAGCAATTCAATTTAATTATCAAAACGTCTTTTCTTCGGAATACAACCTTAGGCCTATTTTATAGTGCCCATAAAACTTGAAAAACAATCATAAACCTTCTAGAATTACTCCTAACCTATATGGTAACCAAATAGGACTCAAAAACTAGTAAATCTCCTCAAAATCTACTCTAAAATCACCTCTAATCATCCTATTAAAATAAATGACGAAAATAAGAAATAAAATATAAACTACAACAAATTAAATCCTAAAATACTAATTAAAATACAAAATAATTAATATATTTGACCTTGTCAAATATATCTTGGACCGGATTACATCAGAGATAAGAGGGGTTACAATATTCATATGGGTCATCATAACAAAGACTAACGCCCTCAAATTTGAATGTGACTAAATGAGCTGCAAGGTTCATAATCTCATCATCAACTTCAAATCCAGAGCAATAGCTAACATCGAGATCCACAAGTTTCTTGCACCCCTTCAGAATTACCACAAGATCACTCTTTTCAATATTTGAAAACTTCAAAGAGAGGAACTCAATATTTGGGAGAAGTATGGCTATTGCAGATGCTGCAGTTCTACTAATGCAAATATCAATAGCATATAAAGATATGAACTTCGTGCAATGGATGCTAATTTGAGATATAAAATTTTCCAGTAGTACAGATGATGTTGATATTCGTAAAGTCTCCAAGTCTTTCCACTTGTGTATCATGTTCAGAAGCATTTGTCCACAGTTGTAACCACAATACGACAAACCCAACCGTTTTAATGAAGGACATCTATAACAAACCAAGAAAATATATGAATTAGATAAGAAAAAGATCAACATTTAAAATAAAAATAAGAAATGACAATAAAAATAATAGCCAAATTTAGTTACAGAAGTATGGAAAACAAATAAGTATTTAAAATTTAAAAAAAAACAGTCTCTTTTTTTTCTATAAAAAAAAACAATAAAAATCATTCTATTTCTCTGGAAAAAGAGAAATAATATGAATAATCAAAAAGTGAATCCCTTTAATTTGCCTAAACTAAATTTTAGACAAAACAATTAAAAGGAAATCAAACATTTGAAGCTTACCCTTCAGCAATAAAGTTGATTACTTCTTCTGTCAATAACACGCTATTCGGAAAATCAACAACATTAACTGTTCCATGGCTACGACGGATCACAAACTTAACAAAGGATTTCAGAAAATCTGGCGCCAAAAAATCAATTGGACGATGTAAACCAGCCGGTAGGATAAGAGATTTCCAGCATTGAGAACTCAGGGTGGCTTTATGCCAGGACTTGCAGACATACGGAACCCAATCGATAAGGGACTTCAATCCAACTCTTGCAAATATATCCACCAAACAATCGACAGGTAGGTCTTCCCATTTCCGAACATCCATCTGTTTTACATAAGATTCACACAATAATAACAAACAATATTAAAAAAATATATATATAAAAAGTACTTGAATAATTGAAAAAGCAATGCAGAACTTCTGTAATGGCAATGGGTTTGCTTGTCTACAACACACAAATATATACATGCACAGAGGACGTGGTATCTTGAAGAAGTTAATTAGAGGGGTGAACTGAAGGGGTTTTTGCCTCGTGGGATGTACCCAATTATGTTCTTGACTCTATCAACGCAATTTGACTGCCTACATTCCCCATGCTTTGAGCTAATTAATGCCATCAAATGAATTTTTTTTTTTTTTAATACAATCTGAAGTACTACACACAATTTAAATATAAATGCTTAAATATTTTGAAAGCTTGATATACATTGTTGAGTCACGATCTAAAAACTTAAGCTTTTAGATCAAGTGGTAACTCTAACATGATATCAGAGCCATCGATTTGGTGACATGATTACCCAATTTGCTTCTGCAACGAACTCCTAAAACCTAGCTAGGGTTCCGATTGTTGCTTTATCCCTTTGATTAAACCACCGTCACTATCCCTTGAAGAAACAATTATTGCATATCCACAATGGATTAGTTACAACCATCACTACCGAGTGTTTTTTGAGGGGGAAGCGACATGGTGCGAGACGGAACAGAAGTGGCCTCATCATGTTTGGGCATGAGGAATAGAAGAAGTACAGATCAGCTCTCTCCTTATCCTTCTTTCATACAGCCCCTAGATTACCCAATTTCATGGATCTATCAACCATTATTGACTGGGAAGTTTTGTTCTCCCAATTCCTGTCAAACAATTTCAATGAATGCATCTACATTCCCTCCTCTCTTGTCTATGCTATCTGTGTGGACTTGACCAAAGAGATTTATTGGAGAATCTGTAGCAACAAAGCCAAAATCATGGCTGTCATTGCCAAGCCTAATCTGATAGCCATGTTTCTTCCTACCACTTCAGAACCACCTCCCATCATTCCCCCAAACACCAGATCTCTCCAGTTAAACCTCCCATCCAACATCAACCCCTCAGCATTTGTGCCTCTCTATCATGTGACCATCACTGATATGCAAAAGTTTACAAGGACCATGATCACAAAGATGAGACACATATTGGAAGTCTCAGGTGGTGCTAAACCAGAAAAGAAAACATCCGAGGGAAAGCCAATTGATTCTGATGAAGAAGCTATTAACCTGGGAAAAAGAGTTTCTGGTGCTGCTGCAAATGTTATAGTGTCAAGTGATGATGAGCCAGTAAAGCAAGTGCATCAGTTTACAACCTCAGCTGTTCACATTGTCTCCACAGAACCTCCTCACAATCCTGCTCAACCAACCCTCTCTTTGCAGTCAAACCCTTTCTTCTCTAACTTGTTTTCAGGAACCAATGGTCATGTTGCTAGAGGAAAATGTGCTCCCAAATGGGGTACTTTAAGGATAAGGGATGATCAAGAACCTTTGTCCAAAGTTGTGCTCAAGTCAAGATAAGATCACACCTTCACCTATGATGATGAGATGAGCTGGGAGTGGAACAATGAGTTGTACTACAGAGGTGTAGAATAAAAGATGAGGAAGGAGCTGCTATCTGAAAGAGATCAAATCCTTGCAGTAAGAAAAGAAAGAGAAGAAGTTTCTGATTAGAAACACTTTGGCTAAGTCTTTTACTTTCTTCCTTTTTAACCCTTGTCTTAAACATATTTTATTTTGGATAATATTTGTGTTTTGGCCCTTATGGTTGAATCAAGAAGATTGATTTTTTCTTCATTGGTATATTCAATCCATAAGCTATCTTGCAGGTCATATCTTCATAAGATATATTACTTTGCCAAAAAGGGGGAAATTATTAGGACCTAACTATGTAGATACATAGTTATATATGGTTTTGACATAAAAACATATCCAATGTTATCTAACAGCCAAGATACCTCATGAACATTGGACAGCCAAGACTCAACCTGCACATCTTATTAATCAACTTGACAACAATGATCAAATAAAGACCAATCAAATAAACCAATGTATTTCATTACAAAGAGATCATTACATGTCAACTATCTCATTCCTTGACTCCTACTCATCTAGATCAAAGAGCTAAACCTAACAGCTAAGAATCTCAACAGCAGAGGTCTCATCCCTCTGACAGCTATGATCTTCAAAGACAGCAACAATGTTTTATCTCTGTGATGACCAAGATGTGCCTTGCCCAATCTCTCAACAAACATTGCCTTATCATCTCCATGAAGATCCTCTGCACAAGGGTTTCAAATTCCAGCTGTTATTATCCAGTCAACAAATGCTCTAAATGCAAACACTATTCCACCCACATTCATTTACTGCATTGTCTCCCCAACGGCTATATTCCAGCCTATAAAAGGAAGCCTCCTTGACTGAAGCTCCTGCCCTTCAACCCACAACTTTTGCAACCTTCCTTTCACCCTTGTATACCTGCAAAACCTGCAACCAATTACCAAACAATTCTGAGACACTTGAGACTGTACTTCAGGTGTATAAACAACTTTGTAAACTACATAAGACTGACTTTAAGTGTGCTCTGTAATTTGCTTCGTAACAAGCAAATCCCTAATTGACTGTACTAATTAGGAAGAGGAGGTTCAAAGAACTTGCCTAATCAATCATTGTAAATCTTAAAGGGAACTAGATTATAGTGGATTGATCTCACTTGTCAAGGTTGACAGTGAGGGTGGACGTAGGAGGAGTGAACTCTGAACCACCTTAAAATTCTTGTGTCATTTGGTATTATCACACACAAACACACACACACCTACACACACTTACACCAATCACTTTGTCTTTACATTATTTCACTTTATTTATTTCGCTGCATATTATACTCTTGCTTTTTGATCAGTTAATATCTGACAGCTAAGAATCAATCTCAGCTATCAAAGCTTAATTGCCTGATCTCCCTTTAACTGATTAAGTAAACAGGACCTTTCACATTGCTTTCTTCTCGCCGCTACCCTCGGTATTCATGGCTCTGATACCAAGTTAAAACCGAAATTGTGAAGGAGAAAATAATTCTTATTTCCCTTAGAGAATACAATTGTTTATATCCTATATATATATATACACAAAAAAAAAAAAAAAAAAAAAAAAAGTGTCCTACTTGAAAAAAAGATTCTAATGCTAATCATATATTCTACTTTCCAACTTGGAGAAGAACTCTTCCTAATTTACAAATATCACATAAGGAAATAAGATTTACAAGGAAAAGAAAAAGATATTGACAAAGATATTTTGTCAATATCTCAACAAAAAAAAAAAAAACAATCTTTAAGTCTTTTACTCAAGAACTACAAGAACAACTTGGACTCTAATGTAAACTGAGATATTTTCTTTGAATGCGTTGGAATCCGTATCATGTGATGATATAAGGCGGATCCTCTTTATACAAGTGTGAAGACTCCTTCTCCAAGAATTTCCTCCTAGCCGCTCATTACTTATCAACATAAAATCCTTACCAAACTTGAGAGCTATCAAATTTACATGATAACTAGTGAGTAAATTGACAATACAATCAAGGTCATTCGGTGATACATCAAAGGTTGATAATCCAAAAAATGATGTTACAAAGGATGCCACTGATGATGACCTTCGATCATACCCAATCCCCATATAGATGCAGGCAAATCTCCCACCAAAGACAACCCCCTACCACAGACAATTCCCCTACAGCTGATCAAGCCATACATCACCTCAAGCTCCCACATCTTCTAGATTATGACCTCTTGAAGCCGTAAGTCAAATAGACAATAACCAAGAACACAATTGAGAAATCGAAAGAGAAATAGATGGAAATCGATTGGGGTTTTGAACCTTGCCTCTGTATTATTATGTGCAATATCTCATGTTTACATAGGGTTACAAACTATTTTATATAAGCTACAAACCCTAGCCAAACTAAGACCCAAAATACACAGAGACCCATTAGGCCCAAAACCCACCCGCGCCTTGAGGCGCCCGCCTCAATAAGCACCAGGCGCCCGCCTTGCTTTGTGCTATGCCAAGCTACACCTACGGTGTTCGATGCACCCGCCCCAGGAACATCCATGCGGCCGCCTCAAACCAATACCCACCTTGGCGAGCATTCACCCAACCCAACAGAAGATACAAGGAACCAATACCCGAACCACCCCGTGTAGACATCGAACCTCCCCATCTCTAACAGCTAGAAATGTGCACCACCACCGTAAAAAGCCTTTTCCTTTTCCTTCAAAAAGTCCACCACCACCGTAAGTTGCCATGAATGTAATGGCAAAAGAGAGCGGTATGAACTAGATGAAAATGGATTATTATGATCGATGATGCATATGTTAGAGATATTATCTCACATTGGGAATTGACAAACCTTGCATATGACATATAAAGATCATGTGTTAGAGATATTATCCCACATTGAGAATTGACAAACCTTGCATATGACATATAAAGATCTTGGACCACTCCCCTTTACACCAATTGGTTTTAAGGTGGAACCTCAAACTTTAACAGCATGCACCTCCATTAATCAAAACAAAGGGCTTTCAAAGTTGGCCTAGTATGTCAAAACATGGGGTTAACCTCTGTTCTTTTTCCTTTGCTAAGTTTTCATTTTTGTTTGCCTTGAGTTAAGGTTTTATGTCCTTCTTGTACTATGATGGTTAGGTCTAGCCCCTATCCCTTTTATTGTATTATCTTATCAATAAAATTTAGGGGCAAGTTGTACTAACACGAAGACAATTTGTTTACTCACATTGCACTGTCTACTAGATATTAAAAGCACATTTTTAAATTGTATCCTAAACATATTTAGGAAAATGAAAAAATAGTTGATCAATGACTGATAGTATACTTAGTCATCTGACATTCGGCTGTTCGTTTACAAATAAGTACACTCCAAACTTTCAGAATTAAGAGAAAAAACCAATATATGCTTGCCTATCATTTATCTGCATACACAACAAAATTACGGAACCAGAAAACTTAAACATATTAATGTCTAACAAAGCTGATGGTATACTAGTAAAAATCTGAAAAGTGACAGCTAATTTAGACCGGAGGAGTAGAAATTCATTGAAGAACACATTACGAAATCTAGAACAAGAAAAGGTACAAGAAAACAAAATGATCAAACAAGCTTTAGTGAAACTAATGTCGAAGTGAATTTTTCAACTAACTAGTACAAAAGGATCATCACTTCAGAAATGCCGAAAAAAGATCTAGTCTTGGCACATTTATATCCGCAAGTGTCATCGTGAAAGACTAGAACCCTCAAAGTTGAATGTTGCTAAATGAGCAGCAAGGTTCAGAATCTTATCATCTACTACAAAGCCAATGCAATAGCTAACATCAAGATGCACTAGTTTCTTGCAGCATTTCAGAATTTTCCTTAGAGGCCACCTACCAACCTTCGACCGCTTCAAACAGAGGAACTCTATATTTAGTTTGGTTATGGCAGATGCTGCATTTCTACTAATGTGAATATCAATAGCACTTAACGATATGAACTTATTGCAATGGATGGTAATTTGAGGTATAACTTTTCCCAACAAATAAGGGGTAGCAATATGTAAAGCCTCCAAGTCCTTCCACTTGCATATCATGTCCGAAAGCATTAGTCTACATTTGTAATTACAAGAGGACAAAGCCAACCTCTTCAATGAAGGACATCTATTATAAACAAAACAAAAAAAAAATCAATTAAGATAAAGAGTAAAAATAAATATGAAAATGAAAACAAAATTAATAACAATAACCAAAAAGTGAACAATTTTAATTTTGCTAAAAGCAAAAGTAGACAAAACGAACATTGAATCTTACCCTTCAGCAATACACATGATTACTTCCTCGTTCAAGGTGAAGTTTTTTTGAAAAACAACCACATTGACTGTTCCATGGCTACGGCGGATCACAAACTTAACCAAGGATTTCTGATCAGATCCTGGCGGCCAATAGATATAACCAAGTGAATCTGGTAGGATAAGAGATTGCCAGCATTGAGGAATCAGGGTGGCTTTATGCCATGACTTGCAGACATACGGAACCCTATTGATAAGAGACTTCAATCCAACTCTTGCAAATATATCCACCAAACAATCGACGGGTAGGTCTTCCCATTTCCGAACATCCATCCGTTCTGAAAGGTCCTGTTTACTTAGATCAAATCAAAGGTTAGGCAGTTAAAGTTTGACAGCTGAGGTGAAATCTTAGCTGTCAGAGGTTAACTGGTTTTAAAGATTAGAGTTAAATGTGCAGCGGAATAATAAGTGTTGAAATAATGTAAAGACAAGTGAATAGTGTTTGTGTGTGAGATGTGTGTGTGTGTTGTGTGATAATACCAATTGAACACAAGGAATTTTAAGGTGGTTCAGAGTTCACTCCTCCTACGTCCACCCTCACTGTCAATCTTGACAAGTGAGATCAATCCACTTAAATCTAGTTCTCGTTAAGATTTACAAAGGATTGAATAGGCAAGTTCCTTGAACTTTCTCTTCCTAATAAGTACGGTCTATTAGGGATTATGCTCTACACTGAGCAAATTACAATTCCCACTTAAAGTCAGTCTTAAGGGGTTCTTACAAATCAGTTTATACACCTGAGATCAGTTACAAGTGTCTTAATGTTGTTTGATTGTTGGTTGCAGGTTGAGAAAGGTTGAAGGTAAGGTTGTAAGAGTTGTGTGTAAAGGGGTGAGATCTTCAGTCTTGGAGAGTTCCTTTTATAGGCTAGGAAATAGCCGTTGGAGGAGACAAGGAGACAAGGTAGTAAATGTATGTTGGAGTTGCATTTAGAGCCTTTGTTTGACTGGAGAATAATATAGCTGGAATCTGCAACCAAGCATGTGATCTTTATGGAGATGAGCTGGCAACATCTGTATGGAGAGATTGGGCAAGGCACATCTTGGTCATCACAGGAATTCATCACTTCTTTGCGATGTTGAAGATCATAGTTGTTGAGGGATGAAGTCTTTGCTGTGAGAGAACCTTAGCTGTCAGAGCTAAGTTCTTGAGCTGGATGGTTAGATGGTTTGAACAATATGTAATACATCATACTTCATATGTAGATAGATACATTAATGTATATGATTGGTTTTGGGTTAGATCAATAAGTGAGGATGGTTGAATCATTGCTGTCCAGTTGATATATATATGTATGTGCAGATGGAGTTGAGGGCATAGCTGTCCAAAGTCATATGTTATCTTTGCTGTCAGATAACATATGATATATTTCTTTGTCAAAACCTTTTATAACTATGTGGCTTACATAGTTAGGTCCTAACAATTTCCCCCTTTTTGGCAAAGTAATATATCTAATAAAGATATAACCTGCAACATACTCAAGAATTGAATATACCAATGAAGATGAGATCAATCTTCTTGATTCAATCAACTGAGCTTTTAAAACAAAACAAGTTATCCAAAATAAACATTGTTTTTAAAGCAGAAAATAAAGGTAGGGTTTAAAAAGGACTTATCCAAAAAACGACATAAAATTTTCTTAAGAAAATTCATCTCTTTCTCTTCTTGCTGCAAGGATCTCCTCTCTTTCTGCAAGTAGCACTCTCTTCATCTTGTCCTCAACACCTCTGTAGTACATCTCATTGTTCCATTCCCAGCTCATCTCATCATCATAGGTGAAGGTTTGGTTTTGCCTTTCTTTGAGAACAGCTTTGGTCAGAGGCTCTTCATCATTTCTTAGTCTCATAGGACCCCATAAGGGAGCCTTCTTTGGTTTTGAACTCTGACCTCTTGTTCCTGCAAATAGGTTAGAAAAGAAGGGATTTGATTGAAGAGAGATGGGTTGTTGAGTTTGATGTAGAGGTGGATCAGTTGTGACAGTGAGAACAGTAGAGGTTAAAAACTGATGCTGTTTCATTGCAGGAGCATCATCTTCATCATCACTTGACACAATTACATTTGGAGCAGCACCAGAGGCTCTCTTTCCCAGGTTAACAGCTTCTTCATCAGATTCAATGGCCTTTCCTTTGGAGGCCTTCCTTTCAGACTTTGAGACAGATGAGACTTCCAAAATGTGTCTCATTTTGGTTATCATTGACCTTGTAAATTTCTGCATGTCTGTGATGGTCACATGGTATGGAGGCACAAATGATGAAGGATTGAAGTTTGGAGGAAGATTGGATT
The DNA here is from genome assembly GCA_022495995.1 of Adenophora triphylla var. japonica. NCBI lineage: Eukaryota > Viridiplantae > Streptophyta > Magnoliopsida > Asterales > Campanulaceae > Adenophora > Adenophora triphylla. Next base: position 11,533 of record JAFEMH010003890.1, on the reverse strand, counting down.
GGAGGGATCTGGTGTTTAGGGGGATGAAAGAAGGAGGAACTGAAGAAGTTGGAGGAAAGATAGCTGTCAGGCTAGGCTTTGCAATGACAGCCATGATTTTGGTTTTATTAAGGAGGGTCCTCCAGTACATCTCTTTAGCAAGTTCTATGCAAAGGGCATAAACTAGGGATGAGGGTATGTAGATGCATTCATTGATGTTGGAAGAGAGAAGCTGGGAGAACAAAATTTCCCAATCAATTATGGTAGCAATATCCATGAAGTTTGGTAGCAAGGGGGCCTTGTGAAAGAAGGAATTGGGGAGAGCTATTCTGTACTTTTTCCATTCCTCATGAGCAAACATTATGAGACCACACCTGTTTCTTGCATGGATCATGATTGAGTTTTTACTTAACAGCCAAGGATTGGAGATTAGGCTAGGATTAGCAATTTCAGGGAAATGAGTAATCTCCTTCAATCTTTGGTGGGCAGTCAAGATAGAGGGGAAGGAAAAGTCAATGTCACAGTCTAAAATCCAGGGTTCCCAAGTAGGGAGGATTTCAGACTCAAGGGAAGGATCATGTGTTTCTTGGGTTTGAACAGGCTCACTAGGTTTAGATTGAGAAATAGGTTCAAATTGAGATTCTTGTTCAGGTTGAGATTCAGGTTCAGGTTGAGTTTCAGAATCTTGGGTAGCAATATGAGGTTCTTGAGTTTGAACAGGTTCAACAGGTTTGGGTTGAGGTTCAGGTTCAGGAATGCTTGCTTTCTTAGCCAAATCTCTGGTTTTGATAAGTTTCAAGGCCTTTTGGGTTTCTTCCTCAGTTAACAGTTGTCTCAAGTAATAGAGAACAGCAGGGACATGCTTGGGATCTTCTAAGGAAAGACCTTCAGAGGCTTTGAAGATGTTTTCAGTAATGGGGGAAGAATCTGAGGGGCTACCAGTTGGTGATGAATGACCAGAGAGTGGCATAGCTGTCAGAATGGGAGAAGGAGGACTGTTGTTCCCCCTTAACTGATGCTCATCTTTTTCAGAGCTAGGGCTATTCCCCCTATCTTTTTCAACACTAGGCTCATTTGGACTGATGTTGGAGGGATTGAGATTTAGGATGCCTTGAGCCACAGAGTCATGAGGTGAACTAGATTGATCTTTGGATGAGGAGGGTTGAGGTGTGGTTGGCTTCAACTTTTTGGATGGGGGAGCATCTTTATCAGACTTTCTCTTCCTAGAGAATGTATTGAGTGCAAGAGAAGGGGTGGAGATTACCTTAGATGGGATCTCAGCACTTGAGGCAACCTTAGCTGTCAGAGGGGAGGCTTCCATGGCTGTCCCAGATGAAATTTGTCCAACCTTGGCATTCTAGCTTCCATTAATGATTCAGCAATAGCTCTTCTCACATTTTCATCACTCTCGGTGTCACTTTGCATTCTTCCTCTTCACCAGCATACTCATCAATGGCTTTGAAGACAGGATCTGATTGGGTATCTTCACTTTCAGCTTGTTCCTCAGCAACCATCTTCCCTTTGTCAGTCCCTTGAGCACTTTCTTGCGCAACAGCTTCCACTATCTCTTCTTTAACTTCCTTTCCTTTGCTAAGCTTCTTTCCTTTTCCAGTTCGCTTCATCTTAGCTAGGCTTTTTCTCCTTTTGATCTTGCTAGGAGAGGTCTCTTGAGCTCTTTCCCTTATTATGACACCCTTGTCATTCTTTCTCTTGGATCTCTTATCATTGACCATATTCACCAATGACTTCCATGTCTTCATATCTTTCTCAGATTTTTCTTTCAGTCTCTTTGAGGCTTCATCCAAGTTCTCAGAGCTGTCCCCAAGCTCTAACTTTTTCTTACCCTTGAGTTTGAATGTACTCAAGCTGAAGCTCCTGGTAGGCATCAGGGATGTAGACTCAAGCCACTCATCTTTAAGAGGAGGATTCAATCTTGGAATGATATGATGAAGGATTCCACTCATGAATCTGAAATTGTTCATTCTGGGATTTTGCTTTTTGAATTTCCAAGGGGAAGGGGATATGGCATGTTGGAAGTTGTGAAGCAATGCAACACTCCAGTTAATCTCCTTGGTTATCAAACTGATGGCTTGTTTCCATTCATTTGGACTGATTTGGTCAAAGGAGGATTGCTTTCCATCAAACCCTTTGATGACAACATCCATTAGGGTTGATTTGAATAGGTCAAGGTCTTTCTTCATGATTGGTTTGTCCTGAACCAGTTGATAATTGCAGCTAGGTTTATCAAAGAATCTCTTGTAGAAAGGTTCCAAGTTGTTGTCTTTTCTATTCCAGAGGTTGCAGAGGCCTTCATTCTTGATTGGGATATTGTAAACTTTGGACACAAGATTTGGAGTCACATTGATCTCAGTCCCTTCAATGTTGATCCTTATTGCTCCAGATTGTTGTCTTTCTCCCTTCATAAATATTTCTCTGCATAGCTTCTCATAAATGGGAGGTTGAGCTTCCATCATTTTGCAGAGATTATTGGATTCTAAAAGTTCCTTGATTAGAGCTCCAACCTCATGCTCATAGAATTCTGGTTTGATGAAGTAACCATGAGCTTGAGGGTAAGACATGGTTGAATGAAACAGAGGTTTAGGGTTTTGAAGACCAGAGGGAATCAAAGAGCGAGATTAGGAGGAAGAAGATAGTTTGAAGGAAGAGAGGTTATTTTCGCAAGGTTAAATGGTAATTGATGTGGGGATTGGTGGAGTTCAACGGCTAATACGTGGGTTACTGCAACGGTTAAAATTTGCATTTAAGAGAGAGACTGTTCATGAACAGTGTTATTTGTCTCCACTCATTACTTGTACAATAACTTCCCATAAAACATGGGAGTTATTTCCGTACACAAAGACGAAATTTCAGAGGGAATAAACAGAGAAATTAATAGATATGTGTTAGTGGCAAGTTCCAAAACTTCCTCGATTTGGCAAGAACTAAATTCATAGCTGTCAGACTTAATGACCAGCCAAGCCTATTTTGAATAATCATTCCCACTAATTTGACTGAAACTAAATTTGTCTATAAAAGGAAATGGTTCAGATGAAGAAATTTACCAAATTCATTTCATTCATAGCAAATGGGAAGACTTGTTTCATAGTTCAGTCCTAGCAAAATGGCTAAGATAGCAAAGAGACTTGTTTTTCAAAGTCCAAGGGTAGATGAAACAAGAGAGGCAAGGTTTGAGAGAGAGTTTCTGTCATATAGGCTCCAAACTGATACTGGTTTGGAACATGAGGTGGATCAAATGCTCAATGTGTTGGGTTTTATGGGTCCATGCGCAGCGGAATTAAGCATAAAATTAACACAAAACCCAAGCCCTAAGATCCGTTCTATACGATTAAATTGAATTGCTATGAGATAGAATTTACCAACCTTTATTGCTTTCCGGTCTTGAGCTATCGAACGGATAATTATGTGATTCGCAATCACAAACTTTTGATCTTCAAATCTTCGAATCTTCAACTCCTTTGGATCTTTAGATTTGAACTCTAGGTCTTTGATTTGTTTGAACAAATTAAAACCCTCTTTTGGTAATCCACACAAATATGAATGTCGAGAACGATTCTCGGGTTGGGAATTGCTAGATCCCTAAAAACTTATGGAAGAATATTGAGAGGACTTTTTATTGAGAATTTATTGAAAAATTCGGCTAGAGAATTAGGTCGACCAGGACCTCACATATTTATACTACAATAGTATGAATATGTCTCCTAATCGTATTAGGAGAAACGAGTACATCAAAACCGCGTAGGGCTTGATATGTCGCGCGGTATATTAAGCCATTGGCTTAATATGTCGCGCGGTATATATAGCCAGATACAGAAACTCTCAACCATTCTTCCTCCGGTTTAACCAATTCATTCTATTTGTGTGTGACCCAATAGGATTGTATTATGTTGGCAATGAGTCCGATCATATCGGCCCTCATAAGACATAAGCGGACTCTAGCAAGCCATTATGTCTACCCAAATAACACAACGTAAGAGTTCACGTTTCCAATGGTACACTTCCATTTCTCCCTTTGTCTCACGATGTTATATTGAACACAAGTCATGGTTCACGTCAACTTGTATTTGTTCAATGCTTTCTCGATCTTGAGTATAATGATAATCCAATCACATTGGGGTGTGGCCACACTCTTTCATCATTATCACTCATCGAAGGGCCCAAGCAAAACATCTCTCTTTCGAGGGACAAATTCCATCTTGACTTATCATCCTTCTCATCATGAATCCGATCATGCCAAAATTAGCCTTTATAGATATCGTGTTAAGATACCGTTTGACTAAAATCAAACATAACTTTCATCATATGTAAGGTCATGATAATCTCGAGGTCTAAGGACTAAATGAAGTGACCATATGAGATTTAATTATGACATTTGACCATGACATAAATCTCATACGGGTCAGTCCGATTACTTGTTACGTAACAAGTACCCATAATTTCAATGTGCATCTCTATGCATATAATCATCATATGATTATCCATTGACAATTATACTAGTTATTTACAAGTTTGCAATGTGCATCTTTATGCATATGATCATCTCTATGATCATCCATTACCAACTTATACTAAATAACTAGGGACACGATTAATATAATAAACATGCAAAAACATATATTAATCAATAATAAAATTTCTCTTTTATTAATGATAAAGACGATACATCAAGGTTTATAGAAACTATAAGCCTAGGGCATACACACTAACAGCTCCCACTTGCACTAGGCTCCATTTATGTATCGAATACTCATGGATCTAACATGACCATCATGCTTACACTGTGCGAGGGTCTTTGTAAGTGAATCCCTAATGTCATCATCGGTTGATACTTTGTATATCTTGACTTCTTCTCATTCTTTATGAATTCCTCAAAGAACGTCTAAGTGAGTATTTGGATCGTTGTTGTGACCTTGGTTCCATTGTTTGCACAAGTGGCACCACTATAGTCATAACAAGAGCTTCACCGATTAGTGATACTTGGAACATTTCCAAAACACTAATGAACTTTTGATCCAAAGCGCCTCTTTTAGTAGTAGAATTGGCTACAATTTACGCTTGGAACTCTTCCAATCAAAGCTGCACCTCTAATAAGCATAAACATAAATCTTAATTGCGATTTAAAATAACTTTGTCGGTTTGGAAGCTAGCATCTATGTAACCCTTACGGCAAGATTAACTTCCAATCTTTCAAATACCAAGAACATATCCTTAGTTCTTCTTAAGTACTTAAGGATCATCTTGACTCCCATCCAATGGTTTATATCAGGATCAGATTGGTATCGACTCATCATGCTTGGAGCATATGAAACGCTGGGTCTAGTACAAATCATGGCATACATGACGATCCAAATGCCGAAGCATATGTAACTTCATTCATTTTCCCTTTTGCTCATCATTTGTCATAAGACAATGAATATTGCTAAGAGAAATACCATGATCCATTGACAAGATACTCTTCTTAGACTCTTTTAAGAATCTTGTCAATGTGAACACTTTGACTCAAACCAATTTATCCTTCTAGATCTATCTCTATAGATCTTGATGCCAAGGATGTAAGCGGCTTCACCCTTATCTTTCATTGAGAAAACATTCCTTGACCAAGACTTAACGAGTCTTAAGTGTCGGAACTTTGTTTTCCAATGAATAAGATATCATTGTAATAAAACAATAGAAATACTCCTACGCTCCCACTGAATTTCATGCATACACAAGATTCATCTTTGTTCTTTGATGAAGTCAAACTCTTTGACCAATTCATCAAAACGAAGATTCCAATTCCTTGAAGCTTGCTTCAACCCATCTCATGGATTTTTGCAACATGCATACTTTATTAGAGTTTCTTGGATCGACAAACTATTCGGGTTGTGTACTATACACATCCTTAATAATCTTTCCATTTAAAGAAAGTCGTTTGACATCCATTTGTCATATCACATAGTCACAATATGTGATAATAGCAGTTGAATTTCTAACAGACTTCAACATTGTAACTGGCGAAAAAGGTTTCAACATAGTCAATACTATGAATTTGCCCAAATCCCTTTGTTACAATTTTTAGTCATGAAAGTATACACCTTCCCATCCATGTCGGTCTTGAAGACCTACTTGCACCCTTTAGTTTTTACACCTTTAGGTAGCCCAATCAAGTTCCAAACTTGATTGTCAAACATGGATTGCAATTCGGATTCCATGGTTCTTAACCATTTATCCAAATTAGGAGGGGACATCGCTTCTTGATAGCAAGTAGGATCGTCATTCTCAATGACTTCCATTTTATCACTTTCCGCAACGAGAAATCACTTATTTCTTGAGTTCGGATCGTGACCTATCCAATCTACGATGGACTTGTGCATCTTGAACCGGTTCCACAACTCTTTGTGAACTTGGTTCCGTCTCTACTCTTGGTTCCAAATTATTTTCGGGTTCTTGAACTTCTTTCAAGATTAATTTTACTCCCACTGGATTCTTTTATTGAGAAACTATTTCTCAAGAAACAAATCGTATAGAGCAACAAACATTTTGTTCTCTTTGTGGTTGTAAGATTAATTTCCGAAAATAACTTTGTCAAATTTGGTGCTAACTTATAAGAGACAAGTCTCTTTACATAAGATTCGCCACCCCAAATCTTCATGAAAGACAAACTATGTTTTCTTCCATGCCACATCTCATGTGGGGCCTTAGGAACCGATTTAGTAAAGACTCAATTCAGTGCAACCGCATTACTTCTAATGCATATCCTCAAAAGGAATTAGGAAAGTCAACTTGACACATCATCGAATGAACCATGTCTAACAAGGTTCAATTCCTCCTCTCAAACACATCATACAATATGGTGTTCGGGTTGAGTCAACTACGAAACGATTTCATAGTTTTTGAGATGATTGTCAAACTCTTGGCTCAAATATTCACCACCTCGATCTAATCGAAGTACTTAATAGTTTTACCAAGTTGTTTTTGTATTTCACCTTGAAATATTCGAAACATCTCAAACGATTCACCTTTGGACTTCATTAGATAGACATCGTCACATCTAATAAGTCATTGGTGAATGTGATGAAACACCAAAATCCTCCCCTAGCAATGCTGCTTATGGTCCACATACATCTCATGTATAATGACCAATAAAGCACTAGCCCTCCCACTACTATTAGTGTAGGGTGGTTTTGGTCAATAATCCCAATAAACAAGATCAACATTCCTCAAATGACTCATGGTCATATGAGTCTAAAAGTCCATGTTAATGGAGTTTAGATATATGTTTCTTATTTATCGACCAATCCGGCAATGCCATATGAACGCGTTGTTCATATTGTTCGGTTTAGATTTCCATTTATATTATAGATATCTTCAACATTATTTTGTTTCTCATCTTCCAGGATATGAAGACCATTCAATGACATATGCATTACAATAAGGCATATCATTAAATGAATATAAAACTTCTTATTGAAAATAAGAAAATTATATTCTTCATCATTCATTTAAGAAACAGAAATAATACTCCTACTCAAATTCGGAACGTAGTCATACTTGTTCAAAACAAGTACTACTTCACAAGGTAAAGTGACTTCATAAGTCCCTATGGCTAATGTAGCAACCCTTGCTCCATTTCTACACATAGGTTTAATTTACCTTCTTTGAGTAGCTTTCTATTCTTTGTTCCTTGCACATTTAAACAAATGTGGGATCCAATCCGGTATCATATACCCAAGAACAAGAAGTTGAAAGGAAAATATCTATCATATAGATACTCGAAGTAGTAGCAATCATATTGCCCTTCTTCACCTTTTAGGCCTTCCTAATAAGCCTTGCAACTTTGCTTCCAATGACAATCTCATTGCAATGACGACAAAGCGCATCCTTTTGAGACACTTTGGGTTTAGCCTCTTCGGCTCGACAACTTTTGTCTTAGGTTTAGCAATCTTTGCTTTACCTACTTTTGTTTTCCTTTATGAACCCCTTTCTTGTGTTAACCATTAACACTTTTGCGGATTGCTCCTTGTTGCATCTCATGCATTAAGGGCCTTCACCACAACATACATCTTTTGCCTAGCTCGCACTTGGAACGTTTCCTTTTTGCGTTATTCTAGAACAAAAGTGACTCCATATGTTCAAGGTTCTTCATAAGAGCCTTTAAACATGGTGGCAATTACAAGGCAAGCAATATTGTCGAATCATCAATATGTTTCTAATGTTTGCTTCCTTATTTGCCCTTTGCAACATTTGCAATGGGTTCGGTAGGAAGCAGTTCGTCAAGAACGTACAAATTTACCTAAGAACCATTCTTTAGGCTTTTGATCCAATCAAAATTATTTGTATCATTCCTTTCGAACTTTGTCCTTCATAAGGACGAATCGCAATTATCATTATGTAATGCTACTTCTACAACAAAATATACAAATTATATGAACACATATCAATATCAACACATTTATCATTTAAGAGCAAATAATGTATTTTACAATTACTCCCATTAAATTATACACCTTCAAATACAAGCATGTATCATATAATTATAATGGGCTAAGATCCATATTTCACTTCAATTTTGGTTTAAGCGAGTCAATGCCCAAAATTAAGTTATTTAGGTAGATAACATTTATCAATCACATCATATGTGACTCTTAGATCCTTTATGAGATTTTAGACATCATATGTCAAAACATGTTTTAATCTCATCTTATGCCTTGTGTCAAAACTCTTTTGAAAGCACCAATTAAGTCTAACCAATTTCAAACGTATGAGATACATGGAGCGATGCACCCAAGCGAGTCGAAACTACATCAACCATTATCTCATCTTGCTCCATACTTAGAATAGAATGATGCACCCAAGCGAGTCGAAACTACATCAACCTATCCCAATACTTCTCAAGTGTTTTACTTTCGGGGTGGCATAAAACTTAAACATTAAATGAAGGTTCTTTAAAATAGATCATAAGCATGTCAACAAAGATAAGCGTGTAAAGTACACCGGGTAAGTTCCCGAGGAAGCTGGTGAGCCACAAGGACTACTTAAGTACCCAATCCTTAGACGAGACTCTCCTAGACATGTACTGACTACAATATCGGTTTGATTGCGGCATAATCTTACTTGTAAGCTGACTTGTTTCATAAACAATCGAGACACTAACTTGTTTCTCATAAACAATTAGTGAACTATAATTCAATGTTCAAAAAACATTCTAGAATTATACTTGAGTTCTTTATGCAACGCAATAATTAATAAAATCACCTTTTTAAACAATTAAGCAAGCATAAGAACACTTTAATAATTATGCAACGCAACAATTAAATAAACATCTTTTAATTAATTAAGCGAGACATAATTATTATACAATTACAGCATAGATTTATAAACAGATTTGTTTCTCATAAACAATCGAGATTCCTTCAAATTTTGCGTAAGTGACTTGTTTCTCATAAACAATCGAAAACCAAAATTTAATGTTTCAATCAAACATTTAGGAATTCTCCAATTCAATGTTTCAACTAAACATCTAATAAAATTCTTAACACTTAAGAACAAATAATTCATGCATCGCAATAATTAATAAAAACACATTTAAATTAATTAAGCATGCATAAATAATGAATTAATCTAGCATAGACCTATAAACTTAATTTCAGAAATTTATAGCATCGGATTAAGACATAAAACATCTCGGATTGTAAACACAATCACAGTTAGCAGAAAAATTAAACAAATTGATTACGCTTGATTTGGCTTATTATGTCGCGTGACATAACTAGCCGGTGGCTAAGTATGTCGCGTGACATAACTAGCGGATTACAGATTTTACTCCTCGTGGCCAACTATGTCGCACGACATGAGTTGCCGGTTTGGCAATTTTCTGAATTTCAATCAATTTCAATCATAGAGCAATCAAATCCAAGTAAACGGCTTTTACGGATTTAATTCAACATAATCGAGAAAACGATTTTTCGCAGATTAGCAAATTGTTTCTCATAAACAATTAAATCTAACTCATACAAAGCAAGCCTAGAACATTTTATAAACAATTTATAACAACTTTCTAGCATGCCAATTCGAATCTAACCATATGAACAGGGGGCTCACGATACCACTTTGTTGTGTTTTATGGGTCCATGCGCAGCGGAATTAAGCATAAAATTAACACAAAACCCAAGCCCTAAGATCCGTTCTATACGATTAAATTGAATTGCTATGAGATAGAATTTACCAACCTTTATTGCTTTCCGGTCTTGAGCTATCGAACGGATAATTATGTGATTCGTAATCACAAACTTTTGATCTTCAAATCTTCGAATCTTCAACTCCTTTGGATCTTTAGATTTGAACTCTAGGTCTTTGATTTGTTTTGAACAAATTAAAACCCTCTTTGGTAATCCACACAAATATGAATGTCGAGAACGATTCTCGGGTTGGGAATTGCTAGATCCCTAAAAACTTATGGAAGAATATTGAGAGGACTTTTTATTGAGAATTTATTGAAAAATTCGGCTAGAGAATTAGGTCGACGGACCTCACATATTTATACTACAATAGTATGAATATGTCTCTAATCGTATTAGGAGAGCAGCTTCATCAAAACCGCGTAGGGCTTGATATGTCGCGCGGTATATTAAGCCATTGGCTTAATATGTCGCGCGGTATATATAGCCGGATACGAGAAACTCTCAACCATTCTTCCTCCGGTTTAACCAATTCATTCTATTTGTGTGTGACCCAATAAGGATTGTATTATGTTGGCAATGAGTCCGATCATATCGACCCTCATAAGACATAAGCGGACTCTAGCAAGCCATTATGTCTACCCAAATAACACAACGTAAGAGTTCACGTTTCCAATGGTACACTTCCATTTCTCCCTTTGTCTCACGATGTTATATTGAACACAAGTCATGGTTCACGTCAACTTGTATTTGTTCAATGCTTTCTCGATCTTGAGTATAATGATAATCCAATCACATTGGGGTGTGGCCACACTCTTTCATCATTATCACTCATCGAAGGGCCCAAGCAAAACATCTCTCTTTCGAGGGACAAATTCCATCTTGACTTATCATCCTTCTCATCATGAATCCGATCATGCCAAAATTAGCCTTTATAGATATCGTGTTAAGATACCGTTTGACTAAAATCAAACATAACTTTCATCATATGTAAGGTCATGATAATCTCAGGTCTAAGGACTAAATGAAGTGACCATATGAGATTTAATTATGGTTAGATTCGAATTGGCATGCTAGAAAGTTGTTATAAAATTGTTTATAAATGTTCTAGGCTTGCTTTGTATGAGTTAGATTTAATTGTTTATGAGAAACAATTTGCTAATCTGCGAAAATCGTTTTCTGATTATGTTGAATTAAATCCGTAAAAGCTTTTTACTTGATTTGATTGCTCTATGATTGGAATTGATTGAAATTCAGAAAATCTGCCATAACCTGGCAACTCACAGCTGTCGATGCGACATAGTGTGGCCACAAGGAGAAAATACTCGGTAATCGGCTAGTTATGTCACGCGACATACTTAGCCACTGGCTAGTTATGT